>JACCEG010000165.1:294335-314445 GCA_014065205.1 Tuber brumale
TCTATAGGTAAACCAGAAAATATAACTAAGGAGAGAAATACAAGTTATTTAAAAGAAATATACTTATGAAACGAATAATAGAAAATTTCAACAAAACCTCCGCCCCTACTCCAGCCCGAAACAGCCAGAAGAAAAACCGTCAACGAACCCGAACAAAAAGGCACACTTGCAGACAGGACTGAAACCCCCGGAACATGAAACCCCAAGCCCGAGCCCCCCACAGTTGAAAAAACTCCCCCGCCCTGCAACTTGTAGTATACACAAACAGTAAAGACTGTGAAAAGAAAGCCACCCAAGCCCATCAGAACAAAAGAAACCCCAATTCCCGATAGTGGTCCAAACCCCATAGTAAGAGCCACCCCAAAGGGTCTTAACCCGGCCTATCAGTGCCACCTATGACAATAAAGGTCTATGGCTAAGGGCTATACCCAGCAAAGTGGAAGGGAAACCGAAGAGAGAAAAGCCCAGACCTTGGAGAGTGAACCCGTGGCAGGGCACAGGGACCAGTGCTGTCCGGACCAGGAAGCCCGGTGGAGACGCCCGCGGGGCATCGTGGTAAGGTCGGGTAGCAGTAGGGTGCAAGCCGAGCGAGGCTGCAGCAGTCGGGTGCAAGCCGATCCAACCAGCGGGACAGGGTGGAAACCGAACGCGACCGTGTCAACTCTCGGTAAACGTGTTCGTGTCTGACAAGGCGGTCCCCAGGGGCGGATGGCAAGCATTTTACCACGTCTCTTATGTAGTCCCTTGTTCTACGAGAGATAGCGTCACTTAGTGGATGGGATATCACCGCTTAAGCCAACCGTGGGGAGGAGCGAGATCGACCCTAGGGCCTGCGGGAGAGTTCCCGCATACCGCAAACCGTGTTCCCAGCCGTCTAAAGCATAGGAAGCGACCGGCCGCCGAGCGTGTGGAGGGGCCCCGCTAAGCGAGGAGGGAGGAGGGGACGGGCAGCGCGAAAGGCATACCGGAACCCAAAGAGAGGAAAGCCCCAACGCGAAAAGCGCGAAGAGGACAGTGGGAGGAGGTGGATGGCCATCACTCCTAGGCCGAAGCCATCGTGGGAGGAGAGGGAGGGGGTGGGTGGTCCGTCAGCTCCCAAGCGTTGAGGGTTGATTTCAAGCGCGAGGAAAATAGAGGAGACGGAGGATGACCTATCTACGCTGGCTTTTTTTCTTTTTTTTTTTTGTCTTCAGTTCTATTCTGTGTTTCAGGTACACCGTCTGTATGCAGCGCTAGCTATGACCGACGCAAGAAACCTCCACCCCTACTCCAGCCCGAAATAGCCAGAAGAAACACCGTCAATGAAACCAAACAGGAAGCGCACTGGCAGACAGGACCGAAACCCCCGGAACTTGACACCCCCCACCCAGCCCCGCGCTGTCGAAAAAACTCCCCCGCCCTGTAACTTGTAGTATACAAAATGGTAAAGACTGTAAAGGAAAGCCACCCAAGCCCATCAAAACAAAAGAAATCCCAAACCCGGACAGTAAAAGCCCAGCCCCACGGCGAGAACTCCCTTAGACAGCCGCAACCCCCACCATACAGGCGAAGCCCGAAGCCACCTGCGATAAATGTATCTACGGCCAAAGGGATATACCCGGCAAAGGTTCTGGGAGACCGAATGGAAAAGCCCAAGCGGAAGGACAGAACCCATGGCAGGGCACAGAGACCAGTGCCATCCCGACCGGGAAGCGCTGTGGAGACGCCCGAAGGGAGTCGAGGCGAGGTGGTGTAGCAGTAGGGTGCAAGCCGATCCGACCGTAAGATCAGGAAGGAAACCGAATGTGACCGTATCAACTATCGGTAAACGTGTTCGTGTCCGACTAGGCGGTCCTCAGAGGCAGAAGGCAAGCCTTTTACCACGTCTCTCATGTAGTCCCTTGTTCTACGAGAAATAGTGTGACTTAGTGGATCGGATTCCCGCGCTTAAGCCGACCGTGAGGAGGAGCGAGATCGACTCGTGGGCCTGTTGGAAAGTTCTCGCGTACCGCAAACCGTGTTCCCGGCCGCCTGAAGCATGGGAAGCCAAAGGTCACCGACCGTGAGGATGGGCCTCGCTAAGCGAGGAGGGAGATGAGAACAGGCAGCAGAAAAGCAGTACCGGAACCCAGAGATTGAAAAGCCCCGACACGTAACAAAAGCGAAGAAGGGCAGTGAGGGGGGGATGGCTATCACTCCTAGGCCGAAGCCATCGTGGGAGGAGATGGGTGGTGGATGGTTCGTGAAGATCAAGCCCAGAGGGTTGATTTCAATCGAGAGGAAAATGGAGGAGAGGGAGGATGACCTATCTACGCGGCCTTTTTTTCTTGTTTCTTTTTTTTCTTTTTTCTTTTTTATCTTCATGTATTCGTTGATTTATGGTACAAGAACTTGCATGCAGCGCTAGCTATGGCATAAACAAAACCTTAATCTCAAACGTATGCAATAACAAAAGAAACATTCGCACCAAACTATAAAATCCTCCTAAATGTGTCCGATAGCCGATACCAAATCCCTAAGGAAATAAAACAATAAAATGCGCGGTCATGACGAAAATGAAAATCCCTCAGCACCAAGCTAAAAGAAAAAACAAAAAGTAAGGAGCCATCGCCCTCAGGGGGCGAAGCCGTGAATCGGTAGACCAGACGCGGTCTCGTCTGGTGCAAGTCGATGGTCCCAAGCTGATGGGGGCATTCCTAGTGGGAATCCCGTCACCGTGACGTTGATGTACCTGGCAAGGGAGTGGAGCGCGGTTGTATCTGACCAGAGGGGGCTGTCCCTTTATACCGACGTGAGCCCGCAGAGGTGGCGCTGACGAGGTTCCTTGTGGGACTCACAGGATAGGATGGCATGGGCGAAGTCCTCCTCTTCCTCCTCGCATAAAGGGCAGAGGGGGGAGGTGTCCTCAGTGAACCAGGAAGGGTGGGCCGCTAGGTAGCTCTTACCCGAACGCATTTAATGTATTCTCCCCGCCATGAACCTACCAACCCCCATGAAGGGATGGGGTGATCGGAATACGGGGTAGGGGTATGTTGGGGGGGGGGGGAACTGATCGTTCCAGTCTTTGACTAAAGCCGATCTAACCTTTAACTTGATCGATCTGTAGGAGGGGGGTCCATCCCCGGCCAGGAGACCGGCTGTGGGGAGGAGGTCGGGGGAGGCCACCGGAAGAGGGCCGGACGCCGGGATGAAAGGCAGTGTGCGGTGCGCAATTGCGTCAATTGGGAGGTGTTTCCAAATGGGCGGGGAGGGTACAGGGGATCTCCAGAGGAGGGGAGCGTAGACAGAAGTCAAGCCCCTTGTCTGGTGTCGGTGGTCGTCAGAGGCCCTAAAGGGGGATGAGGTCGGGAACGTTGGGTGGAGCCTCGCAGTGGCTGGATTGGCCTCTGGGGGGAGGCAGACAAGTCGTACTGCTGCCAGTCTCTGTCTGTGGCGTATTAAAAGGGGCATGGGGGGCAGGGCTGACACGCAAGGGAGGATGCTAATAGGTGCCGAGGAGAAATAATTTGTAACCCATCCCTGGACTGACCTCCAGAAGACGGATATACGGTCCAGGAGGGTGAGGCTTGCAGAGATGAGGTCCGCGCCGTATAGGACGATAGGGGTGATTAAGGAGGAGGCCAGGCGGTGGTAGAGGAAGGGAGGAAGGCCCTTGCCAGGCCTTGAGAGTCTCTTTATTGTACCGAATGCAGCGTGGGCCAGACCAAGTCTTCGCACGAAGTGGGAGGGGGTACCTCTCGTGCCTGAGGTGGAGGAGGGCTCAAACCAATATCCGAGCCAGCGAACTAGCTTTGAGGGGCGGAAGACAAGGTCGTCCAGCTGGATTGGGATCGGGGGGGGGGGGATCTTCTCAGAGGGGGTCTCCCAGTGCATCAACTCCGTCTTCAGGATTGAAAAGGACATGGCTATTTTTCCCGCCTTCCGCTGGAGAACCCTGGTGATGCCCTGCAGCCTTTGGATATTCCTACGGTAAGAGCCCGAGGCCACCATGACAGCGAAGTCGTCCACATAAGAGAGTATGAGGCCCCTGGGGACCGGGAAATGGAGGGTCGATACGTAGATGACGAAGAGGAGGGGGGAGATTGGGGAGCCCTGGGGCATACCAACTGAAATTGGTGAGAAGATTTGGGGTGCCCCCTGGAAGACAAGGTGGCATGTGCATCCGTGGAGGAAGGACCTTATCCACGAGACTAGGTAGGGGTTGACCGCCTTTGTGGCGATTCTGTTGCAAAGTATCGGGGCGGATACATTATCGCAGCCTCCTTTAATGTCCAGGAAGAGGGTCGACACCTTGAGTTTGGGGCGCATAAATAGCTGGACCTCGTGAGAGAGGGTAGCCACCGTGTCGAAGGTACTCACATTAGGTAGGGAACCAGTTTGGTAGGGGGAGAGAAGGCCCAGGAATCGGGCCAGGGTCAAAAGCCGGTTTGCCATCACCCTCTCTAGAATCTTTGAGACAGTTTCTAGGAGGACGATGATACGGAACGAAGCGGGTGTGTCTTAGGAGGGTTTCCCAGGCTTGTCCAGTACAATGCCGCTTGCCTTTTTCAGGGAAGAGGAGTGGTGCCCATACCTAACCAGGGGGCCCAGGAGGGAGGTGAGAATTCTGGGGATTATCAAGCGGACTCTCTTCCAGACAGAGTAGGGTATCTGGTCCGGGCCAGGAGCGGAGGATGAAGAGGACTTCCGAAGCGCCGCTGATATTTCTTCCACCGACAGCTCCGGGATGTCCTTTAACTCACGTAGGATTCTGGGAGGGGGCGAGGATCTCTTCGCAGGGAAGAAGTGCCCTAGGAGTCCCTGATTGATTTCGTTAGGGCTTTCAGCCCCTGGAATTTGGGGGAACCTGTCGGGTGGTCGCCCGATGGCGAACCTTTTCGCTGTCCATAGAGTTTGGGAGTTTGCTGTTTCAAGGAAGTTTCTCCAGTAATCATTCTTGGCTTTCTTGATAGCCTTGAAGTACATGAAGCGTGCCTCTTTGCACAGATCTTAGGATGAGGGGAGGGGGTCTTTCCATGCTGCCCGGAAAGTGGAGTGGAACGCTGCTCTTTGCGCCGTGAGGTTGGGGGTCCACCAGGGTTTTGACCTGTAGGTGGGCCTTTTGTCGGGGGTGTGGTTCTTGAGCAGGGACCTGACCCTGTCCAGGGCCATGTCAAACCATGCTGATAGTGTGTTCAGTGTGGGGAGGGGGGGAGGGGGGTGGAACCCCATCCGCTTTAGACCCTCCTCTAGGGCGGGCCAGTCTATTTTTGTCCAAGATGGAGAGGGAGGTGGGGGGCGGGCCAGAGGCTCTGAAAGTGTTATGAGGATTGGTACATGGTCAGAGCCCGTTGGGGGAAGAGGCGTGCTCCATGATCTGAAGCTGGGCGAGAGGGGGGCATTTACAAACGCCAGGTCTATTACCGATGGTCAGAGGTTTGTGCCGAAGGGGAAGTAGGTAAGAGTGCCACGGGTGTTTAGGAGGCAAAAGCCTTCACTAGCAGCCTTCTCAAAGAAAGGGGAGAACGCACCAAGGTCCGAAACCGAGAAGAGACGGCCTGGATCAGCGGAAGGGTGGTGGATGTTGAAGTCTCCAACAACCAGCGTCGGGGAGGGCGTGGGGGGGAACGCAGCATCGGGCGAGACGGTGCTTCTGAAGGGGGAACCATCCCAGGTGCTGTAGAGGTTTACCACGCGGAACTTGGTAACAAAGCAATCAAAAAAACCAACAGAAGAAAAGAAATCCACCGCCATCCAGTCTCTCGCATCAGAGAAAACAGGAAGAAGCGAGAACTGTTGTGTAGAAAATAAATTTAGGTAGCATGCCACTCTAGGTTTGCCACCGTTAGGGCAGGGGGGAAGGAAAGACTTAAAGCCCGTGAAAGCGGGGGGCTTGTTCCTGTACAGGGGGGGGTCTTGTAATGCAACGAGGGTCGGGGGGAAATCCAAAACAGAAAAGGAATTAAAAAGGGAGAGAAACACATCCCAGCTTCCTAAGCAGTTGTGTTGTAGAATGGATATGGGTTTAGCGGAGCCCGTCGCCAACACGGAACTCACAGGGGAGGTGTAACCAGCCATTACACGCCTTCCGGCGTCTCAGGCAGCGGGAGAGGAGTGGGAGTTGCCTGCCAGGCGGGATTGGGCAGAGCTCCTCCTTGGGGCTTCGGAACGTTTGCGAGGGGATGTGCCGGGGGGGCATCACTACGCCTAGGGCGGGATGTTTCAAAATCGATGGAGGGTAGGAGGGGTCGTGTACCAGTTGAAGGACCCTCGCCGGAGTCGTTTGTCGTGTCCATTCTTTCCTCATTCTGCGGTAGAGGGGGTTCCCTGACCTATCTACTCGGGCTGTTTTTCTCCTTTTTTTTTTTTCTTTTTTTTTATCTTCAATTTTATTCTGTGTTTAAGGTACACCATCTGGATGTAGCGCTAGCTATGGCCAATGCAAGAAACCTGCACCCCTACTCCAGCCCGAAACAGCCAGAAGAAAAACCGTCAACGAAACCAAACAGGAAGTGCACTGGTAGAGGGGACCGAAACCCCCGGAACATGACACCCCCCACCCAGCCCCGCGCAGTAGAAAAAACTCCCCCGCCCCGCAACTTGTAGTCTACACAACGGTAAAGACTGTAAAGGAAAGCCACCCTAGCCCATCAGAACAAAAGAAAGCCCAAACTCCGACAGTAAAAGCCCAGCCACGCGGCGAGAACCCCCTTAGACAGCCGTGACCTTAACCATACAGCCGAAGCCCAAAGCCACCTGCAATAAATGTATCTACGGCCAAAGGGATATACACGGCAAAGGTGGTGGGAGACCGAATGGAAAAGCCCAAGCGGAAGGACAGAACCCCAGGCAGGGCACAGAGACCAGTGCCATCCGGACCGGGAAGCGCAGCGGAGACGCCCGAAGGGAGTCGAGGCGAGGTGGTGTAGCAGTAGTGTGCAAGCCGAGGTAGGATGCAGCAGTAGGGTGCAAGCCGATCCGACAATAAGATCAGGAAGGAAACCGAACGCGACTATGTCAACTATCGGTAAACGTGTTCGTGTCCGACTAGGCGGTCCTCAGAGGGAGAAGGCAAGCGTTATACCACATCTCACATGTAGTCTTTTGTTCTACGAGAGATAGGGTCACTTAGTGGATGGGATACCACCGCTTAAGCCGACTGTGAGGAGGAGCGAGATCGACCCGTGAGCCGGTTGGAAAGTTCTTGCGTACCGCAAACCGTGTTCCCAGCCGTCTGAAGCATGGGAAGCGAAGGGTCGCCGACCGTGAGGAGGGGCCTCGCTAAGCGAGGAGCGAGATGAGAACAGGCAGCAGAAAGGCAGTACCGGAACCCAGAGGATGAAAAGCACTGACGCGAGATAAAAGTGAAGAAGGGCAGTGAGGGGGGGATGGCCATCACTCCTAGGCCGAAGCCATCGTGGGAGGAGAGGGGTGGTGGATGGTTCGTGAAGATCAATCCCGGAGGGTTGATTTCAAGCGAGAGGAAAACGGAGGAGACGGAGGATGACCTATCTACACGGCCTATTCTCTTTTTTTTTTTTTATCTTCATGTATTCGTTGATTTATGGTACAAGAACTTGCATGCAGCGCTAGCTATGGCATAAACAAAACCTTAATCTCAAACGTACGCAATGACAAAAGAAACACTCGCACCAAACTATAAAATCCTCCTGAATGTGTTCGATAGCCGACATCAAATCCCTAAGGAAATAAAACAATAAAGTGCGCGAGCATACCGAAAAATAAAATCCCTCAGCACCAAGATAAAAGAAAAACAAAAAGTAAGGAGCCATCCCTCTCAGGGGGCGAAGCGGTGAATCGGTAGACCAGATGCGGTCTTGTCTGGTGGAAGTCGATGGTCCCAAGCTGATAGGGGCATTCCTGGTGGGAATCCCGTCGCCGTGACGTTGATGTACCTGGCGAGGGAGTGGTGAGCAGAGGTATCTGACCAGAGGGGGCTGTCCCTTTCTACCGAAGTGAGCCCGCGGAGGTGGCGCTCAGGAGGTTCCTTGCGGGACGCGCAGGATAGGATGGCAGGGGCGAAGTCCTCCTCTCCCTCCTCGCATAAAGGGCAGAGGGGGGAGGGGTGCTTAGTGAACCAGGAAGGGTGGGCCGCTAGATAGCTCTTGCCTGAACGCATTTGATGTATTCTCCCTGCCATGAACCTTCCAAGCCCCATGAAGGGGTGGGGCGATAGGGACATGGGGTAGGGGCATGTTGGGGGGGGCGGGAACTGATCGTTCCAGTCTTTGACTAAAGCTGATCTAACCCTTAACTTGATCGATCTGTAGGAGAGTGGTCCATCCCCGGCCGGAAGGCCGGCTGGCGGGAGGAGGTCGGGGGAGGCCAACGGAAGAGGGCCAGAGGCCGGGATGAAACGGAGTGTGCGTTACGCAATTGCATCAATTGGGAGGTGTTTCCGAATGGGCAGGGAGGGTACAGGGGATCTCTAGAGGAGGGGAGCGTTGACCGAAGTCAGGCCCCTTGTGTGGTGTCGGTAGTCGTCAGAGGCCCTGAAGGGAGAAGAGGTCGGGAACATTGGGTGGAGCCTTGCAGTGGCCGGATTGGCCTCTGGGGGGAGGCAGACAAGTCGTACTGCTGCCAGTCTCTGTCCGTGGCGTATTAAAAGAGGCATAGGGGGTAGGGCCGACTCGCAAGCGAGGATGCCAATAGGTGTCAAGGAGAAACAATTCGTTACCCACCTCTGGACCGACCTCCAGAAGACGGAGATACAGTGCAGGAGGGTGAGGCTTGGGGAGAAGCCGTCCGCGCCGTATAGGAGGACAGGGGCAATTAAGGAGGAGGCCAGGCAGTGGCAGAGGAAGGGAGGAAGGCCCTTGCCAGGCCTTGTGAGTCTATTTATTGTAGCAAATGCAGCTTGGGCCAGACCAAGTCTTCGCACGAAGTGGGAGGTGGTACCTCTCATGTGTGAGGTGGAGGAGGGCTCGAACCAATATCCGAGCCAGCGAACTGGCTTTGAGGGGCAGAAGACAAGGTCATCCAGCAGGACTGGGATAGGGGGGGGGGGGGATCTTCTGAGAGGGGGTCTCCCAGTGCATCAACTCCGTCTTCGGGATGGAAAAGGACACGCCTATACTGCCAGCCTTCGGTTGGAGAACCTTGGTGATGCCCTGCATCCTTTGGATATTACTATGGTAAGAGCCCGTGGCCACCGTGACAGCGAAGTCGTCCACATAAGAGAGTATGAGGCCCCTGGGGACCGGAAAATGGAGGGTCGATACGTAGATAATGAAGAGTAGGGGGGAGATTGGGGAGCCCTGGGTGGTACCAACCGAGATTGATGAGAAGATTTGGGGTGCCCCCTGGAAGACAAGGTGGCATGTGCGTCCGTGGAGGAAGGACCTTATCCACGAGACCAGGTAGGGGTTGACTGCCTTTGTGGTGAGTCTGTTGCAAAGTATCGGGGCTGATACATTATCGCAGACTCCTTTAATGTCCAGGAAGAGGATCGACACCTCAAGCTTGGGGCGCATAAATAGGTGGACCTCGTGAGTGAGGGTAGCCGCCGCGTCGAAGGTACTCAGACCAGGTAGGGAATCAGTTTGGTTGGGGAGAGAAGGCCCAGGAATCGGGCCAGGGTCGAAAGCCGGTTTGCCATCACCCTCTCTAGAATCTTTGAGACAGTTTCTAGTAGGACGATGATACGGAACGAAGCAGGTGTGTCATACGAGAGTTTCTCAGGCTTGTCTAGTACCATGCCGTTTGCCTTTTGCAGGGAGGAGGGGTGGTGCCCTTACCTAACCAGGGGGCCCAAGAGGGAGGTGAGAATTCTGGGGTTTATCAAGTGGACTCTCTTCCAGACAGAATAGGGTATCTGGTCCGGGCCAGGAACGGAAGATGAAGAAGACTTCTGAAGGGCTGCTGATATCTCTTCCGCCGACAGCTTCGGGACGTCCTTGAACTCATGTAGGATTCTGGGAGAGGGGGAGGATCTCTTCTCAGGGAAGAAGTGCCTGAGGAGTGCCTGATTGATTTCGTTAGGACTTTCAGCCCCTGGAATTTGGGGGAATCTGTCGGGTGGTGGTCCGAAGGCGAACCTTTTCGCTGTCCACAGAGTTTGGGGGTTTGCTGTTTCCAGGAAGTTTCTCCAGTAATCATTCTTGGCTCCCTATCTACGCGGCCCTTTTTTTTTTCCTTTTTTTTCTTTTTTTTTTCTCTTCATATGATTGCTTAGTTTAAGGTACTAGAACCGTGCATGCAGCGCTAGCTATGGCATAGAAGAAAACCTATAACCTCCGCCCGCCCGGCCCGACCGGATCTCCAAGACCCTCTGGTATGGGCCTAACCGCACATCTCGCCCCAAAGAAAAACCCATCCCTACCTCGCAAGCGAACTCAGAGAATAGGAGAAGTCTAACTAAGAAGAAAGCAGGAAAACATAAGAAGGTAACCACCCGGAACATCTCGGAAAAACAAAAGAAAAACCGCATCAAAGTAGATCCCGCGACAACCAAGCCTGAGAAACGCGCCGGCAGAGTACTGCAACCGTGAACGGGCCCCCGTGCGTGAGGGCGGGGAAGGGTGGAGCAGTAGGGGGCCAGCCGAGCAAGGGTGTAGCAGTAGGGTGCAAGCCGATCCAGCCGCCGGAACAGGAAGGAAACCGAACGCGAGCGTGTCAACTATCGGTAATCGTGTTCGTGTCTTGCTAGGTGGTCCCCGACCGAAGAAAGAACCCCAACTTGAAGCGAAAGACTAGGTGGGTATGGCCAAATCTCCAAGCGAGACAGAGCCCGAAGTTACTAGCTGAGGCGTTCCCCCACGGAGATCTTGCGCACAGGGAGAAAGGTGTCCACCACAGCCAACGCCAAACGGAAACGAAGAAGGGAGGTCCCCCAGAAGAAGAGGAGCGAGGTCGACCATCAGGCCTAAAGAGTAGCCCTCGCGTACTGCAGAACCGTGTTCCCAGCCGTCTGAAGCATGGGAAGCGAGCGGTCGCCGACCGTGTGGATGAGCCTCGCTAAGCGAGGAGGGGAAAGAGAACGGGCAGCATGAAAGCAGTACCGGAACCCAAAGGAAGGAAAGCCTCGACGCGCAAGAGAGCAGAAGAGGGCAGTGAGGGGGGAGGGAGATGGCCGTCACCCCTAGGCTGAAGCCATTGTGGGAGGAGAGGGGGGGTGGATGGTTCGTGAGTACCTAGCGTTGAGGGTTGATTTCAATCGCCGGGTGTGTAGTGGAGATGGTGGATGACCTATCTATGCGGCCTTTTTTTCTTTTTTCTTTTTTCTTTTTTTTTTCTTGTTTTTATCTGCATGTACTCATTGATTTATGGTACAAGAACTTGCATGCAGCGCTAGCTATGGAATAAACAAAACCTCAATTTCAAAAACTCGCAACAACAAAAGAAACATTTCGCACCAAACTATAAAAGCCTCCTAAGTGTGTCCGATAGCCGACACCAAATCCCTAAGGAAATAAAACAATAAAATTCACGATCATGGCGGAAAAATAAAGTCCCGCAGCACCAAGCTAAAAGAAAACCCACAATGTAGAAAGCCATCCCCCTCAGGGGGCGAAGCCGTGAATCGGAAGGCCGGGCGCTGACACGTCCGGTGGAGGTCGGTGGTCCCGGGCTGATGGGGGCATACCCGGTGGGAAACCCGTCGCCGTAACGTTGATGTACCTTGCGAGGGAGTGGAGAGCGGCGGTGTTTGACCAGAGGGGGCTGTCCCTGTCCAACGAAGTGAGCCCGGGGAGGTGGTGCTCACGAGGTTCTTTGCGGGACTCGCATGATAGGATGGCATGGGTGAAGTCCTCTTCCTCCTCCTCACATAAAGGGCAGAGGGGGGAGGGGTCCTCGGTGAACCAGGAAGGGTGGGCCGCTAGGTAGCTCTTTCCCGAACGCATTTGATGTATTCTCCCTGCTATGAACCTTCCAAGCCCCATGAAGGGATGGGGTGCAAGGGATACGGGGTAGGGGTACGTAGGGGGGGGTGGGAACTGCTCGTTCCAGTCTTTGACCAAAGGCGACCTAGCGCTCAGCTTGATTGACCTGTAAGAGGGGGGTGCCACACCGGCCTGGAGACCTGTTGGCGGGAGGAGGTCGGGGGAGGCCACGGGAAGCGGACCTGAGGCCGCGAGGAAAGGGAGGGTGTGGTGTGCAATCGCGTCAATAGGGAGGTGTTTCCAAATGGGCGGGCAGGGTACAGGGGACCTCCAAAGGAGGGGAGCGTAGACCGAAGTCAGGCCCCTTGTATGGTGTCGGTGGTCGTCAGAGGCCCTGAAGGGGGACGAGGTCGGGAAAGTTGGGTGGAGCCTTGCAGTGGCCGGATTGGCCTCTGGGGGGAGGCAGACGAGTCGTATCGCGGCCAGTCTCTGTTTGTGGCGTATCAAAAGGGGCATTGGGGGCAGGGCCGATTCGCAAGCGAGGATGCCAACAGGTGTCGAGGAGAAGCAATTCGTTACCCATCTCTGTACGGACCTCCAGAAGACGGACATGCGGTCCAGTAGGGTGAGGCTAGGAGAGAATAGGTCCGCTCCGTATAAAAGAATAGGGGCGATTAAGGAGGAGGCTAGGCGGTGGCAGAGGAAGGGAGGAAGGCCATTGCCAGGCCTTGAGAGTCTCTTTATTGTAGCGAATGCATCTTGGGCCAGGCCAACTCTTCGCACGAAGTGGGAGGTGGTACCTCTCGTCCCTGGGGTGGAGGAGGGCTCGAACCAATATCCGAGCCAACGAACTAGGTTTNATCGTGGAAGGAGCAGGAGGGGGTGGATGGTTCGTGAGATCCCAAGCGTTGAGGGTTGATTTGAAGCGCAAGGAAAATAGAGGAAACGGAGGATGACCTATCTACTTGGCCTTTTTTTTACTTTTTTTTATTTTTTTTATCTTCATGTATTCATTGATTTACGGTACAAGAACTTGCATGCAGCGCTAGCTATAGCATAAACAAAACCTTAATGTCAAACGTACGCAATAACAAAAGAAAAACTCGCACAAAAATATAAAAACCTCCTAATTGTGTCCGATAGCCGACACCAAGTCCCTAAGGAAATAAAACAACAAATTGCATAATCATAACGAGAAATAAAATCCTCCAGCACCGAGCTGAAAGGAAGAAACAACAAATAGAACCCCAAACCCCTCAGGGGGCGAAGCCGTGAATTGGTAGACCAGGCGCGGACTCGTCTGGTGGAAGTTGATGGTCCCAAGCTGCTGGGGGCATACCCGGTAGGAAACCTGTCGCCGTTACGTTGATGTACCTGGCGAGGGAGTGGAGAGGGGCGGAGTTTGACTAGAGGGGGCTGTCCCTGTCTAACGAAGAGAGCCCGCGGAGGTGGCCCTCACGAGGTTCCTTGCGGGACTCACAGGATAGGATGGCATGGGCGAAGTCCTCCTCCTCCACTTCGCAGAGTGGGCAGAGGGGGGAGGGGTCCTCATTGAACCAGGAGGGGTGGGCAGCCAAATAGCTCTTGCCCGAACGCATTTGATGTATTCTACCTGCCATGAACCTCGCGAGCCCCATGAACGGATGGGGCGAAAGGGGTACGGGGTAGGGGTATGTTGGGGGGGGTGGGAACTGATCGTTTCAGTCTTTGATCAAGGCCGATCTGACTTTCAACTTGATCGACCTGTAGGAGGGGGTACCATTTCTAGCCGGAAGACCGGTTGGCGGGAGGAGGTCGGGGGAGGCCACCGGCTGAGGACCGCAGGGCGGGATGAAAGGGAGGGTTCGGTGCGCGATCGCGTCAATTGGGAGGTGCTTCCGGATTGGTGGGGAGGGTGCGGGGGATTTCCAGAGAAGGGGGGCGTACCTATCTACTCAGCCCTTTTTATTTTTATTTTTTATTTTTTTTTATCTTCCAGTATTCATTGATTTACGGTACAAGAACTTGCATGCAGTGCTAGCTATGGCATAAACAAAACCTTAATCTCAAAACGCTCGCAATAACAAAAGAAACGATCGCACCAAACTATAAAATCCTCCTAAGTGTGTCCGATAGCTGACACCAAATCCCTACCGTAGTAAAACAAAAAATCGGATGATCATAACAAAAAATAAAGTCGCCTTCCAAAGAAAAACCATCCTAAAAGACTAACTGTGACAAGCGAGGGGCCGTCCCCCTCAGGGGGCGAAACCATGAATCGGGAGGACTAAAGTTGTATCGTCTGATAAAGACTCCGGGTCCCGTTCTGCTGGGGGCATACCTGGTGGGAAGCCCGTCGCCGTGACGTTAATGTATCTGGCGAGGGAGTGGAGAGCAGTGGGGTCGGACCAGAGAGGGCTGTCCCTTTCTACCGACGTGAGCCCCCAGAGGTGGCGCTCACGAGGTACCTGGCGGGACTCGCAGGACAGGATGGCGTGGGCGAAGTCCTCCTCGTCCTCCTCGCAGAAAGGGCAGAGGGGGGAGGGGTCCTCAGTGAACCAGGAAGGGTGGGCAGCGAGATAGCTTTTACCCGAACGCATTTGGTGTATTCTCCACGCCATGCACCTTCCAAGCCCCATGAATGGGTGGGGCGAGAGGGACACTCGGTAGGAGTACGGCGGTGGAGGTGGGAACTGATCGTTCCACTCTTTGACTAATGCCGATCTGACCTTCAACTTAATCGACCTGTAGGAGGGGGTACCGTCCCTTATTGGCAGGCCGGCAGGGGGGAGGAGGTCGGGGGAGGCCACCAGCACGGGGCCGGCTGCTGTGATGAACGGGAGCGTCCTCTGCGCGATTGCATCGATGGGGAGGTGTTTCCTTATTGGTGGTGAGGGGACAGGGGACCTCCACAACAGAGGGGCATAAACCGAGGTCAACCCCCTCATGTGGTGTCGATGGTCATCAGAGGCCCTGAAGGGGGACGAAGTCGGGAAGGTTGGGTGAAGTCTCGCAGTCGCCGGATTGGACTCCGGGGGGAGGCAAACAAGCCTCAGCGCTGCTAGTCTCTGTCGTTGGCGTATCAAAAGGGGCGTGGGGGGCAGGGCCCACTCGCAAGCGAGGATGCCAACAGCCGTCGAGGAAAAGCAATTTGTTACCCATCTTTGGACAGACCTCCAGAAGACGGACATGCGATCGAGGAGGTTGAGGCTCTGAGAGAACAAGTCCGCCCCATACAAGAGAATTGGGGCGATCAGGGAGGAGGCCAGACGATGGCAGAGGAAAGGGGGGAGGCCTTTACCAGGCCTTGATAGTCTTTTGATCGTTGCGAATGCACATTGGGCAAGGCCCAGCCTTCTCACGAAGTGGGAGGTGGTACCCCTAGTACCCGAAGTGGAGAAGGGCTCGAACCAATACCCGAGCCAGCGAATTAGCTTGGAGGGGCAGAAGACGAGGTCTTCCAGCAGGACCGGGATCGGGGGGGGGGGATTTTTTGAGAGGGTGTTTCCCAGTGCATCAACTCCATTTTCGGGATCGAGAAGGACACACCTAGCCTGCCAGCCTTCCGCTGGAGCACCTTGGTGATGCCTAGCAGTCTCTGGATGTTCCTACGGTAAGAGCCTGAGGCCACCGTGACAGCGAAGTCGTCCACATAAGAGAGCATGAGGCCCCTGGGGACCGGGAAGTGGAGGGTTGAGACGTAAATAACAAAGAGCAGGGGAGAGATTGGCGAGCCTTGGGGGGTTCCTACCGAGACGGGAGAGAAAGTCTGGGGTGCCCCCTGGAAAACCAGGCGACAGGTGCGTCCGTGGAGGAAAGACCGTATCCATGAGACAAGATAGGGGTTGACTGCCTTGGTCGCTAGTCTGTAGCAGAGTATTAGGGCCGATACGTTGTCGAAGCCCCCTTTTATCTCCAGGAAAAGGGTCGCGACCTTCAGCTTTGGGCACATAAACAGTTGAACCTCATGAGAGAGGGTGGCTGCCACGTCAAAGGTGCTTGGACCAGGGAGGGATCCAGTTTGGTTGGGGGAGAGGAGGCCCAGGAAACGCGCCTGGGCGGAGAGACGGTTTGCCATCACCCTCTCCAGGATTTTCGAAACAGTTTCCAGGAGTACCATGATGCGAAATGAGGCAGGAGTGTCATAGGAGGGCTTTCCAGGCTTATCCAGTACGATGCCATTGGCCTTTTTCAGGGAAGACGGGTGGTGCCCATACCTAACAAGGGGGCCCAAGAGGGAGGTGACAATTCCGGGGTTTGTCAGGTGGACTTTCTTCCAGGCAGAGTAGGGTATCTGGTCCGGTCCTGCCGCGGAAGAGGAGGAGGACTTCTGAAGGTCCGTTGATATCTCTTCAGCCGACAGCTCCGGTACGTCCTTAAACTCTCGAAGGATCCTGGGGGGGGGGAGGACCCCTTCTCGGGGAAGAAGTGTCCTAAGAGTGCCTGATTTATTTCCTTGGGGGTCTCAGCCCCTGGAATCTGGGGGAAGCTGTCCGGCGGTTGGCCAAAGGCGAACCTTTTCGCCGTCCATAGTGTTTGGGGGTTAGCTGTTTCCAGGAAGTTTTTCCAGTAGTCGTTCTTGGCCTTTTTGATAGCCTTGAAGTACAGAAGTCGTGCCTCTTTGCATAGATCCATGGAAGAAGGTAGAGGGTCCTTAAAGGCTTCAAGAACGGTGGAGTGGAAGGCTTTTCTCTGTGCAGTAAGGTTTGGGGTCCACCAGGGCTTTGACCTGTAGGTGGGCCTTTTTTCCGGAGTGTGGCTCCTAAGCTGGGACCTGACCCTATCCAGGGCCATGTCAAACCAAGCTGAAAGTGTGTGTGGAGTGGGAAGAGGGGGAGGGGGGCGGAACACGATCCGTTTTAGCCCTTCTTCGAGAGTGGGCCAGTCTGTCTTTGTCCATGATGGAGAGGGAGGAGGGGGGCGAGCCAGAGGCTCCGTCAGTGCTATTAGTATCGGGACGTGGTCCGAACCCAATGGGGGAAGAGGCGTGCTCCACGTTCTGAAGTTGGGCGAGAGGGGGGCGTTCGCAAACGCTAGGTCAATTGCTGATGGGCGGAGGATTGTGTCGAAGGGGAAATAAGTGAGGGTGCCAGGGGTGTTCAGGAGGCAGAATCCTGCACTGGCAGCCTTTTCGAAGAAGGGGGAGGATGCACCAAGGTCCGAAATCGAGGAAAGACGGGCCGGATTGGCCGAAGGGTGGTGGATGTTGAAGTCTCCAACAACCAGCGTCGGGGAAGGTGTAGCAGGGAAAGCAACATCAGGCTAGATTGTCCGTTTGAAGGGGGAGTTATCCCATGTGCTGTAGAGGTTCACCACGCAAAACTTGGTAACAAAGGAATCAAAAAAACCAATTGAAGAAAAGAAATCCACAGCCATCCAGTCTCTCGCACCGGAGAAAACAGGGAGAACCGAGAATTGTTGTGTGGAAGGCAAATGAAGGTAGCATGCGACTCTGGGCTTGGCACTGTTAGGGCATGGAGGAAGAAAAGGCTTGAAGCCCGCATACGCGCGTGGTTTGTTTCTGTATAGGGGGGGGTCCTGTAGCGCAACGAGGGTAAGGGGGAAATCCAAAAGAGAAAAGGAATTAAAAAGGGAGAGAAACACATTCCAGCTTCCCAAGCAGTGGTGTTGAAGAATGGATATGGGTTTATTGGAGCCCGCCGCCAGCGCGGAACTCACAGGAGAGGTGCGACCAACCATTACACGCCTTCCGGCGTCTCAGGCAGTGGGACAGGAGTGGGAGTTGCCTGCCAGGCGGGGTTCGGGAGGGCACCTCCTTGGGGTTTCGGAACGTTTGCGAGGGGACGTGTTGGGGGGGCATTACCACGCCTAGGACGGGGTGTCTCAAAATCGATGGGGGGTACGAGGGGTCGTGTACCAGTTGAAGGACCCTCACCGGGGTCGTTTGTCGTGTCCATTCTTTCCTCATCCTGCGAAAGAGGGGGCTCCCTGCGGAGAGTAGGGGGGGCGGGTCTCGATGGGCACTCTCGAGCGAAGGCCGGGTGAGGACCTTTGCAGACGGCGCAGAGCGGTGGGGAGGTTGGGCAACAGTCAGCCACTGCTCTGAGGTTACCGCCCTTGGGGCAGGTCGGGTTCTGGCACCTATGTGCCTGCTTTCTGTGGGAGAGGGCGCAGATTGGGCAGACTGGGTGGGCGACCTTGCACCTTGCAAAGTGGTGTCCGTATTCATAACAATTATGGCACTGAGTGAGGCCATTAGCCGAGTAGGCTCTCTCGATCTTGCATCGAGAGGAGTAAACGTAAGCGTTGCTCAACATTGCGGCCTCATTCTCTGGGGCCACAGTGACAACTACTGAGGTTGCCTTCTTCCGGACTCTAGAGTCTCGGTCGGGGTTGAGGTATCGGGCAGAGAGGATCTGGACGTTTTTGACGTTCAGTATTGTGTTGGAGAGGGACTGGAAGAGGTCTTCGTCGTCCCCAGTGAGGTACGTGATCGGGAGTGAGTGAACGGCTAGTTGCACCTCGTTCGGCACGGGGCGGAAGGGTAGCCAGGGGCAATCTCCGATCGGGAAGGACTGGTTCAGTTTCGAGGAGAGACCTTCGTAATAGGGGGCATATGAAGTGGACGAGACGAAGGGTGAGAGAGCAAGGAGGGTTACAGCGCCTCTGTCGTTGACTTGGGCGGAGAAAGATATAGGGAGAACACAGCCAGCCTCTCTCAACACTGAGGCGGCGGAGTCAGGGAAGGAGGCAGCTATAAGCTCAGCCTGGTGGTGAGGGAGGGGGGACGAACGCGGAGCGTAGAACCGCCGCTCGGCTGCTGGCAGACTCTTGGGGCCCCTCAAAGGGGCAGCAGTGGCCGTTCCAGATGCAACCTGGGCAGCAGACGGGGGGGTCTTGCACTTGTTGACCTTGCCCTTCCTCCTCTGTCCAGACGAGGCGGCCAGAGCGTAGGAGGTGGCGCTGGGTTGTTCCGACGACAACGGAACTGGGTGGAACTCGGAAGCAGGACGGTACTTTCTATCACGGAAGGACTGCGCCTCTCAAGAACGCGGGATTTTGGCCGCGTAAGAGGCAGAGTTGCCGTACTACTTCTGGTCTTTGGTACTGTAAGAGGGGAAGTCTATGTCACCCGGGCCCTAGTAGAGGGGGGTGAGTTTATCTGCAAGGAAGAGGTCGGAGTCGGCCGGCGCCTTTTCCTTACCCTTTTTGGATGGGGCCATCCGAGCCGCACTCGAGGCAGCATGGGTAAGTGCGTTTTGTTGGGGTGGGGGCTGTTGGTGGCGTGTTGGTTGAGGGAGGGGGGTGGTCAGACGGGACGCCAGGTCTCTGACCGAGAGCTGGAGGGCAGAGAGCGAGGCCGCCGTAGCGGTCTCAGAGGATGGAAGTGGGGGCGGACCTGAGGGCCTGTTCTTTCTTGCATGGAGGTCGTCGATTTGTCCCGAGAGTCTTGCGACCTCTAGTGCGAGCTCGTTGATTTGAGAGAATAGGGCCCTTGAGGTAAGGAGCAATGTGCAAAGGAGGGGGAGGATAACGGCCGCGCCAGGCGAGAGGTCGTCCAGCTCACCTGAGCTGATCGGGGGGAAAGGTTGTGGGGATACTCCAGCGTCTGCCGTCGCATTCTCAAGCAGCGCGAGAAGAAGGGGGACGCGTGGACAGATTCTTGACACTGAGGAATGCTCCGAGGGGGGGAGGGGGACCAAGGTCATTACTGACTTTGCTGTTGAGCCTCAGCCAAAGGGCTTACTGCAGATAGTTCGATCGTGTGGGCACACCGGACGCTGATGGTGTTGAGAACAAGGTAAAGATGTAGGGGGGGGAAAATAGCGGAAGCGGAGCGTGACCTATCTACTCGGCCTTCTTTTTTTTTTGCATGCAGCGCTAGCTATGGCACATGCTCCGTCTCCGTTACAACCACAGTGAAAGGAAAAACCACTCCAAGTTTTCTGCTAAGCCTCGCTCTCATTGGTTGAGAACCTTTTCTCGCCGCCTCAGCCTTACCCCTCTCGGGTAAAAATTCCCCCTCCTTCTCTAATGTCGATTTCCGGCACCCCTCCCATCCCATCAGGCCCTGGCCCCCACCGCACCGCCTCCTCTCGCAATAGCATGAGATCCGACCGTATCACCCGCTCTTCTACACCTGGATTGCCGCACTCCCAGGAGGACCAAGCGATTTGACACTCCACCTCCACTGCTGCCATTACTTTAGGCATTAACCCCGCCACCTTCCCTACGCTTTTTGGACAAACAGCCTTTGCAGACGATCTGTCGCCGGGCGAAAGACGTATCCTCCCTATTCTGTCCCACCTAGTCGAGAGAGTCCGTGACCTATCTGAGCAAGTGGCGGCCCTTGCTACCGCTCCCCCTCC
>JACCEG010000166.1:0-18049 GCA_014065205.1 Tuber brumale
TCATTTCCTCCTGGATCCCCTTTATTTCGCTTTCCACGCCGGATAGCTGCATCAACAAAATTGCGATATCATTGTCGTGGATGTCCTGTCCGTCGATGATTTGCTGTTGAACCTTAAGTAGCTTTAAGGTATTGTCTTGGGTAGCCCCTTTCAAATGGTTGAAGGAGATATTGGCTTGGTCAAGAGAGGTATTTATGTCTCGTCTTATTTGACCCAATGTAACTCCAAGATGCGCAGCCAACCTGGCTAGGTTAGCAGCGTGTTCTCCTGGCTTCGGGGTCCACGCTCTTGAAATCCTATGAGTGCTTGCGACACTAGAGGATCGGTGAGAGGGGAGTATCCCTCTTCTGAACGCAGGATCCTGAGGTGTCGTTGGGAAGGGACTATGAATTGCGGAATCATCCGCCTTATCGGTGGTGTCGGGTCGGGTGTCCATAGGTTCACCCGCCGTTATTCTCTTTCTTGGATCCTGGGGTATCTCGGCCATTGTGATGCTTTCCAGGTATGCTAACTGTTTTAATAGCCCTGGATGAGTAATTACTGGTACTTCGTACCAGAGTTCTCGATATCCTCTAAAGAATTTGAGGAATCGTATGTAAGGTACCCAACGCTTGACACACTCTAGAGGGGTAGGTATAAAGGGATTCGGTTGGTCCGACTCTGGACTCAAAACCTGAATCTCCTTCTTTTCGAGGTTTAGGATGTACTTATAGTACATATAAGTGTGTATGAAGCCCAGGCCGAGGGGATGTCTCGCCCTCGGAGAACTTTGCCTGGGGTTTCCTTTTCTTTTTCTTTCGTCATCAAAGAGCACTGGGTGCTCCAGTCGACGAAGTTTTCTGACTTGGTCGAATTCCACTCGAAGTCCGAACCGTGCCAGGTACGATATATGCTATTGAATTGATCCCTCGTAAGGATCCCAAAAGGTACTGTGAACCACGAGGGTTCCTGCGTATATTCTTCTTCGATTTCGAACAGCTCGGTTTCAAATATTTCTTCGAAGGAATGGATATAGATTGGACAGTGAGGTGCTTCGAAAATGTAATCGAAGTCTGAGGTGAGGGTGGAGTTTGAGGTGAACTCGTAGTTCATATAGTGAGCCTTGGTAACAGGAGAACTATCAATATACTGTTAGGCGGACGCCAAACTCTAGTATATAACTGAGGGACGTAGGCCCGAAATCTTTGATTGGAGAATCTGTCGAGGAAGGCTCGTCTCGATAAAAAAGTAAGGTAAAGATTTAAAGCGTAAAACAATATTATATTGATAAGATCTCTTCTCCGTTGCTTGATGATGTCTGTAAAGCTCGGGAGGCACTTCGATATTTATATCCCGCGTCTGAGTGTTCGCGGACTACTTCTAACTACTATGCCTCCGAAGTACCACTCTGGTTTTAATACGCAAACGTCCAGAATCTTATAAGTGCGAACACCGTTTGACCCCGAAACTTATCACACCCTTTCGCGGACTCGGAATAGTATTCCTCCGTTGAGATGACTGCGCTATTTGTTATGCCAAACAGTCGCCTCCAACTTAGATGTCCGCATAGACTTTTATATGACTTTAGTCTTGTTGACTATCGTCCAGTCGTCTCCTCGGTCATGAAGTGATCAGGTTCATGCCGGATCACCTAGTGCCAATCGCAAGTCCGAGCCCGACGTGTCAGCGTCTTAAGGGTCTCCGACTTATCTAGGTCTTCCTTTCTGAGCGTGCTTCCCCTTGGTCCGCCGGCCTCCGTAGAAGGGTCCTATTACTAGGACCAACCAACCTACAGCTGATCTCAGAAGGGTATGGGTGGATTCGGTATACCCCTAATAGCTTCCGCTACTGGGATAACCTCTTGGAGTATTTCGCCGAAAACGTCCCGTCACTTTCGGCCCATAGTTAGGAAGCCTAACCTCGAAGCCTACTATCTCAATGCGCCTCCGACGGATTTCCTCCGTTCCACTTCCCAGATGTCGCCAAAGGTCCCCTCTCATATATCCTGCGAACAGCATGCGGTCGGACGGACGGCGGCGACGTATATGGTGTTATGAAGTGGGCTTCATTGATGTGACATTTTAGTTATGGGACGCAACTCTCGAAATCTCGCTAATGACGTGCGGGCCCCATAAGGGGGCCGGAGGGGGGTGTTGGCACTCCGGTAAATTGAGGGTCTGTGCGCAGTTACCCTACCGTGGGTCTGTGCACATGTCTCGGATTTCCATGTGCCTAACACGTTGGTCTTAGTATTTTGCCGCTGCTGCTGGTCCTGATATCGGCGGATTTCCGCCGCTCGGGTGGTCTGATCTAGACGTATCTGTCCTAGGGTACGATTGACCTCCCTTTCACGCGTGGTGCATTGGGCTTGGAATTCAGTGAATTCGGCCCTTAGACTGAGGACCATTTGTTCCAAAGTCTGATCTCGGGCTAGTGCCGCTTGGCTTTCTTCCCCGAGTGTCCCATGTAACCTCGTGGTTACCTCTTCATGTTCCTGTTGACGCCTCTCCTGGGCGTCAATCTTCTTTGCCACTTCCCGTAGCATTTCGTCTTGTATCCCCTTAATTTCGCTCTCCACCCCGGCTAGCTGCATCAACAAGATTGCAATATCATTGTCGTGGACATCTTGTCCTTCTGCGATTTGTTGTTGTACCTTAATTAACTTCAAGGTATTGTCCTGGGTTGCCACCTTCAAATGTTTGAAGGCGATGTTGGCTTGGTCGAGCAAGGTGTCTATATCCTGCCTTATTCGACCCAACGTTATCCCAAGACGGGGAGCCAATCTGGCTAGGTTTGCAGCATGGTCTCCTCCGGGTTTGGGCGTGGAGGCCCGTGATATCCTATGAGGGCTGGCGACACTTGAGGACCAGTGAGGAGGTACATTTCCTCTCCGAAATGTGGGTTCCTGAGGTGTTGATGGAGAGGGACTCCATATAGCCGAATCATCGGTTTTATCCGTCGTATCTGAGTGGGTGTCCATTGGTTCCCCCGTCTTTATTCTCTTTCTTGGGTCATGAGGTATCTCAGCCATTGTGAGGCTTTCCAGGTATGCTAATTGTTCTAATAACCCTGGATGAGTGATTACTGGTACTTTGTACCAGAGCTCTCGATATCCTCTAAAATGTCTGTGGAATCGTATGTAGGGTATCCAACACTTGAGACACTCGCGAGGGGTAGGTAAAAAAGGATTTTGTTGGTCCGACTCTGGACTCAAAACCTGAATCTCCTTTTTCTCAAGGTTTAGAATGTACTTATAGTACATATAAGTGTGTATTAGGCCCAGGCCGAGGGGGTGTCTGGCCCTCAGAGAACTGTGCCTGGTGTTTCCTTTTCCTTTTCTTCCGTCTTGAAAGAGCACTGGGTGCTCCAGTCGACGAAGTTTTCTGACTCCGTCGAATTCCAATCGAAGTCCCAACCGTGCCAGGTACGATATATGCTATTGAATTGATCACTCGTTGGGATCCCGAAAGGTACTGTGAACCATGAGGGTTCTTGTGTATATTCTTCTTCGATCTCGAACAGCTCGGTTTCAAATATTTCTTCGAAGGAATGAATATAGATTGGACAGTGAGGTGCTTCGAAAATGTAATCGAAGTCTGAGGTGAGGGTGGAGTTTGAGGTGAACTCGTAGTTCATATAGTGAGCCTTGGTAACAGGAGAACTATCAATATACTGTTAGGCGGACGCCAAACTCTAGTATATAACTGAGGGATGTAGGCCGGTAATCTTTGATTGGAGAATCTGTCGAGGAAGGCTCGTCTCGATAAAATAAGTAAGGTAAAGATTTAAAGCGTAAAACAATATTATATTGATAAGATCTCTTCTCCGTTGCTTTATGATGTCTGTAAAGCTCGGGAGGCACTTCGATATTTATATCCCGCGTCTGAGTATTCGTGGACTACTTCTAACTACTATGCCTCCGAAGTACCACTCTGGTTTTAATACGCAAACGTCCAGAATCTTATAAGTGCGAACCCCGTTTGACCCCGAAACTTATCACACCCTTACGCGGACTCGCAATAGTATTCCTCCGTTGAGATGACTGTGCTATTTGTTATGCCAAACAGTCGCCTCCAACTTAGATGCCCGCATAGACTTTTATATGACTTTAGTCTTGTTGACTATCGTCCAGTCGTCTCGACGGTCATGAAGTGATCAGGTTCATGCTGGATCACCTAGTGCCAATCGCAAGTCCGAGCCCCACGTGTCAGCGTCTTAAGGGTCTCCGACTTATCTAGGTCTTCCTTTCTGAGCGTGCTTCCCCTTAGTCCGCCGGCCTCCGTAGAGGGGTCCTATTACTAGGACCAACCAACCTACAGCTGATCTCAGAAGGGTATGGGTGGATTCGGTATACCCCTAATAGCTTTCACTACCGGGATATCCTCCTAGAGTATTTTTTCCGACAACGTCCCGTCACTTTTGGCCTATTGTTTAGGAAGCCTAACTTTGAAGCCTACGATCTCTATGCACCTCCCACGGATCTCCTCCGTTCCACTTCCCAGATGTCGCCAAAGGTCCACTCTCATATATCCTGCGAACAGCATGCGGTTGGACGGACGGCGGCGACGTATATGGTGTTATGAAGTGGGCTTCATTGATGTGACATTTTAGTTATGGGACGCAACTCTCGAAATCTCGCTAATGATGTGCGGGCCCCATAAGGGGGCCGGAGGGGGGTGTTGGCACTCCCGTAAATTGAGGGTCTGTGCGCAGTTACCCTACCGTGGGTCTGTGCACATGTCTCGGATTTCCATATGCCTAACATGACCTCTTAATAGGTCATGTGCGTGAAAGTAAACCAACTGCGCAGCCCTCTTGGCCTCGTGCGCTGCCCCCATGTCCTCTTAATAGGTCATGTGCGTGAAAGTAAACCAAACTAAAACCTCATGACAAATATCTTCGTCATGGTGAAACATCTCCTTCCACTATCTGCCACGCGATTGTGACTATAGCTCCCCACTCCTCACGGCCTAAGTCCCTTTAGGCCATCGGGAACTCATCCTCCTCTGTGGTTCATGCCGTCTGCAGGATATTGCGCCCTATCCGACGCATCGAACTCAGGCTTTCTTTCTGAAGGTTTTCCAACCTTCGGATCCTCGCATCCCTCCTCTTCAGTTGGGATTCTGTCTTCCCAACTTTGTATTCCGCCAAACTTGCCCTGACCTGTTGAGCCGTCACTGCTCTTGCCAGCTGCACGTTCTTTTTCTCCCATTCTCTTGCCTTCTGCTCCCACATCGAAGCCTGACCTTTGTAGAGTCCCTTCTCTACTTCCGCCATCGTTTTTTGTTTACTGATTGTGATCAGCTCCCACTGCAGGCTTTCCACCGTATCCTCTTATATTGCCGTCGAAATTGGCGACGGTACTGGGTCCTGTTCCCAGGTGACTTTCTTGGATTTTTTGGCCCCCCTCCCCGTAGGTTTCATCCCCAAAACCTTGTTCCTGTCGCCCAGCGGGGGCGACACCAGTGGTGTCCTTTCTCTTTTTCTGGGAAAATAGTTTGTTCCCATTTTTTCCGCGTAGTGAGTGGGGCACCCGTCGTCGTAGTACCGTGTCCATGACAGACACTTGCGTGCTTTCTTGTCTTCCGTTTCCTTCGTTTTCCTGATTGATAGGTCCACGAGTTGGACCCAATCTTAGTCGTTGATTTCTTCTTTGATCCAAACCCCGTCTTCCATCGGGCTGAAGTGGGGGCTTGTCAGGGTAGTTTTGGTGGAATTGCCGGACAGCATCATAAGCGTTGGTGAAGTTAGTGGCTGGATACCACTCTTGATCGTGTTCTTTCGAGTACGCTGTCCACTTGGCTTGGTAATGGAGTTTGTTGCGATGTAGTCTTGAGTCGATGATTTTCTCAAGTTAGTATTCGTCTTTGCCCTCGATCTCGATGGGTGGTGGAGGTACTTTCTTTTGTGATGCGAAGGCGTTGCCTTGGTAAGGTTCGAGGAGACTGATGTGGAATGTAGGATGAGTATTGTTCAACGAGCATGGAAGTTCGAGTTTATATGCTCCTAGTCCGATGCGTTTAATGATTCTGAATGGTCATAATTTTTTGTAGTCCAGTTTCCTTGACGGTCAGGTGGTCCGTATATTCCTTAGTATCAACCACACATTGTCATCGACCTGGAGGTTGGGATTGGGTTTTCGGTGTCGATCGGCGTATTCCTTCTGTTTTTCTTGTGCAAGGCATATTTCTTCTCGTAATATCTCATGCAATTGTTGCATGTTTTTTGTTTTGATTGATTGCTCAGGTATGTTGTATTTTGCCAGTTCGTATATTGGATTATATCCATAGTTCGTAAAGATTGGTGTCATTTTGGTCATTTCTTGTTTTCCGTTGTTGTATGTGAACTCGGCAGTTGTTAGCATATCGGCCCAGTCATCCTGCTGATAATTGGTGTATGCCCATAGGTATTGTTCCAATATGGCATTCGTCCTTTCCGTCTGTCTGCCTGTTTGCGGGTGGAATGCCGTGCTGATCTTCCTTTTGATGTGCCATTGTCTTGTAAGCTCTTTCCAGATATTTACTGTGAATAGTGATCCTCTGTCTGATATGATATCTTTCAGTAGTCCGTGGAGTCTGAACACCTGATCCTTGAACAGGTGAAAGAATTGTTGTATGTTCATGTCCGTTCTGCAGGGTATAGGGTGGGCCATTTTTGTCAGATGATCAATAACGACCCATATTGCGTCATAACCTTTCGATTCCGGAAGTCCAGTTATAAAATCCATGGCAATAGATTGCCATGGTCTTCCTGGAGGTTTGATAGGTTTTAGCAATCCATATGGCGCATGATGTACTGCCTTCATCCTCTGGCATATCTCGCAGTTTTTGACATATCTCTTGACATCCTCTCTTATAATCAGCCAGTAGTAGGATCTCCTGATCAGTTCCGTAGTTTTGGCTGTTCCACCATGTCCCACATGTGGTATGTCGTGGTTTCTTCTTATTGTTTCCGTTTGAAGGGGTTCGTCGTCCGGGATCCTTATCTTGTTGTCGTACCAAAGGTATCCTTCTTTTTCTTCGTATAGCCCGAGTGCTATCCCCTTCATTTCTTTTTGTTTTTCATTTAAGGCCTTTCTGATTGCTCGTATTTCCATATCCTTTTCCATCGTGCTTTGTATCCACTCTGTGTGGTCATCGTTGGATAATATTGCTGTTTCCATCTCGTTGATGGATTCGTTTCTTCCGTTTTCTTGCTCGTCCTTGAAGTACCTTTCCTTTGGTAAGAGAATTCCTCTTCTCTGTTGGATCCTTTCATCCTCTTTGGTCGCCAGGTCTTCTTGTCTCCTGGTAAGGGCGTCGGGTTGTCCTCCTTGTTTGGCAGGCCGGTACTCAATCTTGATATGGTATTGAGCTAGGGTTTCGTTCCATCTCGTTTGTCATTGATTGAGTTCTTTGGTGGTGGTAAAGGCGAGGAGGTTTTTGTGGTCAGTTACCACCCTAATATTGTGTTCGTTTCCCAGTACGTATTTTCTCCACGCCTTCAGTGCCTGAACTATAGCTAACAGTTCTTTATCGTGGATGTCATAATTGCATTCGGCTTTGGTCATCGTCTTTGATCGGAATGCCACTGGGCGCCATAGTTTGTCGTCACCTAGCTGTGATAAAATCCCCGAGCAGACATAATTCGACACATCCATTTCGATCATGATTGGCAATTTCGGATCGTAGTATCACAATATCAGTGCCGTGGTGAGTTTGTTTCTTAATTTATCGAATGCTGTTTGCTGCTTGTCTGTCCAGTTCCATCGAGTATCCTTTTTCGTTGTTTCATATAGTGGTTTCGCCACTCTGCTGAATCCTTCGATGAATCGGCGATAAAAGTTGCAAAAGCCCAAGAAGCTTTATACTCCTTTTAAGCTCTTTGGTGGTTTCCATTCATTGATCGCCGCTGTCTTGACCGGGTCAGTTCGTATTCCATCAGGGTTAATGACAAACTCCAAATATTTGGTTTCCTCTTGATGGAATTCGCATTTCATTGGTTTCAGTTTGATTTTTGCTTCCCTTCGGGCCTGTATAATATTTTGTATGTCCTTCTGGTGTTGTTCCATTGTCTTTGAATATATGAGAATATCGTCTGAGTAGACAATACAGCATATATCCAAGAACCTGCTGGGTTTGGTGTTGATCCATCTTTGGAACGTTACCGGTGCGTTGGACAGTCTAAACGGCATTACTAGGTATTCGTATAGCCCGTATCGTGTTCGAAATGCCATTTTCCATTTGTTCCCTTCGAATATCCTGATATTGTAGTAGGCATCCTTGATGTCTAGTTTCGTGTAGTATTGAGCTTTTCCCAATCTATCCAATGCTTCGTCGATCAGCGGTAGTGAATATTGGTCCTCTTTGGTGACTGCATTCAGTCCTCGAAAATCCATGCATAGTCTGAGCTTTCCGTCTTTTTTCTTGACGGATAATATTGCTGCTCCTGCTGCTGATGAGGATGGCCGTATCCATCCCCTCTCCAGGTTCTGCTGGAGGTAGTCTCGTAGAGCCTTCAACTCTTCTTCTCTCAAGGAATAAAGTTTCTTGAACGGCGCTCTGCCCACTAGGTCGATCCGGTGGTCCTCTTCTCTATGTTCTGGCAAGTCCGTCCTTTCTCCTTCTTCGAACATGTCTAAGAAATCGTAGTATTCGCTTGGTACCAGCTGTCTTAGAGTTGGTTTCT
The DNA here is from genome assembly GCA_014065205.1 of Tuber brumale. Taxonomy (NCBI): domain Eukaryota; kingdom Fungi; phylum Ascomycota; class Pezizomycetes; order Pezizales; family Tuberaceae; genus Tuber; species Tuber brumale. The sequence continues at coordinate 8,647 of JACCEG010000166.1, forward strand.
TTTTTATTGCTTCTTGTCGTACTGCTAACCTGATACTGATCGTCGAGGTTTCTGCAATTGTCGGTGTTTTTCTTTCTTGACCCCATTTGAGAATACCGGTTTGTTCTCCTTTCTGATATAGCCTTCCGAAGGTCCTGGCTGATATTACATCAATATCGACACGTTATTCTTCGGGTTCTTCGAGGTTGTTTTTTCCGGTGCTTCCAAATCCATGATCTTGTCTTCCTGTCCCGTCGAGGCTGTCTACTTCCCGTAGTCCTCTATTGTCGATCTTTTCGACAATCCACCATGCCATCCGGTCTCCTTTCTTGACTTCGTAGTCTTCTTCTTTCAGGTTCATCAATAGAACCTTGATTTCTCTGCGATAGTCTGCATCTATCACTCCCGCACCTGTGGTTAGGCCATACCTGGTCGCTAATCCACTTCGTGGGGCAATTCATCCATAGGTGCTATCCGGTAGTCCGATCGCTATTCCTGTCTTTATCATCGCTTGCCCTTTGGCCGGGATGATTTCCTCTTGGATGCTGTACAGGTCGTGTCCAGCCGCTCCCTTCGACCCTTTGGTCGGTATCTTGGCTTCGGGATCCAACCATTGGATCTGGATATCCTTTCTTTCGCTTCTTGTCTTGGTGATTCAACTGTATTCATTTTCCCATCTGGCCAATTCGGTAGGGACTGCATTGATCTTTGGTGATTCGTTTAGGCATACTTGGGTACACCTCTCGCTTCTGAAGTCGATCTGTCTTTTTTCCCAGTTGATATCTGGGTTGTGTTTCCTTAGCCATGGTATTCCCAGGATAGCAGTATGTTTGACCATATTTGCTACCTGTAATATTATCGTCTCTTGATGAGATCCTGTTTCTATAGCTATTTTGGCCACGTGAGTAATGGGGCCCGCCTTGCTTTTTTCCCCATTAACCAAATAGATGTTTCTTGGTTTGTCGATTTTCGTGAGGGGTATCCAGTGGGTATTGCGGAATTCTCTGGCGATAAAGTCCTCCGTTGCTCCCGAATCGACCATCGTGTTGGTTTCGGTAATCCCGTTTTTTGTGAGTATTTTGATCTTTATCATTAGTTGATCTGATTCATCATTGTCGTTATCCGTTTTGTGCTGATTTGTGCCTTGTAGTCCACTGCCGTCGATATTTTTACGATCCTAGGGGGTTTTTCGTGCTGGTTGTCCCGCAGACCACTCTTTACTGGGGACTGTTGTCGTTTAAAGCCTCCTCTATTTCTTCCAATTCCCGGCTCCCCATCTCTCGAATCTTGGCATTCTTGTCTGGGCATTCGATTACTCGATGCCCTGCTTTTCCGCAGCGGAAGCATAAATTGCTGTCCCTGTATTTCCGAAACTCTTTCGGTGTTATTCTTGGGAGGTTCGACCTTATTGGTTTCCAGTTTTGCCTAAACCTTTGTCCAGGTCTCTGGAATCACTAGATTGTTCCTCTTACTGCATCAAGGTCCATTGCCTCACTTCCCTGATTGGTCGTTAGGGCCCTCGGTGGTCCATTCTGTTGTCGGGCTGGTCTCTCCCAATTACTCTGCCCTTGGTTCTTCCTATTTTCGAGCTCTGCGAACAACTGGGCTAGTTCTTCGGTCGTGTTGAATACTCGATCTGAGTTGGTCCATACTTCGTGCAGCTCTTCATGGACCCCTCTCAGAAGCTGTCATCGTAGGGTTGGCATATTGTATTCGGCGTTCGGGGCTGACAGTTGTATGTTGTACCAGAATTCGATAACCGTATTCTTTCCTTGAACCATTTTCTCGATCTGGTTCCTTTCTCCCTGTCGTTTGTACTTATCCACGAATTGAGCGCGGAGGTCTCTCTCGAACTCTTCCAATTTGTGCCACTCCTTGGTGGTAGTCTCTTCCATGATTGGAGTGATCCACTTCTCCGCTGTTCCCCTGAGTAGAGTCTTTGCGAATCTGATTTTCTTGTCATCTTGTTCGCTCGTTCATTCTTTGGCTTCATAGTACAGTTTAAGCTTTACCAGGAATCCTCTGAGCCTGGTTGGTTCTCCATCGAAGACGTCGGGATTTCTTAACTTGAGTCCTTCCAACGTTCGCGCAGGTCTGAGTCCTGCTACCATGTATTCCAGTTATTCTCCCGTCATACTTAGCACGTTCAATGGTGCTGGTGGGGCCGGGGTCGCCCCCGTCCCTGCTCCTGCTTGCTCTGCTTCCATGTTGCTGTTGGGTGTCTGTTAGGCATATGGAAATCCGAGACATGTGCACAGACCCACGGTAGGGTAACTGCGCACAGACCCTCAATTTACCGGAGCGCCAACACCCCCCTCCGGCCCCCTTATGGGGCCCGCACGTCATTAGCGAGATTTCGAGAGTTGCGTCCCATAACTAAAATGTCACATCAATGAAGCCCACTTCATAACACCATATACGTCGCCGCCGTCCGTCCGACCGCATGCTGTTCGCAGGATATATGAGAGGGGACCTTTGGCGACATCTGGGAAGTGGAACGGAGGAAATCCGTCGGAGGCGCATTGAGATAGTAGGCTTCAAAGTTAGGCTTCCTAAATATGGGCCGAAAGTGACGGGACGTTTTCGGCGAAATACTCCAAGAGGATATCCCAGTGGCGGAAGCTATTAGGGGTATACCGAATCCACCCATACCCTTCTGAGATCAGCTGTAGGTTGGTTGGTCCTAGTAATAGGACCCCTCTACGGAGGCCGGCGGACCAAGGGGAAGCACGCTCAGAAAGGAAGACCTAGATAAGTCGGAGACCCTTAAGACGCTGACACGTCGGGCTCGGACTTGCGATTGGCACTAGGTGATCCGGCATGAACCTGATCACTTCATGACCGAAGAGACGACTGGACGATAGTCAACAAGACTAAAGTCATATAAAAGTCTATGCGGACATCTAAGTTGGAGGCGGCTGTTTGGCATAACAAATAGCGCAGTCATCTCAACGGAGGAATACTATTCCGAGTCCGCGAAAGGGTGTGATAAGTTTCAGGGTCAAACGGTGTTCGCACTTATAAGATTCTGGACGTTTGCGTATTAAAACCAGAGTGGTACTTCGGAGGCATAGTAGTTAGAAGTAGTCCGCGAACACTCAGACGCGGGATATAAATATCGAAGTGCCTCCCGAGCTTTACAGACATCATCAAGCAACGGAGAAGAGATCTTATCAATATAATATTGTTTTACGCTTTAAATCTTTACCTTACTTATTTTATCGAGACGAGCCTTCCTCGACAGATTCTCCAATCAAAGATTTCGGGCCTACGTCCCTCAGTTATATACTAGAGTTTGGCGTCCGCCTAACAGTATATTGATAGTTCTCCTGTTACCAAGGCTCACTATATGAACTACGAGTTCACTTCAAACTCCACCCTCACCTCAGACTTCGATTACATTTTCGAAGCACCTCACTGTCCAATCTATATTCATTCCTTCGAAGAAATATTTGCAACCGAGCTGTTCGAAATCGAAGAAGAATATACGCAGAAACCCTGGTGGTTCACAGTACCTTTCGGGATCCCAATGAGGGATCAATTTAATAGCATATATCGTACCTGGCATGGTTCGGATTTTGAGTGGAATTCGACCGAGTCGGAAAATTTCGTCGACTGGAGCACTCACTGCTCTTTAAAGACAGAAGAAAAGAAAAAGGAAACCCCAGGCACAGTTCTCCGAGGATCAGACATCCCCTCGGCCTGGGCCTAAGCACACTTTTGTATGTACTATAAGTACATCCTAAACCTCGAGAAAAAGGAAATTCAGGTTTTGAGTCCAGAATCGGACTAACCCAATCCTTTTATACCTACCCCTCTAGAGTGTGTCAAGCATGGGGTACCTTACATACGATTCCTCTAATTCTTTAGAGGATATCGAGAACTCTGGTACGAAGTACCAGTAATCACTCATCCAGGGCTATTAAAACAGTTAGCATACCTGGAAAGCATCACAATGGCTGAGATACCGCAGGATCCAAGAAAGAGAATAACGGCGGGAGAACCGCTGGATACCCGACCGGATACCACGGATAAAGCGGAAGACTCTGCCATTCATAGTCCCTTCCCTTCAACACCTCAAGAACCTGGCTTCCGGAGAGGACATATACCCTCTCACCGATCCTCTAGTGTCGCAAGCACTCATAGGATATCAAGGGCCTCCACACCGAGACCAAAAGAACAAGCTACAAACTTGGCCAGATTGGCTACGCGTCTTGGGATAATGTTGGGTCAGATAAGACAAGACATAGATACCTCGCTCGACCAAGCCAATATCGCCTTCAAACATTTGAAGGGAGCCACCCAAGATAATACCTTAAAATTAATTAAGGTTCAACAGCAAATCGCTGATGGGCAAGATGTCCGCGATAACGATATTGCAATCTTGTTGATGCAGCTAGCAGGCGTGGAAAGCGAAGTCAAGGGGATACTGGAAGAGATGTTGCGAGAAGTCGCAAAGAAGATTGACGCGCAGGAACGGCGTCAACAGGAACATGAAGAGGTAACCACGAGGTTACATGGAACCCTTGGGGAAGAAAGCCAAGCGGCATTGGCCCGAGACCAGACTTTGGAACAAATGGTCCTCAGTCTAAGATCGGAATTCGTCGAATTCCAGGCCCAAAGTGTCACTCGCGAAAGAGAAGTCAATTGCACTTTGGGGCAAATGCGCGCGGATCAGAATGCGCGCCAAGCGGAAGTTCGCAGGTCTTTCGACCAGCAACAACTGCAGAATATCGAGACAAACCAAACCCTTAAAGGGTTAACAGTGGCAATAAATAAAATACTAGCCGCCGTACCAAGTCCCGAAGCTGCAGGACCCGCACCTTTACCCGCAGTCCAAGAGACAGACGACGAGGAGTATTATGCTCCACCTACACGTCGGGAAAAGGGGAAAGGCAGAGAAGCCGCTAATGCATCCCCCTCAGGTGCCCAGGGAGGTAACCCAGGGGATCCTAGTGACGATGACGATGATGACGATGAGAGAGGAAGACGGAGAGGAGGTCCTAGCCGAGGCAGACAAGGACAGACACCAGAACAGTCTGGCATGGCAGAAACACTTGCCAACGCGATGGCGCTGAACATTAAGCAACCATCAGAACCACCCCCTTTTTTGAAGACAAGCCGGGACAAGATATATGTGTGTGGATCTTGCAATGCACCGATTACTTTGAAAGAAATCCGTGAATCTGGGATGATGCAAGAGAACGAATCATATACGCGCTTAGCCGTATGAGAGGAGAAATGGTCCTTCCATATACGATATGGTATCGAAAGGCCATGGATGGACTTCACGGGGAAACCCAACAACCAGAGCTGGCGACATGGACTCGCTTTGAACATGATATGATCAAGCGATTCGCCCCGGTAGAAGCCCTAAGGCTAGCTCTTCGAGCAATGAAACTAGTCACGTATGACGGCAGTATTGAACGCTATCTCACGATCATGCACAACCATAACATTCGTGCACGCATGACCGGGGAATCCTGGAGAGAAGTAGACGAAGACAAACTCCGGGAACAGATTGTCCGCAGGTTGTCGGCCTTGCAGTATACGACGGATCAAGAATGGGAGGAGGCACTAAGGCTACGCGGACGGTCTGAAGAAGCACTGCTAGCCAGAAAAAGGATTGGGCGAGACCAACCGACGAAGCCCAAAATAGTCCAAGAGGTCAAAAGGNCGGTCTGAAGAAGCACTGCTAGCCAGAAAAAGGATTGGGCGAGACCAACCGACGAAGCCCAAAATAGTCCAAGAGGTCAAAAGGGAAGACCGACGGGACTCTAAACCAAAACGACAAAGGGATACTAAACCTTATGTCAAGGGAGGTGGAGCCCCACCACGTAAACGGAACCGGGATGAGGAACCGGAGAAGCCAAGGAAAAGGTTGGGAGGTGCGACAAAGACCACCCACACAAACTTCGCCCAGGCCCATACCGGTATCCCGCAGAGTGTGATAGACACTGGGAGGAAAGAAGGAGATTGCACACGTTGTGGAAAGAAAAACCACACCTATCAGACGTGTTGGGGAGATGCCCATATATCGGCGGCAACGGTCAGCTCAAGACCGATAAAAATGGGAATTCGACGAGCAAGATCGGCTATTGTAAAGCCTAAATTAGCTCAAAGAGTCGCTACTGTCCAGAATCCAGCCCGGGTAAATAAGATCTGGGAACTGGTGGACGACGAGGAACTGACCTAGGTCAGTTCATTGGTACCAACGGCGACGGCGATTGGGTATTCAGTGTCCTAAGGGAACTGGAATCGAAACGGGAAGCCCCTTTGGCTGGGGTGTATTGGGTACCGAGCACGACAGGGATCGGGTAGTCCGTGTGCAACTACGGGAATCGAAACGCAAAATGATCAAAGCGGTGCGAAGCAAGTCTCTCCTTTCAGGATCAACGCAAGTAGGCTCTAAGTGAAGGGACCCCACGAGGGACTTACGAGCGCGAAAACAAGAATCAATATATGGCGAGTCTTGAACGAAAGAGAGGATGGTTCACTTGCCCAGATGGCCCGGGAGCCAACAGTACGAAGTTCCTCGAGTCACCTGGTGGTTGCCTGCTACCCGTGTACAAGCAAGTTACTATACCGAAGAAGTTGGGACATAGCAATGCAAGATCTACCTGATAACAATACACGACAGGAGGACAAGCGACGCGGGCCTTGCCACCTACCACACGAGTCTGAGTCGTATTATACGTATGTACTATCTTGCCTTCTGGCCAGAGTGTGGGATAGAGATGTACCACATTGGTGCACAAGGCCCCTCTGAGGGAGCTGGACGGATAACCGGAATCCTAAGGGAAAGGACGCGGTGAAAGCGGGAACCCCGCACCAGGGGAGTAAAATGGCTAATAACCGCCTAAAAATCTGCTATGAGCCTAGGTCTGGTGTGTCGGGAGAAGGCATCCAGCCTGAAAACTGGTCGTGCGCAATTGCGCAACGGTGAAACGCCGCTTAAGTATGTAGAACCAGATTGTTAGAGCTAAAGAGTTACTAGTTTGTCTGAGGAGACCTTAAGGGTCGAAACTACGCGGGCGTAGTAACAAACATCTTGTTACCTACACCCAACACCAACAATGCCTAAACGAAAGAACCAAGAAAATCTTATTCGCGATAAGCGCGTCGAACTAGACGCTCCAAAACCAAAACGATACAACTGTCCGGAGGGGATGGCTTACCTCCATCTACACGATAAGCGATACAAAATCAAAGTCTTATTAGGCTCGGGATCCAACGTGTTCCTTATCAACTAGGACCTAGTTGAAGACCTTCGCATTCCCTCTATAGAACGCGACAATGCAGTTGATATCTTAGGCTTTGACGGATCGCCAGCCGCCTCTGGAGGGAAGTGTTACACCCTCCCAATAAAATTGGAAATAGGAAAAAACCGACACATCTCTGAAGTGTCGCGTGAAGTGGCTAAAGCAGGTCACTATGGAATGATAATTCCTTTTAGTTGGTGGCATCGTGAACACCCAGTGTCTCACATAGAAGATGCAGAAAATTGGACCTTCTCCGCAAAATGTTGTGAAAACTGTCGCGAAGAAGATGAAGGAATAGCGGATAAGTTCGAATATGACGAATCCGTCGCTTGGGATCCTAATGCCTGCCGAAGCGGAAGAATCGGAACTATCGAAAATACGGTGGAACTCGAATCATTACCGAAAGAATACAGGAGTTACAAACATTTGTTTGAAGCCCAGACAGCAGAAAAACTAGCACCAAGACGAACCTTCAATCACGAAATCAAACTAATTCCGGGATCAACCCCCCCATGGGTGCCGATATATCCGTTGTCCGAAAAACAGCTGAAGGCTTTACGAGAATACTTGAAAACAATGATCAAGCAAGGGAAAATCAGACACAGCCAATCGCCAGCAGGCGCACCGATATTATTCGTACCTAAACCAGATAGAAGACTACGCCTAGTTGAGGATTATCGAAAACTAAATAAGATTACTATCCTCAACAAACATCCCCTTCCACTAATGTCTGAACTCAGAGATAGAGTAGCCGGCGCAAAGATCTTCACCAAGTTAGACCTTAAAGACGGCTACCACCTAATTAGGATAAAAGTCGGACATGAATGGAAAACGGCGTTTCGTACAAGATACGGATACTACGAATATAAGGTTAGGCCTTTTGGATTGGTCAACGCTGCGGCAACCTTTCAAGACATGATGAACCAAGTCCTACAGGAATACTTGGACGTCGGAGTTGTGTGTTACCTTGAAGATATTCTCATCTACTCCAAAGATGAAAAGGGACATATCGAAGCTGTTAAGGAAGTTTTACAAAGTCTATCAGACTTGCAGTTCGCAGTATCGCTAAAAAAATCGACCTTCCATACCACAGAGGTGGAATTCCTCGGCTAAATGGTGGAAGTCGATGGGGTGTCTATGAGCACCCGAAAGGTGGAATCCATAATGGTCTGGAAAGCACCTAAGTCGGTTAGAGAAGTACAAGTCTTTATGGCGTTTGCTAACTTCGACCGACTATTGATAAAAAACTTCACGGCTATTTGCAAACCAATAACCGAAATGTTACAAGGAAATCCTGAGAATTTTAAAGGGGGAATTGAACTGGACACTGCTTTTGAAGAATTAAAGCACCGATTCACCACAGCCCCCATACTCCACCACTTTTTCCCAGAAAGAGAAACAGTGGTAGAAACAGACGCCAGCGATTTTGCACTCGGCTGCGTCCTGTCTCAATACTTTGAGAAAAGATTACATCCAGTAGCTTTTCATTCAAGAAAATTAAATTCGGCGGAGCGCACTTATGAGATTCATGATAAAGAACTTCTCGCAATCCACGAAGCCTTTAAGGAATGGAGACACTACTTGATTGGAACGGAAAAACCAATCACAGTCTTTACCGACCATCAAAACCTACAATACTTCCTCACCTCCAAAGTCTGGAGTGGCCGTCAGATTCGATGGGCTCAGAAGTTGGTAGAATACAATTTTCGTATTGTATACCGAGCAGGCACAAAAGGCGGAAAGCCTAAAGCATTAAGCAGACGGCCGGAGTACCGTCCTGAGGAGGGAGCTACGCATCGCGAACAAAAAATTCTAAAAGAAGAAAATTTCTTAGTATCGTTAGTAGCGAGGGTAGGCGATGAAGGAGAAGACTGGGATGGAGACATGGATTTGGATTTAGAACCGCGAAGAGGTGGAAAGGAACCCGTGATTAGGGTTAAGAGATTGAGCAAAAAGGCATACTTGCCAACAAAGGACACACGAATGGCGGCAGGAAATGACCTGTATGCCATAGAAGATGACATTGTCCCAAAATATGGACAAGCGTTAATAAGGGCGGGTATAGCAGTGGGGCTACCCGAAGGAACTTATGGAAGAGTTGCCCCAAGAAGTGGATTAGCGGTCCGAAGCGGAATCTCTACCGGTGCGGGAGTAATCGATGC
>JACCEG010000166.1:25517-123974 GCA_014065205.1 Tuber brumale
CGTCTCTCATGTAGTCCCTTGTTCTACGAGAGATAGTGTCACTTAGTGGATGGGATACCACCGCTTAAGCCAACCGTAGGGAGGAGCGAGATCGACCTGAGGGCCTGTTGGAGAGTTCCCACATACCGCAAACCGTGTTCCCAGCCATCTGAAGCATGGGAAGTGAATGGTCGCCAACCGTGTGGAGGGGCCTCGCTAAGTGAAGAGAGAGCCGGGGACGGGCAGCGCAAAAAGGCATACCGGAACCCAGAGGGAGGAAAGCCCCAAAGCGTAAAAAAGGGCGAAGAGGACAGCGGGAAAAGATGGATGGCCGTCACTCCTAGGCCGAAGCCATCGTGGGAGGAGAGGGGGGCGGCGGATGGTTCGTGAGATCCCAAGCGTTGAGGGTTGATTTCAAGTGCGAGGAAAATAGAGGAGACGGAGGATAATCAAAGATTTGACCTATATCTCTCAGTTATATACTTGAGTTTGGCGTCTGCCTAAGAGTATATTGATAGTTCTCCTGTTACCAAAGCTGACTATATGAACTACAAGTTCACTTCAAACTCCACTCTTAGCTCATACTTTAATTATATTTTCAAAGCACCTGACTGTCCTATCTACATTCATACATTCGTGAAAACATTCAAGACAAAACTGCACAAAATCATGTTGTTTGAAATCCTAGAACCCTCATGGTTCACAATACCTTTCGGGTTCCAAACAAGGGATCACTTGAATCGCATATATCACAATCGGCTCAGCTGTAGCTACAAGTGAAGTTCAACCAAGTCAGTAGACGTCATCGAGTGGAGTACCCATGACTCTATCGAACCACAAATAGACATATTAGATGAAGGACAAACTAGTCCCTCAGTGTTAGGCAGAGGCCAAACTCCTGTACAACCGAGGGAGGTGGGTCATGATTTTTTGTTCAGAAAATCTGTCGAAGAAGGCTCGTCTCAATAAAAGTAAGTATATAAGGTAAAGATTTAAAGCGTAAAACAATTTTATATTGATAAGATCTCTTCTCCATTGCTTGATGATGTCTGTAAAGCTTGTGAGGTACTTGAATATTTATATCTCGCATCTGTGTATTCGCGGAATACTTCTAACTACTATGCCTCTGAAGTACTAATCTGGTTTTAATATGTAAACATCCAGAATCTTATAAGTGCGAACACTGCTTGACCCTAAAACTTATCACACCTGTTCACAGTTATAGAATAGTATTCCTCCATTGAGATGACTGCGCTATTTGTTGTACCAAACAGTGGCCTTCAACTTAGTTGTCTGCATAGACTATTATATTATACAATTGTAAATTAATCTCTATAATCCAATCTTCTGTAGAATCAATGAAAGTAATTTGTAGCAATCTGTGTCCATCTTCAAGCACTGCAAACCACTCAGATTACAAGAAGTAATTAGAACAAATTCAATATTAGTATGTGAAAAATATTATTCTCCCCTTGTAGTAGTACAATAAATTAATTATTTTAGACTCTGATATATGGTAATCAAATGTTATTATATAGAAAAACTTCTAAATGGAAGAACAACCCTCTCTCTACTTGATTGTTATAATCTATCAATTTACCCTAACCTATTAGTTAAAGAATTATCATGCAACAAAACCCCAAATCAAGCACACAAATTCCAAATCAGAATCTGAAATGAAATCAAATTACAAAGTGGGTGCACCAAACACCACCTGATTTAAAATCATGATTTCAAGTCAAATCACATTTTCAAATCAGAATCATGGCGGGCCAAACACCCCCTAAGATATTCCTTTCACCATACCCCCTTATCTCCTACTTATAGAGCGTCTCTTTGCATTTACAAGATATGATTGAATCCGTGACTCCTGAGCCGAGAGAGTGCTAAGTAGTAGTAGTTAGCAGCGTAAGTAATTGCGAAGTTCTGATACACATCATACGCAGGGCGCTGCAGTATTACATTAGCAAATAAATACCGTGGATGACGTCCCCCGTCTAATCTACTATAGCATCACGATAACTCAGTTCAAGCCCCATCTCCACCTACCACATGCAGTGCTGACCGGACCATGTACTGACCGCTCGAGCGAAAAAGTATAAAGCACCCACCCCACCATTTCCATCTCAATCTCCATATAATATATCGAATTGCCTTGAACAAACTCGAGTAAGTGAACAGACTATATCCCCACCTGAAAATACCGCCTAAAATATTCCCCCCAGTAAGTGCCGCACAACCCACCAAGAATTTCCAGTTAAATCTAAGTCTCGGGCGGCATATTTTCCCGGGTTTATTTATTTTCTTATACCTGGATAAATTCCCGAGGTTGCCTTATGTGACAAGAAAGTTTCTATGCAATGCTGTTAAAATGCCGAGAGGTTGGTCCCTCATTTTTATTTTTCGTTTTGTTAGATCATACGAGTTCACAAATAGCATCGCCCGATATCGAGCAAGCACAAAGTGCAATCATAGTCATCCATAGGATCTGCTCCATCTCGGTCGCCAAGTAGCCCACTTGGCCAGTAGGATACCCCACCTACCGGCAACGCCCAATAGGATATACAAGCGGCAAAGTAAAGTGCTATTGGCTGATCAAAAGTTTTCGTACGATGCCAGTCCTACACCGAAAGTATCTACCGTCACGCCCCCCCTCCCATTCTATAAACCAACCCCCATGAGAATGCAAAAATTTAGAGCGAATTTCAAATTCTGCGGATACCATGAAAAACAGGACAGAGTTCCGAATAATCACAGAGTGGAGAAAATGTGAGTCAAGTGGGAAGCATTCAAGTTCTGTTGCCATAAATTACACCATTTTGTGCAACTGTTGAGGGGAAGATCTCGGCATCCCCACATCTGCACCAAAAGTACTTGTATCTTACGTTGTGGTGTGCATCAGGGACTCCCGAAGCAAATAAAAACATTGGTGATTAAATCAGTGTAGATAAGTCACGGTAACTTATCCCCCGACAATTCCATTGTATCAGAAGGGAAAAAAATGTTGTTAAGGGATGTTTGGTTGTTGAGTAAAGGATACTTGCAATTTTGTATGAGAGCTCCATACAAAAGATGCATTCATAATAATGCCGGTCGTACCTGTAGTATACGGTATAGTAACTTGGCCGATGCAACCAGAGAGTACTAGCTGACTTTTTTAATGTTCGGACACCTTGTGCTAATTTGTATCAGGCTTGGGCCATGGTGTCCGGATACTTTTGAAATCAGCTAGTACAAAAAGGCTGTCCAATTAATTTTCATGGAAATCCAGTGCTGATCGTAAGAATCCTCCCCATGTTTTCCCCATAAAACTTGTTCATTGGGCTAGTGAAGTGGGATACTTTTGGTGCCAAAATGGTGGGGGGTATGATACCAAGACCTTCATCACACTAGTTGTGTGGAGCCCCATACAAAATCTGGAGTTACTTTTACACTGGGGGGGTTAGCAGGACTAGGGCACCACCAGGATATCATAATGGAAGTGGAATACCACTTGTATGATACCTCCCTGGCCCTAGCTCAACCGCACTCCTTGGATTTAGCAACAGATTCCATACGGGCTGTCATGAATAAATGAACATACCCGTATGTTGAAGACGTTTCACTTCTGCAATGAGACTGAGGGACTGATAGTCGTTATGAGCCAGATACGGTAAGGAGAGGATGCGAATCTTAATTAATTCCTTGACAAAACCTTTAGCATCATTTCATTCCCTCACTACTTTCTCAAGACCCAATATCTCTTTTTTTTTTACCTTTATCTTTTGATAATCGCCCCAGGGCTGTACCGGAAGAACTTGAAGAATTGTCACTTACGCTAGGAAGTTGGAGTTGCCTTTACCGGTATCGTGAGGCTGGACGAGTCTGGCCCCGCCCGGCAGGGGCTGAGGGTTCGGTTTTCACGGAGATTTCAACCCCCCATTAAAGATAGGGAATTTTGGACGCCGTAGCACCAGTGACGGTTATTCGAGTTCTTCCGGTACCCTATAATACTCTGACAATCCCATGCGATACCACGCTGTCGAAAATACTGTATTTAACCAATAAGGCCACAAGCAACTCCTTAATTTCATTCTGCACTCACCACTCTTTCCCACAGTCTCTCTCAGGCCACTACCTCCCTCCTTAAATATTAATACCAGTTGAGTGATGTTACCTTCTTCTATAATAATTACTACATACTAACTAAAGCAAAGAATGTCTACCATGTATACCCCGCAAGTGGATATTTATTCAACCCACTCCAACTCCCAATCTCTACCAGGTGGCACACCACTCAACATGATTATTATCTTATTGAGGGGTTAGAAGTGGTAAAACACCAGCAATATAAGGATATCAGCTCATTTACAACAGCTCTTGAGTTGAAAATGAACAGATTACACTCCGGAAACACAACTGGCAACCAGTACCGTGAATAGTACTATTATATACTGGTTTCTTAATTATTATAACAGTCTACTCGACTGAAAAGTGCAATATTCAACATCATGACATCCCAGTCCGCAAGGAGGGCTAGGTGCTGGACCCCAGAGTATTTGTCCGTGAGTATTCCCAATGAATGAATGAACGACCTGTTCCCATACGCAATTAAGCACTGATCGTGCAGGAGGGGAATCAAGCAAACACTTTGATTTGGAGAAATTTAATGAATAGTGCTACATAAGGCCCCGCGGTAGCGTAATACTCTCCAGCGATGAGAACAGATTTCCTCACCACACTGTCAATGGGGTTTTAACCCTCTCAGCAGAGTCCATCCAATCTGATCGACTACGGTGCTTCCAACCTTTTTAGATATCCCAGTACTAGCCGATTCATCAAGTATCCGGACACCTTGGCGCCAAGACAGGCGGCCAGAGTGCCAAGGTGTCCGGACACTTTATGAATCAGCTAATACTCGAGTACCGACTACTCGAGTATCGATCCCACTCTGACCATTCCTATCCCGACAACGGCCTCCTGGAAGACTGCCAACATCACACACAATGTGCCGACACACCAACCACTCATTTTACCCGTAGGCGACCAAGGACATACTTCTCCCCCCGTGCCAAAAGCTGTAGTTCTACCTAGCGTCTCTCCCCCATCGCCACCACTCCCACTATCGCATCCTTTCTTAACAGTCGGATTGGAGCTAAGGGAAGCGGAGCCGATCAAATGACAAGACACCAAACCGCCCCAAGCCAAACGCCATACCTAGTCAATTGTACAGACCCGCTAGGGCGAATCCGACTCCTACAAAAAGATACGGCGCAAGATAGTTCCGGAAGAGGCTTGAGATTCCCGGCGTGCCCCACCCACCCCACTAAACACAACCTGTACCCGAGCACCGTATCCCCACAAAATTACTACCCACTAGCTCCCCCCAATACCGTTCTGTACTAAGACGGTGCCTATAAAGAAAGGCGATATTTGGTGAGTCAAATGTTATGGGGTGGATGCGCTCTAGTCGATATGTGTTCAGGGCGCATTTTGACTTTCGATGGCTTCCTTCAGCCATTGTGCCCCATTTTCACGTCCGCCATCGCTGTTATCCATACGTGGACTGTATGAAGTAATAAATAGAGAATTGAGTAAGAGTTTCGATGAAGAGTTTTGAGTGTAATAGAGTGAGAGTGAATAACCGTTAATTGACTTAATCTCACTCCACCAATAACTAAAGTGGATGATAACTATACCGTATACTATAAAAGAAAAGCCCAGCCTTGCAGATCTCCATCTGATCTTGGTGGCTCCATCCCTTCCTTCCTCCCTAGAACACTCCTCACTTCATATGATACCATTCCTTGCATAAATCCTGTAACCACAATGCTCCTCACATAAGGTTATCAGGAAGCCCTTGACATCCCCCGCCACATTACAACACTGTATTTTGCAATATACCGAGTGACGTTCGGTGATTATTTGGGAAGATAATGAAGTAAGTTAGCTGTATCAGTCGACCCCAAAACTAAGCGCAGCCTCGACCGCTCCCGATTCTCACTCATCCCCCTGTTGCATGAGCACGACACCCCAACAAATAGAATGTGTTTCAAGAATACCTACTCACTGATAGAGGAGAAGAAAAGAAAACGAAAACTCCAGTATGAGTTTAAATTCAGGGTAATCGAGCTTCTATATTATCCACGTATTCGTTCCTTCCGGAGTGAGAGAAATCGTGGTAGAATTTCTTACGATGCTTTGCGTAGAGCATAGCCCGCAGGGGCACTGCGGTACGCAGTAAATTACGGCACCAGATAGAGGTAGTATATCCCCCTCACGCCATAATAGAAGCTATTACAAATGACCACGGCGCTTCTTAGGCGGGGCGATTTGTAGGACGGTGAATAGGTTAGGAGGGTTTAAGAGACCCCGAACATATGAATCCAACAATGTCGTTTATTAGCACCCATTACTCTTGCTGTGCGGCGTTTTGAAAGCTACTCGGAACACGTTTTGAAATCGTCAACCATTAAGAAATTATCGATAGAACTTCAAGCGAAGAATGGGGTATCGAGTCCGAATGAGATATTGTGGTTTCGGATATCGTCCCAAGCACGATACAACAAGAATACGGTACTATATACTATACCAATTCGATGCATTGCTAGCCATTCGACCCTTGATGCATAGTCCAGTGTGATGGTACCAGCGCTCCAGTAGTGATACCAACGTCATCAGTCTACCGCCAACAATTTGATTGGATGTCCAGAAACCATTCTCTATTGTATCATTTCTCATGATCGAGTGATAGCGAACAGCACTCTATATATTAGAGCCCCCGCACAGAATCCCGTCATCTGTCTGCCTGCTACCGCTGTCTGCACCCCGCAATTCCGCAAACGGCCTGAAACCCAAATAGCGGTATTCCCAATTTTAAATCCCATACAAGTATCCGGAACACAACATTCGGAAGGGTGATTCCTGATTACCGGGACCAGGATGTTGGATAGGCAGAGCCGGGATATCGAGCCAGGACCGCTTTATTGACGAAATTGCTTTTGTCGTCATAGCAACTATAAAACACCTATTATTACTCTCACAAAAATGCGTCTGGATGTCGGGAATATCCCAGATTTCAATTTTAAACCACTAATAGGATCTTGTTGATAGCCGACGGTGACACTATTAACACTGTAAAAGCAGAAGGGATGATTCAGCCGTTGAAGATGGAAGGATATGATAATACGGCATACCGGTATCCAGTGCGGCATGGTAAGCCAAGTTTTGATCGGCAGTTGGCAATCGCATGAGATGGGCTTCAACAAACTAAAGAAAAAGGGAAAAAAAAAAGAAAAAAAAGGCGCCCCGAGGAAGCACTGGATTCGTGAAGAGAAATTTATCATGATAAAGTAAGGAAACAACTTGAAGACCTTCTCGCTTCACGATATCGATCCCGCGTTTGAGATTTGGAGCATCTCCACCACGGGATACGTCCGCAACGACTGCGAAATGGGATGCCCCGACACATCGTCTTGTCTCTCTTGCGGTGATTTCTGAAGCATCCAGAAGTCACAGCTTCCATTCGCCAGCTCTGACTTTGTGGGGGGGGGCAAATAAGCGCCAGATGGTTGGGTTGTCTTTGAATTGTTGCAGTTCCTCTCCCTCTTCCCTGACGGCAGCCAGTGAACCACTTCTAGTGGTTCCGTTCCGTTGCTGGGGATACACAGTAACAGTTCAGTTGCAACTCCGAGAGGTTGAAGGGAAGAAAAAAGAGAAGGCTGAGCAGGGTGGCGGGGAGTTATGATACTCGAGTATAGTCTACTCAGTACTGTGTGCTATTACCGAACAAATGATATGATCGGGATGCTCAAAAAAAAAAGAGTACAGTATCCCCCTATCCCCCAGATTTGCCTTCTGCAAGTTAACTGAAGCGCAGAAAAGAGCCACTCATTGTAATACAAGTGCTACCCGCACTGCATACATGAGTTTTTTTCTTTTCTTTCTTTTTTTTTTCTTTCGCATAACCGCAGCAACAAACTTTGCCATAATGTACCAACACAGCACTTTCTACCCAATACCATAGTACTGCCAGCCTGCAAGACCACACTGGTCCACACAGCTGGGCTTCGTCTTTCCTTTCACCACCAAATCCCGGTGCGAGAGAAAACGGTATAATATTCTCATTTTTTATCTTTTCACCTCTCTTCCCCCCTGTGGACCTTTCCCGTTCCTTTTCTTCCACACAATCGTTTGTTCATTCCTCTCGCTACTCCGTGGAACTGTGGTGAACGACCCACCACCGCCTTCCTCTCCCGCAATTCTCGCTTTTTTGCCATCTTCTCGACCACACCCTTCCCCTTCTCTCCTACCGTGCCTACACATTCCTCTCCCCCCTCCATTCTTTGCCACCGCCCTCCCTTCATTTCTTTTCTACATCTACTTTCTTTTCTTGCAACTCTAGCCATACGTTCTTTACTCTCCTTACTCTTTTCCCCTTCATCCCTTTTTTCTCTTATCAAGCATGCATACAAACACATCCTACTCCCCTGGTGCGGGAGTAGCAACAAACCCCTCCCGATTCGCACCTCCCCGACGTTCGCTATCGTTCATGAGGACGTCTTCTGTGCTGCCCGATATCTCAGAGCATTCACCTGCACCTCCGCGTTCACCTTCCCCGAATCACTTGCGACTCCCTCCGTCTGTACGCTCGGTTTCTGTTGCCTCGTTTCTCTCGGACGGCACGATAGAGATAGAAGGCTTCGGCTTCGACAATGCTTCGGAGATCGGTGATGATACGAGTATCTACGGGGAGAGCATGTATGAGGGGAGTGTCTATGAAGGGGAGGATAGATCCGACCTATCGTGGAAAGCCGAGAGGATTTTGGCCAATGCGAAGAAAAAGTTGGATCTGTGCGGACAGAATATTTCCCGCGCCAGATCATCGCTCATCCTTTCCCCGTCCACTACGCCCACCAGCTTTACAGAGCAACTAGAATCAGTCGCCGTGCTACCTAGACAGTTTCCGAGTTTGCATTCGCAGAGGTTCAAGTTTAATAACAATGATAGCTCATCACATGGTAGGACCGCAAGTGAAAGTGCAGTCCCTAGGTCGTATTCTTCACATAATTCCGCGAATGGGAGGAGTAATGGTAGGAATGGTGATGGATTGGGATTGGGGACAATCGAGGACGTGAATGAACATTCATGCGAGATTGAAAGGCCGCAGTCGGAAATGCCGAGGTCAAAGAGCACCCAGCAGATGAGGGTGTTGAGAGATCAGATGAAGGACCTGAGAGGGAAAATTACTTCACTACAACAACAAACTCGCTCGGACTCAATGAAGCGGCGGAGCATCAGTAGTCTTAGGTCTACGCCAAACCCCTACGAGTCACATGATAGCGTCACTCCAACCCTAGATAATATTAAGCAGGAGAGGGCGCATAGGGGAAATGAGAATTGGCGAACAATTGATCACGAAGATGACATACCGGATGACTATTCTAGCAGAAGTGGGACTCCCCGTCCTAGACCCTTTCGCAACTCTGCCTCGCCATTTGAAGAACGACATGAAGACCGGGAAGATGCGTTTTCATATGATGCCTTGTTCTATGGGAACGGGGTATATGCCGGAATCAACGGCACTTTAACAAGGCCCATGTCGTACGGTAGCGATGGAACAAACTCAACCGCAACAGCCGTAATGGAACCCCTCGAGGCTTCTCCGATGCCCCCTTCGACAATGAAGAGAAGTGATAGTCACGGCTCGATCGAATCCTTCGAAACAGCAGCCGAAGTCCCATCCCCCGTGCCACGACGTCCGACTGAACCAAGTCTGCCTGCCATGGCTTCAGAATGGTTAATCCCGGCAGCATCCTCACCCCGCGACGATGGCTATCATAGTGCACCACATACACCCCGCTCTCCATATTCTACCAATGTAGCCTTCTCGAAAGCGAAACCCTCAGTGATAACAAACTCACTAAGCAACTCCTCGATATATCTTCCTCCCCCAGAAACTCAAAAATCCCAGAAACGCAAGTCTTCCATCGCGATCGGCGCTTCAGAATCAATCGATTCGGTGCTGGTCACCAATGCAGACAACGTCAGTGAGATCGAGCTGAAGCTCGGCGAAGGAGATAGAGACCTGATAGAGCGGATGATAGAAGGCCTCGGAAGTTTCTGCTGCAAAATGGAAATGGAACGTCGTCAAGACATGCGGGAGGAATACAGGCGCCGGCTCGAGTGCGCACTCCGAGTACTACAAGGAGTGGAAGTATACGATGACGAAGATGACGAAACCTTTTGATCAATTTCGGTGCCTGTTTCCGCCCCGCCCGTGTGCTTATTGTTTGCCGCTTGTTTGGTCGGCTGTCTTGGTAGAATAAGAAAAGCTAAACGCTCATTTTTTCCTTGGTTTTCTATTCATTTATCTCTTTCCCCATAGTACCCCTTTTACTTGTTTCTGCTTAATTTGTCAGCGCGAGTGAACTCCCAAGGTGGAATCCGCCGGGACAATCGCAAGGAGTTTTTTCTATTGTTTAATAGTATTATCCATGGTGGGCGTGCTTGTTGTGGGGCTGGTTTTAATTGGAGAAGGCAATGCAGTCAATGAATGGGAAATGGCTGGCTAACAGAGTTGGCCATGCCATCACCTGTATACACTTTTTTCCCTTATCTTTGGTGAACATTCGTCACGAATGATCACTCGCGCGATTGACCTTCGCGATGTTTTGGTGGTTGTCCTCAACGTCATTCAGGGGTTCGGCTTAAAGTTTCGATGGTATTGGTTTTATATCTGTCCGTATAAAGCGGCGGGGCTGTCCATAGGGCCCTTTTTTTTTTTTCCTGTCATTTTTGCCCCAAAAGGAGGCTCAGATAAGGAAGCGAGGACTTACCCAGATAAGCCTTTCCAGCTTTTAACCACCTTTCTCTCCTTCACTGCCTGTACAGTGCAAATCCCATCAAACATCCTCCACCTCTATTTCTAACAGCACAATAAAACGAAAGACGATACGCTATCGCTATCGCTTATCATCAAATCCTCCCTGATATCACAAAGAACCCCCCTTCGAGCGATAAATGACTCACCACAGTAGCAAAAATTTGGACATGGGTGGACAGCGTGGCCCCCTCACTCTTTCGCTTTGCTGTGCTGGTTGTACTTGAGTCCGGTGGTACTAACTGAACAGACCCTTTATATATATAATATTATATATAAATACACATACCACAATGTTTGCAATCACACTTTCACTAATGTTGGGAATGGACCCTATTCGATGCTCGAGCTGGCCCCTTTACCCGTGGGATAGATGGGCAGATAGATAGAAAGAGCGCTGGGTGGTAGGTCGGTGTAAATATAGGTCATGACGAGTGCTGCGGGGTTTATTGCCCTAGCGGTGGTTGGTGGGGGTGGGGGTGAGGGTCCTGGTGCGGTATATAAGTCTCTGCGGTGTCCCGTTCCTTTTGGTGATTTCTGGATGGACGGATAATGAGCTTGCTGGGAGGGAGGGGAGGAATGGCTTCTGTAGCTGTCCTTCGAGGCTGAGGAATTGTGCGGTACTAAAAAGGTGGGTTTTCGGTTGTGCTTATTTATTATTGTTGGCTCTTCTCTCTCTCTCTCTCTTTTTTTTTTTTTTTTGCCTCATTCTTCCCCCTAAAGTCACCGGTACTACTGATACGTCGGGAAGATGGTGCTTCTTCACACTACGATATCGATACCGGCCCGCTTCCCTTGCCGACCAACGGCGGACCATACTCTTGGCAACAACACTGGAAACCATTACGACATTCACGTGATCAGGTGAAACGAAACCACTGCTCGTCGCGTCTTCCTCCTCCGAGCTTTTCTTTTCTTTTCCTTTCCCTTCTTTTAAACCTTAAACTTACCCACCATCACATACCAGGCTGTACACATATAAGGCTTTGACGAAATCGGGTTCACCGTTCCAACCCAAAGTACAATATCCATGATACCCGGGTATTCACAGTACAAGAAGGGGTGGAGATGAGGACCCCATCCTATGGGATGGAAGAATCAGGCGAATCAAGGCCTTCGCTCTCAAACACTCGCTCTGTTTGGAACGATCGTTTTTGGGAATGATGAGGTGTAGTTCTCATATCACATCATATCAACAGAGTAGGTAAAGTTGCACGTTTTCCTCTCCCATTCCTTTGCTATTCTACTGTATCCTGCGTCCTTTGGCGGGGTAATTTACCACCGTACGTGGGTCGTTATTTTTCCCCCATTGATGAAACGTTCGTCGGGGGGAGGGGGGAGGGGGGAGGAGTTTATTATTCACATAACCACGTAGACCGTTGGGGACGCTGAGTTTCATCGATTTATCTCTCCTGGTTTTTACCTTTATCTTTATTTTTATCCTCTTTACATTATGGCTGTTTATTTATTCACTTCACCCTCTCTGTCTGTCAAGAGGGGTTCGGATGTTGCTGTTCCTGTAATGCATGCATATTCCGGTCCTATCCACCGGCTTTATTCCTTTAATTTTTTCTCCTCCGAAAGATCTATGACGCGTGTTTGTTGTTGAGTTCTTCCCTCCTTCCTGAAACTCTGGGTCGTCCAGTCTGACGTCTGGTGCGCAATTTCATCATTTTCGTCTTTCTGCTTCCTTTCCTATGATGGAAAAATGAATGGATACCTTTTTCCTTCCCTTGTTCGCCCCTGCTTTTCATCTTTTTTTATTTTTATTTTTTATTTTTTATTATTTTTATTTCTTTTGTCAACACTGACCCGACCCGACACTCTGGGCGTTCGCTCAGTTTTCAGTTTCCGATAAGCATTCCCAACTTTGTTGGCCAACGTCATACCGCCCCCAAGTGAAAAGGAAAGCTACAGCCACCTTATTACAGTTATGCACGCGGCTGTCCCCAGGGTTAGGTGAGAACCTATCAACACTCAATAGGAGGAGGAAGGGACGGAGGAAAAAGGAAAGAAAACGGAAGAAGAGGAAGGGAAGGGGGGAAGAAGGGGGAAAAGAAAAGAAAAGAATTGAAGGCCATTAACTATAAAAAAAACTCCACCACCCCCCACCACTCCCCCCCCCACTTCCCTCCCTTGAACCCTCCTTTTCTCGGTGGCAGTACTCAAGTACACTTCCTGTCCTACCTTCACCCCCCGAAGTAGGGGGAAAGAAGCTACGTGAAGCAAAACCGGGGCCCAGCAACAATAATCACGGGAGTGACGACGGCAAACCCAAAACTCCTCTCGACATAACCCACAATCCGGGATGAAGAAAAAGCCATTCGACCCGCCCAAGGTCATGCCATTGCTCGACTTCCCGAACGAGCTCATACTCCTGATAGCCGAGAGCCTCCCGGACGTCAAGTCCCTCTCCGCCCTGATCCTGACGAATAGACGCCTATCCTCCCTCCTAACGCCACACCTGCACCAGCGAGCAAACGAGGACAAGGACGGCATCCCAGCACTCCTATGGGCCGCCTGGCGCGGCCACGGACCCCTCGTCCGCCTGCTCCTGGACATGGGCGTGGACATCGACATGGCACACTCGGAGGACAAGAAGACAGCGTTGCACAAAGCCGTCTGGTACGAGCACCTCGACGTCCTGCGCGTCCTCCTGGACAAGGGCGCCAATATACACGCGCGGGCAACGCACGGCTACACAGTGCTCCACCTCGTCGCCATTGGAACGCGCAATTCCTCCGAAGCGATAGCCCGCCTCCTCCTGGACCGGGGAGCGGACCCGGATGTGCAGAACGAGCACAAGGTCACGCCGCTGCACCTCGCCGTGCAGCAGACGAGCACGAACCTCGTCGCCATTGCAAAGCTCTTCCTGGAGAAGGGTGCCAAGCGTAATTCGCGAAACGGGTCGGGGGATACCCCCCTGCACCACGCCACTCGCTTCGGCAGGAAGGAGATGGTTCGGTTGCTGTTGGGTAGTGGCGCGGATGTCAACGCCCTGGATTACTTTGGCGATACAGCCTTGCACATTGCCATCGAGCGGCATAATGAACCTTGCGCTAGGATCTTGCTCGAGTACGGTGCTGACCCTTACGTCAAGGATAGCTCCGGAAATACCGTGTGGGATTGGGTGCACTCGGGCGCTATGTGGGAGAGCCAGGAAGATGTGATTATGGCGGAGAGGTTAGCCGACATGATGGGGAAGATGTGCTTTGGTAAAGGCTCGCAGGGGAGGAGGTGTGAGCGTGAGCGTGAGAGGGAGAGGAGGGCCATTGCTTCTGGATGAAATCGTTCTGCACCTTGCTTTATCATAGCGTCCTGCTTTATCATAGCGCGTCGTTTTGTTCTTGCCTGCTTACTCGCCTTGCACTTGCATTCTGCTTTTTTATTTTTTTCATTTCATTTTTCCCTTCACCCTTTCCCCTGCCACCATCTATCTCATCATCGTCATTCATAACATCTGGTATCAGCGGCGTTGGAGGTAGCACACTGAGGCATGAGGGGGCGCATTTACATTTTCTGTTTACCCATTTTATCCACTTCATTTTCCCTCCTTTCAAGGGCTCCTTCGGTCCGGACTTCTTTTCTTCTCCCCGGTCTGCATCTTGCTCTAAATTTATAGACTTCATTTTTTTTAATCCTCAAGAAAATTTATTCATACATTATTATTGGCTTCTATAAAGTTCAGTCGGTCATATCGCATGCGCGGGATGCGCGTGGGGGGCTTCCCGAGTGATTCAAAATGACGATAAGTGTTGGGCACCATCATCACCGGTAGGTTATTCACAGTAGCAATTGCGGTGAACACTTGTACTCGAGTACAGTACAGTACAGTGCAGAAGAAACGTCCAGCAGGCCTAATCCACCCGCAGCCGGAATACCCTACCAGCAAAGGGCTCTCTCTCTCACTGATGAGTCACGAGAAAAAAAAGGAAAAAGAAAAAGACCGCAACAATGCGGGAGAGTGCGTCAGAGCATCACACACACACACATCGCAAGTACTGTACTGGTACAGTAGAAATCCCATCCCACCCCCAATCGAGCAATGAAAAAGGCCCACCCAGTCACCACCTTGGAGATATTATTACTATTACTATTTTTTTTTTCCTACCGAATCCGTGAAGTTCGATTTCGTAAAATATTAATAAATTCACATAATACTAGTAGTAGTGTACGAGTACATACCGCGGTTACAAGTAGCGTATTACTTGCTTTCCCCCCCCTCGGGTTAAAGCTACTGTTTATCGTACGTATCGGGCTTACCGTAGCGGGGATGAGGAGGAGTGGTGGTGGTGGTGGTGGTGGTGGGTTGTTTTACAGTTCCGGGTATGATAGGGTAACTGTACAGTACTGTATGCTTGTGGATGATTCGGGTGCAAATTTCTGAACTATATAGTCTACTGTACTGTACTGTAGACTCATTGTGGGAGGGGGGGTTGTTGTGCGTGCGGTGGATGCGGTTGGAGTCGGGTATTTGAGAGATGTTGTGCTCACTATAATAATAATATTGTGCGACATGATTTTCCTGCTGTTGATTTTAACTGCGTTGATAAAGTGAGAATGAAAATATCGGTACTGTAAAAGTGACTGGAGACTTTGAGAAGGGTGTTTTTTATTTTTACCTTTTTACGGAATTACTAGAGGGACCGGTTTTTTTAATAATATAGTATATATTATATGTATATATTTTTCCTCGAATGTTGATGGTTTGGCATGATATGTCTAGAT
The DNA here is from genome assembly GCA_014065205.1 of Tuber brumale. Taxonomy (NCBI): domain Eukaryota; kingdom Fungi; phylum Ascomycota; class Pezizomycetes; order Pezizales; family Tuberaceae; genus Tuber; species Tuber brumale. Next base: position 41,086 of record JACCEG010000166.1, read on the forward strand.
TTTCCAAGCAACTTTGGTTGACAGGTACGAGTGCCGCAGTGTGCCGGCACAGGATGGCACTCCGCTAGAATAAGTTACTCTAGTAATACCGTAGGGCAGCGTCAACCCGAGTCATAAGGCATGGCACTGCATGAGTTGAGTATGATTCACACTCAAACGCCCTGACCAGCACTCTACAAATACCACCTTTCATTCCCCTCCCCTTCCCCCCCCCTCCACCTCACATTCAACGTCCAAAATGCCAGACCCCCGCCCCCCTCTCCCCCACCCATCAACCACCCACCCCCTCCTCCTGCTATACCTCCCTTTACAAGTAACTCCCTATATCCCGCCCTCGCTCCACGAGCAATTCACAAAGGCCTTGTCATCCCCACACTTTCGTTCCATCGTAACTGCTGCTGCCGCAGCAATCCCAGCAGACAGCAAAAATTGGTCCACAGAATGGTTTGAGGAAATGACCTTGGAGCAAAGGGAGGTTGTGAGCAATACGCTCCGTTTGACAACTGTCGTTGAGGGCGGGGAAGGAGGGCTGGGAGGGGTTATGTCGAGGGTTGCGGCATGGGGGTGTCAGTTGGAGGCGGAGGGAGAGGAGGAGGAAGAGAAAGGGGGGGTAGGGTGGCAGGTCAGGAGGTATTGGCGGGGGTTCAGGGTTCCGGGTGAGGTGAGCGATGTGCTAGTTGGGCCATGGGAGGATGTTAAATCTCCGCTATCAGTGGTAGTAGGCAAAGGTGATGGTGATGGGGAAGAGTATGGCGAGGGGAATGTAAACGCAATCGTATGGCGCAATGGAAGAGCACACACCCTCCGCATCATACAAAACGGAAGACCAGTCCGGGAATCTGATATCCGGCGACAGCTCGACTATATCACCGCCCTCCCCCCTTCCCCTTCCAAGGACGGGGAAGCAAACTTTGCCCTCCTATCATGGCGCCACAACCGCACAGACTGGTCCCAGATTCACTCACAGCTACTAACCCATGCGCCAAACCTACCAGCTTTTAGAAAGCTGTATAATTCTGCTCTAAGTATTGCCCTCGATCCTGCACCCCTCGTGCGGTCGCCCGACGAAGACGAAGATGGGTTGGCAAGACTACTGAACGAGGTACGCCACGGAAAATACAGTCCGAACAGACACGCGGACGCAACCTTTGGCCTTGTCTCCTTCGGATATGGCGAGGAGGGGGAGTGGAATGGTAAGATAGGACTTGTGTTCGATCATACACCGGGGGACTGCGGTGCCGTCATGGAACTTTCGAAGATTCTGGCTTGTCCAGTAGTGCAGGAAGAGAGAAGGGGGAGAGAGGAAGGGGTGGGATGCAATTTCATTCCTGAAAGGCTAGAATTCACGTTCCCGCCGGGAACTAAACCCGATGTGCCAGACAGCGTGAAGGAGAAGATCCCCCGGGAGGTGCGTACTATAACATTGAACACAACCGGGAGAAGCTATGTTTCCGGAGGCCTAGTAGACGTCGGAATAAACCTCGCCCTCCAAGCCGCCCTGGCCCCCGATGAAAACGGCCATCAGACCTGGCCGGTAATGTACCAACCCGTCTATCAACCATCTTACTACAAAGGCCGCTGCGGGCCTGGGTGCTGCATCACCACTGAATCAATAACCTTCCTATCATCCCTCTTTCCTCCCACCTGTTCTCCCCCCTCCCCATCTCCCCCTCGGGAGGGAGACTTGATTCCCGCGTTCGAAAAGTACCTCTCCCGTCGCCGTGACGTAATTTCCGCCGCGAGGGCAGGTGAGCATCCACCATCATAGATTCGCACTCGCTTTACTAAGTTATCTTTTATTCTTTTTTTTTTTGCGGTAGCGAGCCCGCTAGGCACCTTTTCCGCGAACATGCTCTCCCCTGCCCTCACTTCTGCTATCAACTCCGGTGACCAAAGTCCCGACGTACGCGTTGTAAAGGAAGTACTTGATAAGATTCAATCGGAGGTTCAGTTTACTGGCTCGTTCCCCGCTCCCCGCGAACATCTGGCGGGATATTGACGTCTGGCCAGGCTTCACCATTGATAAGAACGAGGTTGCCGCGGGGTTGTCTAATATTTATGCACCTGGTATATATCCTTCCCCCGTCCCATTCATTTCCCTAATGTTGGAGAGTTGTGGTTGATTGAGTGGGAATAGACCAATTAGTACTCTTCTACCTGCAGAAACCGAATACTTGTGCTGTAGCGTTTAGCGCTACGGGGCGGTATATCCCTCAACTCTCAGGTATTGTGCAGAGGTTTGAGAGTAGATGGGAGGTTGTTGCTGGGTTTTTGGATGGGTATGCGCGGGTGTATAGGAAAGTGAGAGGGGAGGAGAGTAATCCTAGAGCTACGGTGGGTAAATAAGGGAAAGGGGAAAGGAGAAATGGGGGGGGGGAGGGGGGAGAAAATGTATTCAATTCACCTATGCACTGTAATGCTAGAATCGATATGGCAGTCGTATTGCCACACATAACGCTCACTTTTGGCTGCCAAGGAGTAAGAGAGAATGTAGAGTATAGGAATTTTGAACGGATAAGTAAGCAAGCAAGAAAGCCAACCCAAATGATGTATCGGCAAATGTACTATCGAAGGAAAGCAAACGAAAAAAGAAGGAAAGGTCCGAATACCAAACGCCTCTTAATGGGACAGACAGGAACAAAGGTTAGCAGGGTATAAAAGCAAGTTAAGCTAAGCCATCCACAAGTCATGAAACAATCTACTCCCCCTCACCCTCTTCACCCTCTTCACCCTCGTCCGCCTTCCCACCCTCCCCAAAGATCCACCTAGAAACACTGCCCTCCTCCAACCGAATCCTAGCAATCTTCTCCTGATCCTCGAGAATCATGTCGTGCTTCAAGTCCCACTCAGCCCTCCGACTGAGTTCGGCGACCACATCGTCGCAGGAGCCGATAAGCTCTATGTCAAAGTTTACGTGTGTGACGGGCTAGCACATATGTAAGTTCCCGGAGAGAGGGGGAAAAGGATGGGGAGGGGGGGGGCAGAAGTTACCGTTTTCGAAATGTAAATCTGAGGAACATGCGGTGGTAGAATTCCTATTATTTCGGATACGGGTGCTACTTTTAGACTTGTGCCAATGCAGATGAAGAGGTCGCAGCGCGCCCGGTCGTGGTCTACTAGGCGTTTGTTGAAGGTTGCTGGGAGTTGTTCACCGAAGAAGACTATGTCTGGCTGTTCGTTGGGAATTAGTTTTCTCGGTGGTTGATGAGGTGGAGGAGGAGGAAGGGAGGGAGATGTATATATACCTTCATAACGCCAGCTTGTGGTATGTCGTCCCCGCCCTCGTCGTCGCTGCTTTCGTCGTACCTTTTACGTCTGTAGTCTACTGATGTCCTCTCACTACTGCTCTTTCCTCTCTTGCGCTTTCTGCCCACTTTTTTGTTGTTGTTGTGGCTGTTGGCATCACGTTTCAAGCAGGCTTCGCACTTGGGTACTATCCCCTTGATCATATCCGGGAATATTGTCTCACCGGGAACTTTGTGACCGCATCGCACACAACTGGCGGAGGCGAAGGAGCCGTGGCATTGGATGAGTTTCTCTGGATTGATACCCGCTTTGATTTCTAGGTTATCGATGTTTTGTGTGTATTGCGTGAGGAGCTTGTTTTTACGCTGGAGGAGTTCTATGAATGCATGTGTTGGAGATATTCGGTCAATGGTCGGGAGTATACGCCCCGCAATGCTATAAAAGATACTTTTTTTTTTTCAGACAATTGTTAGTTTTAATTTTAGTGGGGAGGTAAGGGAGGGAGATAGGTGGGGAACAAACGTGGGGTCTTCACGGAAAACATCTAGGTCGAAAACCTCTTGAGGGTCTGAAAGTCCTAATCCCTCAAGGCGAGAATAGAGACCGCTTCCTTTGGATCTAAAGTCTGGGATTCCTAAACTGGTGGAGATCTTTCACGTTGTCAGCCACTACGGCATTCTCCGTTGGGGGAGGCTTCCTTGGGGCGCCTTACCCCAGCACCTGTAAGCACGATAATATTGCTTGACTCCTTCAAGAGCTTGACGACGTCGTCCAACGTGTTGTGCTGTGTCAACTTCTGCCTCGCCCTAAGGTCTCTAGTGATCACCATGCCGAGAAGAGGAAGGTATGCCATGTCCGGGGAACCCTCGAGGAAGAAAGGCTGCGTGAAACGTCGGAGGCAAAAGGTCAATCACTTTCCCCCGGGAAGCGGCTGGGCAAGGTAGACGGAGAACAAACCGGACGGACACCAAAGGCGGTGAGCAATCTTTTGGCAGTAAAAGACCCCGCGTGAAGTGTCTCCTCGATAAACCTAGCCTCTCCAACCCTTCTGAGTAAATCGCGGAGATTGCGCCCCTCCTCCGTTGTCACCGCATCTTCCTCTGTTGTGAAAACAACCCCACCAGGCAACGACCTGTCAGTGAATCCAAGCCGCACACAAAGTCCAAACAAGTGTACAGTAAACTCACCAGGTGCAAACACTACTGGCTCGGTGGATTGTGCAAGCCATTCATCGAAAACAGAGCTAACGTCCCAGTCCGTCCCATCGTCGGCTCCGGACTCCTGGTCCTCCCTATCCCCCCCCTCCTCCCCCTCGTCGTCGTCCTCGTAGAATTCGTCCTCTATGCCACCAATTGGGAATGCCTCCACTTCCTCTAACTCTGCTACGCGTGCAGTCGATTCCGCCCCATTTGGCGCTCCTGCACTGGGTATGGTTGCCATGTTCCGAGCGAGGGTTATCGTGCGCAAGGTGTGGGGGTTGTTGTCGTGGTTTGTTTGAAGGGGGAAAAAGTGTCAGGAGGGTTGGGGTGTGGCGCTCAGGCAAGCAACGCGTGGCTGGTGTCTGGCATGTGGCGGCGCCTCGTCGGTCAAGCGGCTCTTGGCTCTGCTCGGATATTTGTAAAGGCCCGATGGCGAGCCCTTACCCCAAGGAAACACGTGCTGTGCTCCAGTGACATATGTACTGAGTACCGTACGAGTACCGCTTGCTACTGCCCACTCCAGTCACGACTTCTTGCAGGCATTCTCTTGTCAACTCGACAGGGAGAGGGAGAGGGAGAGGGAGGGAAAAAGGCAAGCGAAATTATTGTGTAACGTTACGAGCAGATTCCTTCGCTGCTATTTTTTCTGGCAGGCGCTAGTGGATTGCTGGGTAGGTTAGTCAGCAAATTCGCCTACTCATACAACCTACCGTGTCTCAATTCCAGCAACACAGCCCAATAGGTTCTTTTGTAGAGTAGCTAACTACTCGAGTACAGGGCAAAGCGAGACGATACGATACGACCCTGCCAGGAGTCAGTAAAGTAAAGTTAAAAAAGGGCACTTTCTCGCACACACACCCTACCATCACGCTTCACCTCGTGAAAATGTTGCATGTACCTGCAAAACTGCCGTCCGCCCTCATGTATGGATCCAAAATCACACACACGATCCTATTAGTAGAGTTGGTTGGCCCGTTTAACTATATATTTCGTCGAAAATTTCCGGTTTACCAAAAGGGAGGTGGTTTTGGGATCCCCCCTTAGCAAGACAATTCAGTAGTGTTTCCTCGACAGCCAATTAGAGCCTGAATCAAAGGAGGTAACAGCTGCTATTGTCTATTCAAGCACCCTCCTATAGGTATCACGAAGGCTCCCCGGAGCCGATAACTCTTGCACCGCAAGTTTTCGACAAGGAGAGAAAAGTTGCACGAACCACAGGGGCCAAAACAACTCTAATACCCAACTGCGAATCTCTCGTTTCGTCACCACAAGAACGAATTTCATCATCAGCACAGACATTCTCAGACAACGCAGGCAATAACCCCCGCGAGTGACCTACCGTGACCATCCCCCCCCCCCAAGCTAGTGCTCTCGCTTGAGGGAGGGAGGAAGGGGGGGAGAGGGGGAGAGGGGGGATAAAGAGTCAAGACCACACCACCGGATCCCACACACACCCACTCATCCGCTCCGATCCCCGGTGTCACGGTTAGCCAGTTACCGCCCACTTCAAATTTTCTATGGGCCAGACGGGGGGGCACACAAAATCTCAGTTTGCTTACCTGAGGTGGGAGGTTGTCACCCGACGGCTCGGACACACTCGGTGTCTTCCCTTTACGGGGTTGGCAAAGGGGGCCCACAAATGGCACGGAAGATCACACGGACCTAACGACCCGCTACGGTAAGCAATACCCATCACCACGAGGACTTTTGTCACTTTGACAAACCAGAGAGCGGCTTCCGTGATTGCCAATCGGTTTCTTCTGGCGTGATGGGGGGGGGAGTATTTTTGACTTGTGGCGTTCGTTGGGTCTCCTTTGCTGTAGCCTGCTGGTGGCGGGCGGGCGGTTTCGTGGCACTGGAGATGGTAATTTTGTTCTATTTTACGGTATGAACGAGATTGCTTGATGCGGACCTCGCAGTAAACAAAAGAAAATAAATAAGCGTAATAAATAGAACAATATCGGTAGGACAGTACTCGAGTACGGTAGCACCGCTGTGGAACCAAACGAAACGCATTGGATGGTATTCTTGATGCACGTTATGATATCTTCCGCTGAATTGCATTGTAGTTGTTGTATCACGCCTGCAGCTTCCCCTGACCCACACTTGCAAACCCCCAAAATACGAAGTGCTCGAGTATCGGCATGTCGTACAGTGCTGGTACGATTCACATCAAGCATGAAAGCAACAATCAGGGATCACCCTCTCTCTCACTTCTCTCTCTTCTCGCTCTTTTCTAACCCACTTCTCCTCTCGTCCTCCTCGGGGTGCGTTGTCCTATTGTTATCATACTCACTCTTCTGGTGCTCGCTTCAACCTAGGCAACACAGAAACAAACAGGACCACCCCAACCTATCTATACTTGGCAAAAGCCAATTCCTGGGACCCCCGAGGCTACTCGAGTACAAGCACCAACCATCGACACAAGCTCGCAGAAAACATAGGTAAGGCGAGCCCAAAAGCAGTAAGTAAGAACCTTGATGTGCCGCACCGAACCGGTAAACTAGAAGCGAATGAAGAGAAAAAGGGAAAAACCAAAAGTGCCTTCCATCTACCGTAAGATTCCAACCTTTCTCCTTCACCTCCTCTCCCTGGGCAGGGATCATCAATCCATTGGAGCAAAAAAAAATAAAAAGAGGGAAAAAGGGAAAAATAAAAAGAAAAAAAAAGAAAACAGAAGAAAAAAAAGCTCAACAACTAATCCCGATTGGGAAAAGCACATTGGGTAGGGGGTACGGGTATTGAACTGTGGCCGGGAGGAGGGGGGCAGTGAACACCAGGCAGGAGGAGAGTCATAATTTTCACACTTAAACAAACCCGGTACTGGACTTTTGGAACCGGAGATGTCTGTGATTGGGGGAAGGGCTTGAAAGCTATTCAGGTCCGTGGCTTTGACTCTTCCCGCTCCCATTCAGTGTCTTGGGAGGAAGACCAGTCGGTTTAAATACTTAGAGGAGTGGTCATCCCCCGCATGGGTTCCCTCTTCCGCTTTTTTGTTTTTCAACGGTGAATTGCGGTAGGACCTTTTGACGATTATTGCATTCTCGTCGTTCATTCATTTTTTTCGGGGAGTTTGGTATTTGCTGAATTGGATTGTTGGATTCGCTCATTTTGTCCAACATCCGTTCGTTCTTTGGCTGCTACGCTACGCTACACGCACTATTGTCGTACTGGGTATTTGAATATCAGTACTTTACAGCTTCTGCAGCAGGGAAACATACACGGATCGTTTAAAATGATCCCATCGCTGCATTCATCTCTACCGTTCATCCTGAACCTCTTCCTACTCCTCCTCACAGGGCAAACAACTGCCCATCCGACGGAGCAAACTGGGCCGGATGCAGGGATACCACCGGCATTACACCTTTCCCCTACAGTTCGGGCTCCGGACTCTGCTAACATACTTTAGATACCCCTGGAACTCCTCCGCCGAGACCTGCAAACCTCAATATCCAACTTCTTCACAACCCCAACTATAATTGCCCTCTCAGCGGGTGGCTTCTCATTTCTGTTGATAATAACCCTCCTTTGCATTTGCTGTCACCGGAAGCGCAAGCAAGGCCGAAAGATCCTCGCCGCGTACGAGGCCCCGGACAGGACACCATATGAATCGATCCGGCTGCGGGGGAGGCAGTCCATGGGTGCTGCTTCCCTGTCCGCCACCACAGCCGCTTCTCCATCGACGACGGAGGTATTGGATGTTCGAAAGGACGGTTTACAAGTACATGTTAGTGCAGTAACGGTGCCAGCGGGGGAGTACTCACCCAGGAGCAGCAGTTTAGGAGCGAGGGGAGGACAGGGAGTTAGCGTTCCTGGAAGAGCTCTTGTCAGGGGAAATGGAGAGTGGGAGAGAGAGGCTGCATTCATTCCCCCGCCCGCTTCACCGTTCACACCTAGGCCTACACCACCTCCTTTCGTGCCCTATTCACCTACAACTACTCCAGTATCACCGATTCCTCCGTATGGGCCGCCCTCACCATGGCCTGTTCCTAGACCTTATGGACATGGTGGGGGACAGGTTATTGGTGGGGCGATGTAGTTTGTTTTGTGATTTTTGACGGATGGGTGCATGGGGTTTATCATGGGTCTATGACTTGCGGTTCGGACATTGCATTTTGCTCTGTTTATTTACAGGACACGCGTAGGAAGCGAGGGGGCTGGATTATTTCCTTTAATTCTCTTCGTTCACTATCTTGGCTTACTGATCGGATTATGACTTGATCTATTGAAGAGACAAATCAGGGAAAGGGGGGATATCATAAATAAAACATTAAAACCGGAGTTTTTCACATTTTTATTCTTTTACTTCAACCCTTTTCTTTTCCTTTTCCCCTCCCTATTTTCCCTTCTTATTCTGGGTTTGCATGCGAACGGGGGCTATCTCGTACTATTCTCACGTTTCTCACTCACTAAACTTAACTTTTAACTGTTTATGCTGTTTTCAACTGTTACCTTTTTTTTCTTCTTTTCTTCCTTTTTTCTCCCCAGAGCCTTTCACACTATGGCCCTGTTCGGCACTCACTGTACCAACTTAAGAGACGGGGGGAATTGTTAGGGTACCCGCCGAAATAAAGACGGGGACAGGATACCCGTCACCCCGTCAACAGAGAGGTTGAGAAGTCCCAAGTGACATTGGGCAACTTCCTCGGCCTCTCTCCCCTTTCCCTCACTACTTGGATCATATGGCACTGTGCTGTACTGTATGATAATACTAGTACTGTACATCGATTTGTATAAGTAGCACAGGCTCAAGACTTTAGCTAGCGCAAAACATATCTCACTCACGTTGTCGTGGAAGTGTTTACAATAAAACATCCTCGGCAATAACATACAACCGTGCGGAGCATCAACCGATCAGACGATCGCGAGAAGGAATTTCGAAAGCAGGATAACTCGAATCAAAAGTGGCATCCACATCTCCCGAAGACGAATCACCACCACAGCCCCGAACAACGAGGACGATAAAACAAACCTGACGTTTACAAGTACTGGTACAGAGACCGGTATCCACTAACTTACTCTAGATGTTAGCCGTCAAGCACACCAATCGCCATGATTTCCCCACGATCGCGCGGCACGCGCGAGCTGCCTGCTAGTCAGACGCCCACAGTGCAGATGACAAAAAAAAATTTAAAAAATTTCGTATAGACGGTCCGTCCCGTCCGCCCGTCCCCAACTCGCGCGCGATTCACGGCACATTATGATATGATATAAAATTCCATCGCCATCCGTCCGCGTGTGGAAAAGTTGGTTTTCTTTTTCTTTCCCCATTTTCCACGAGTCCGCTTAGTTACTGTAATAATAAACATTTCCATCCGGGAGATCGTGGGTTCGTGCCGGACCTCCGCGTGCACACACACACCTTGGCACGGTTTGTGGAAGAAAGAGTTGAGGGGGGGGGGGAAAGTGTTTCCTGAGTTTTCCCGCTCGGGATCGGTCGGATTATGTCATGAACAACGTTTGCCCGGGACTACGGTGCTATAGTAACGCAGCCTGCCGCAACACCGAGAAACAAAAGAACCCGCCCGAGATGCAGATCTTGTCGGATCTGTCTGTTCCCCGAAAAAAAAAAAAAACAAAGTATAAAGAGGAGGAGGAAAGCTGTCAATGGATAACTCGACTTTTGCGTGAAAAAGAAATTACCGTATATCAATATGGAAATAAGTTATTATAACTCCTGGTCGGGTGAGACAGTAGGAAAATTGGTCTCATGCATTGGTGCCTGTTCTGATTACAAATATTACCAAGGATGGTAAAATTGAGCACCCTATTATTCCACGGTCTCCATTAAAGCTAACCCTCAGGTGTATGGCTTATCCATATACAGCTACTTTTATTGAACTAATGCATGAGGCCAATTTTCCCACTGTCTCATCCGACCAGGAGATAGGATACGGTAGGGAGGTGCTTGAGCGCAAATTACCTGTCAGCTCGCACATTTAAATCTATTTTTCTGTTCTGTTTGTTCCGCGAACTCGTGTTACCGCAACTTGTCGTCCTCGCAGCCCCCCCCCCCCCAATCGTGTTACGTGCGAAGATGTGAGTGAGTGCGACACTCGAGCAATGGTGCTTGCCTGCCTGGTTGTCTGCTGTATTCAGCGTTATATGGTACGGTAAGCACTGTACTCGGGTGTAAGGGTATTTCGCGTCCATGTTGCTCGAGCATGTTCTGAGCGAGTGCTTGTGTGACCGGACGAGACTTTTTGCCGCCACCAAAAAATATTCACTAACTATCACTCGAATTTCCTAATATGGCTTAGTGAACATGCAAATGCCACACTTTGTAATGGAGTTGGACGCGACTTTTATCAACCCCCTAGTACAGTATAGTAGGGGGATCGATGATTGCGGCGCCTGTGCAGATGTGTGAACCAAGACAGCAGCACGGTGCTTTTACCAAAATTGTGTTTGCTGCGGGTAAAGGGGGTGGGGGTGGGGGGGAGAGTGCTGTTTCTGGGCGGGAAACGGGGGAAGTGGGAAAAGGGGGGAAAGGGAGGAAGGAAGGAAGGAAAGGAAGAAATGCTATATATAAAGATGGATGGAGATATAAAACCCCGTCGTTATGGCGCTACAGTGCGGTATGGTGGTTCCTGATTCCGCGGACTGGTGGGGCCAATCGTGGATGCGTTTTCGGCGCGTAGGGCCAAAGTGCTGGGCCAGAGCGTCGATGGATATATAAAGGTTGGTAGGATGATACCGTACTGTGTGATACTCCAGCCTGTTGAAAATAAAATAGAAATAAAACAACGTGAGAAGCTTCGCTTTGCTGCTGTTCTACTTTTCTTTCTTTTTGCCATGTTTTTTTCTTCTCCTTTCTTGTTTTCAGCCTTTTCACAAGCTACGCCTCCCTTATAATATCGTACAAGGAAAATTAAAGAACCGTAAAAAAACAACTCCCAATCCCAGTCACAATTACACATTGATGCCGCTAACCAAACAATATTACGAGAGCAAGTTCCAACATTCATTATATTTCGGCAAAATAGGAAAAAAAAAAACAAAAAACAAGAAAATATTATCACCCTCCCCTCCCCATCGATCATCTTAATCCACACCAGACGGCGGCGCAGTCCTCAGTTGAGGAGTAGGAGTACCAGCCACAGCCCCACCCCCCTTTGCAGAAATTGTCCTAATAGCTCTCCTCATCCCCTCTAGCTTTGCCCTCTCCGTGATTAGCTGTCTCTGGGCAAGCTCCCTAATAGCTCTCCTCGCTTGCTTCCCGTGCAACTCGTGGAAACTCGACAATTCACCAGCAGCTACGGTCTGGGTATACCTCAGTTCAGAAGAAAGTGACAGATGCTGCTCCTTGGATTTGGCAACGTTGTCCGCCGCCTCCTGGTGTATCTTTGCGCGCGTGTCGTCTAGCAGTCCTAGTGGCCAGCGGTCCGAGCGCCGGAGGGAGTTGATGTGTTTGTCTACTTGCTTTTGTAAATGAGACATTTGGTTGATTAGTTGGCGGGGGCGGTCTAAGGCTGTCATCACTCCGTCCAAAGAGGACTGGAGGTTGCGGAAGTCTTCGAGGAATGAGGTGTAGGGGTTTGATTCGTTGGGAATTAGGATTTCGGAGAATTTGTGGAACGAGGTTAGATGTGGGGTGTCGTGGAGGAAGCTGAGACTGGAAATGTGTTTGCCGCAGATTTTGAAAGCGTCGGAGAAGTCTGGATTGGTTTAGTTTTAGCTGGTCAGCTATTAAACGTGATGGGAGACCCTACCAAAGAGCGTAGTTCGTACAGCGTTAGCCCTTCGAGTTACATTTCTGCACGCAAAATTGATACTCCGGACAGAATCCTTTGCGTGGGAGACGAAAACCTCTACATCCCTTGTATCCTCTACCGGCTGGTATTCTTCACGGACCTTCTCCATTATCGCCTCGGCCTTTTTCTTACTTCGCTCAATCATTAAATCTTGCTGGATCTCAGGCACCAGAAGGAACTCCCATAACAGCTCGTGCATCGAAAAGGTCGAATGGGCAAGCAATGTCTTGAGAAAGCAGTCTAACCTGAGCTGGATGTCACGGAGAACGGATCTCGAGGGCTTGGAAGGTATTTGATAGGGGCTGCGTAAAACCGGTATCGTTGGCAACCACGATCCCGGGTTCTCATAGGCAAGCCACTCCGCCAAGAACTGAAAGTCCGCGAGCGATCGTCGGCACGTGGTAATCATGAATGTCGAATCCCCTGAAGGAGCGCCGCTCTTGACAACAACTCGTATTGTGGCGTCTTCGACAAAGAATGATCTCACAACTGCCGTGACCCTCCCGTCCGGCATAGGAGGATTTTGAAATAGGACTAGGTCTGAAAATGGGGGGGTTAAATGCGTGCTCCTTATGGTACGCTGGTGAAATTTCTTACCATCAATCCGATTTCTCACATCATCATCTTTGGCCAACTCTACCGCTGTCAATCCTCTGAGCTCTTTTGCAAAGAGGTCAACTCTTGGATCTCCAAACATGGTTCTGACCATCTCAACTCTACCATATTTGCTCGCTACCATTAAGGCTGTAAATCCCCTGTTATTCGTCGCATTGACTTCTGAGTCGCATCGTAGCAGTGCTCGCAACACGGCGGGATCGCCCGCAATATGTAGGAGAGTGTTTCCTTTGGCATCCACGTGCTCGTCAAGATGTAATTTGCATCCATCCCGTTGCGCGTACTGGGCGTTTTTGATGGCCCCCTGAACCATTTCCTTATACCGAGCGTGATCGTAAGATCTGCAAAGGGCGAATAGAGGGGTTTGACCGTTTTTGTCTTGATGTTTCCAGGGCAGCCAGCGACCTAACCGGCTTATCAAGTCCGGGGCACTTCAGGAATCAGTATTAGACAGTTTTTGCAATAAGGCAGAACCTACTGGAATAAATAATGTGCAATAGTCCTGCCAGCGCTGTCTGCCTTCTGAAAATATTTCCTTTGTGTTTCCTCTGGTAATGAAAGCACCTGTGGCAAGAGCAAGGCTAAGATATCTGTGCTCTCAGCTTGAACAGCAGAAGATAGCAGTGTAGTCCCTTCGTTGTTGGTGTCTTCAACAAAAAATTCTGTGTCGAACAAGGGGGTGCTGAGCAAATATTTCAAAACATGTACACTTCGCTCCTGGACTGCCATCATTAGTATTGACTCCCCCTGAGCATTGCGCGTTTTGCATAGTTTCTCGGCAGAGAACAAGTCGGCGTTCTGACTTTGGGAGGTCAGGGTTCTTGACAGTCGCCTTAGAGAAGAAACTGAGGCGTCATCAATTGTAGTGGCCAGGCTAGCCGCACTTCTGCCTCGCGCCTTTCCGGAAGTTTTGGTCCTTTCGTTGAATTCAAACCGGGTTGTCCCGGTTCGTACATTTGGCGTAACTTTTAGTGCGGGCGGTAATGGGACAAAGTTGAGAGAGTCCGCATCCTCCTGGCCATCAGCTCGGAGGTCTGCCAATCGTACACTAGAGACTCCAATTGACCTAGAAGACGAGCTATCTGTTGCTGCCGCCTCAAATGGATCCGTGTATGCTTCTTCATCAGGGGTATCTAGTGGTTGTGTATCCGGATCAATCCCGTTGAGTAGTGGAATTCCCTCGTCTTCACCATTAGCCATCACATCATGCAAAGGTTCTGGAGTGTCAATCGCTGGTGAGACACCATTTGAAAGTGATTCTGACTCGGCCTTTATTGGGCCGGAAAATGGCGAATCAGGTAACTCTCTATCAAGATCGTCTATGGTATCTTTGTTTATAGTTGGTAGTTGTGGTTCCTCGTCCTCGACAGGCTCTGAGATGTCTGAGGCTGTATCATCAATCACTTCCGCTGCGCGATCACTCGTTTCCTTCCCTAAAATTTCCACAAACTGTTGATTGGGGGGCAGTGTTGCCGGTCCATGTACTTCTACTATGGGATAAGGACTTAGGCTTCTGCTTCTTTCATTGTCACTCCCCTCTCCACTTTCGCCTGCCTCGTCGTTGCATTCGCTTGACGCTTCTGAGTGGGCGGCGCTACCTCCCCCGCTTCTGCTGGCCTGTGTATTTCGAATACCCGGTTCTAAAAGCCTCTTGACAGACTCTAGATCGCCTTGGCGGACGCTTCTCCATAGATTTTCATTAGACCTACTGGCCGCACTTAAAGCATGATCCTGTGCTATGTGAAATAGCACCGCTTCTAGGGTGCTCAAAACATATCCGACCTCTCCCTGCTCCACGTCTTGGGAAAACATAAAATTTCTCATGTAGCTTAAACACGCATGTAGATTTGGTACCTTTGCCCTAATGACCACAATAAGGAGCAGGGAAACGAGCATATCTGCGTTCATTGCCGCAGCAGTTGACTTTTCCGGGCTACTTGAAGATGTGGTTTCTTCCTGGCTTTGGGTATCGCTGGCTTCCATCCGGGTTAGAGTTTGCGCTGTTTCTAGTAAATGCTGAACCATGGCTTGAGGAGATTTGGAATTCCCTATATTTTCGAAGGACTTGATTCCCCGGTTGAGTCTTTCAACAAGACTTTTATTTGCTTGGTGATCCAGAAGCGGGATGCCGACTTGGGTTAGATCCACACTCTCCATATCTAGAATTTTCTGTTCCAATTCACCATCTTCAACGCTCCTTGTGGCGCATACGCGAGGAAAAAGTATTGAGTCATGTAACTGTTCAGCTATGTATCGCTCAATTAATCGGTCCACGGCTGGGCCGGTAAGATCTGTTGATGTCGCAAGCAAATTTAGTTGTGATTGGTCTACTCGTTGAAAAAGGTCAACCGCCGACATGATGGCTGACTCCAGCGACCTCCGTATCTCACTTTCGTCTGCAGCTTGCTTGTAAACATCCCCATTCCTAGATGAATGAACAGAATTTTTAGATGAACGGCTTGACGCCACTGACCGCGGGGATGGCGGAGGAAGAGGTAATGGCTTGAATTTCTGGAAGGATGTTTCAAATTCTTGAAACAACTTCCCTAAGCCTGGCTGCATTTGCCTGGCAATCATTGGGAAAAGCATTAGTAGCTCATTGAATGATTTGATATCCTTCTTTCTTGGCCCACTGGTTCTTGCGACAGGTGGTTCGATATCTGTTTGGTTCCTCAGCAAAGCCGGTACTGTGGGAACAAGTTCTAGAGAACCGGTAAGCGGCTTCGATATATAGTAGATTAACCACTGTTGAGGCTCGCTAGTATCAGGATAGAATAGTGCATCATTCAATAGCTGAGCCTGATTTAGGCTCCGAAAACCTATCACCCGGTCAGTGCCCAAGCTTCTCACACCCCCGTCGCCCTGCCATTTATTCGATGGAGCCTCTCAGGAGGTCTACAAAAAGCCCGACATACCTTTGTTAGAGTAGATCCATGAGTCCTTCACAACTACCGTTCTGCCGTTGACAGTTGTGTATTGTCTGGCCTTTCCCCTATTCTCTCTGGATCCTACCATGGGGGATGTGGAACCGCCGCTGGGGACCCGGAGAACATGACTTCCCAAGAATTCGTCTAATCCGGCAAGATCTGAGTAGAGCGATCCTGACTCACGATCACGGGTGTTCGTCAAGATGTCAGTGGTGGGGACCAATAGTATCTAGCAAACACGCGATCGGAAATTCCCGCAAGAGTTAGTTCTTTGGAACTATCGCAATCAAATAGCAGCTCCAGAAAACAAGGTAAGAGAAAGGAGACAATACGTGATCTTGAACAGGGGTGCATTGGGCGGGCAGGGTGGAGCGGAAAAAGGCGCGGAGGTATGGATTGAATAAAGGCATTCATGGAGGTCCCGTAGCGGTTACCGTTAGGCCGGCGGTGCGAACAGGGGGGAGGTCGTGTGTGGTTGCTTTTCGGGCAGGTTTTTTTTGACCGGATGGTCGTGAGGAGCTTTGGGGAGGTGATGTGATTTGGAGGAAATGGGTCGTTCTAGCAATTTGGCTGTGGAAGGCTCTGATAGAGCAGAGGGAGTCGATAAATTAGACTGAGGGAGCTGTGGCGTTTAGACGCAAGGTGTCCACCAGTATGCGCAACAACCCCTGCGGCTGCGATCCAGTCAACGGGGTAGGGTAGGAGATGAAGGCCGTTAGCACACAAGTACCGTAGACTATCATATGATGATCTATGTATCCACACCCACCAAATCAGTCGCTGTGCCCACTCCTTGGCGCCAAGGTGTCCGCATGCAACTGAACCTGCGGCTGCCAGGTACTGTAGGGTGGCTAATACTGCGTTGAAATGCTCTGTCCTGAATATATCATGTGTATTCGGCAGCTATTGCAGTGGTTCAAGGTATCATGGGTGGCACTTCCATGATCTCTAGAACCTAATTTGGGATGGGTCACCGCCACACTATAGAGGGCGCATGGGGTTCTGGGGGGGTTTGATAATAATATTATTATGGTATTCCTATATACCTACAGGGTAAACTATCACCCCAGCGGGTCAAACATACTCCAGGTGCAAATAGGCATTACCAGCACGTATTTTCCAAACTGCATTTTATAAACCTTACCACTCTACTGTACCTTTCAAGCAACACGCTGCCAGGGACACCGTCTGGGTTGTCAGCGAGGGTCGCTTGTTAATCTGTCTCTGAGTGGCACAAGGGTTTCCACTATTTCAGCAGTCCGGGAGATTGTCGCCATTATATTATTGCAACCCTTCTGCCGCTTTCAACCGCCCAACAACCTCCCCACCAGCATCACCACCACCCCACCACCACCGGACCCCGCAGATCAACCGCCGTCATCAAAATTCTAAAAGCTATCATCATCGTCACCCACAACGCCAATAGATCATAGCTCGGATGGCACGAGCTTGGTCACACAGTCTTGCTTCCTTGGAGAGCGTTTTTGCGGTCCTAAGCGACCACAATCATCCCTTTGTCTTGGTTGGAAAATATGCACTGATATGGATGGGAGTTCCCGTGTGCCCAGGATTTGTGCGATGCTTACCCCGACTCATGATTGCCTGCTTCATTCAGCTGACATTGACTTGATAGATAATGGATATCCTTATCAGAACCTCACAAGCGGCATCTATTGGTCAGGCATTAGCTTAAACAGGGGAATGGATAGGGGTCGACGAAAAAAGCATTCTCGGGCTGGTTACATATGCCGAACGCAGGGAGCCACGATCAGTCAGACGATTGAAGAGGTTTGATGATCAGTGGTATATTAGCCTCTGCACTGAGGAGACCACCAGCTCCCGGTCGACACTAAGAAGATCCAAGTCCCACATGCCGTCAGCCTAAACCCCCCCTGGTGGAGTCTGAATTTCATCCGAACCCCACGGATCGCCGAGTCAAGCCCTTCCTTCTTACGGATGAAAACATCAAGTTTGTATGGGCCGAACCGGTCAAGTTTCCCGTCTTCATACCAAGTATCCCAGAATTTCTAGACTCATGTCTAAATTGTATGGGGGGCGGAGCTACACGGTTGATGAATCATGTAGTGCACCTCAAGGCGACATGGACTATTTGTCGAGATATCTTGCCCTTGACTTACCCCACCAGCAGGATAAGCTTTTGTCCAAGGTCAATAATACCAAGCTGTTGGCAGCCTATTTTGCTGAGCGCAAGTCGGGGCAAGAGAGAAGGGTAAAGAGGATTATGGAAAGGCGCCAGGAATATGCTGCTCACGCAAAGCCGGGGCTGCAAGTTCCCTTTTTCATACGACCCTTGTGAGATCGTATTAGGTGGTTATCGGTTGACGATATGGGGGGGCTCCTGTTTTTTTTCGTCGATAGCAATGGTCGACATTTTTCTATGTTTCTAGGGCGTCTAGCTCATTAATGCCTGTCATTGTTTCTTTTCTTTTCTTGACTTTGGTGATTGATTGGTGGGGATGCTCGTTATGCTGGCCATTTATTTGCTATATGGAGTGGCTGGCGGACTGGATGCATGTGTAGCGATGCAGAGGGAGCTCAATCATTATATTTGGTATCGACTATTATTATCTCCTCCACTCACGGTGCAATAGAAATGGGGAAGACAAAGGGGCAAGCATAGTTCATCTCGCATTCACACATTTCGCGCAGGGGCAAAAGCCATTTAGCAGGTGAGAACTGGTTTTTACCCTGCTCTATAATAGAGCTCTAATGAGCCTGAGTAACATCCTTCCCCTTCCATCCCCTGCTAGATGTACCATAACCTCATCCAAGCGCCTCTTTCCCTCGCTATCCAATCCCCTGAAACTTGATCCATTGCTGGTCATTTTCTGCACCACGTATTCGAGGCCTTCAAGGTCTTTGGAATGGCCACGGTCCATCCGGGAGGTTCCTTTGCCGATTGCTAGGTCGGCTAGTGTAGCTACTGGAATCCCGCCAACGAGGGAATACGAATTGTACTCGTGCATATATCCGCCGTCCCCCAGCTTGTTTAGAAAATCCACCATAACGATGAGCCCGTAGGAGGAGCTATACTCCCAGGTGCCGATTACCGTCTCCGAAAAACGCCTATCGTTCTGGGCCAACTCCCGGAACCTGTTCAAGGAATATCCAGTAACGGCCAAATCAGTGCCGTGTATGATAATGCTGGCCCCGTGGAAAAGGAGGGCGGTTCCCCCAACCACAACAAAGTTTTCGAGATGCTCAGTTCCGACCATACCCCAGATTGCCCGTGCCGTCTCCATTGCCGCCAGTTGCATAGGGAGGAGATCAGCAGATCGAGCCTGGGCCGAGCGAGCGAAGAATCCACGTCCCGTAGACATACTAGTGATTTTTTCTTCGAGGTTTTGGCAGAAAAAAAGAGCTAAGAAATAGAGATGTGGTGCCTTGTTCGTCGCAGCTTAGAATTCTAGCTTTTTACATCAGTGAGGGGGATGTTTCTTGTTTATAGCGATTCAATATGTGTTCTTTATGGGCCTCGTATGTATCTCGGGACATTGCGTAATGGAGATGGACGTACAGGCTGAGAGTACTGTACCGTGACGAATATCTAAGTCTCGCTCACTAGGGATGATATCTGATGATCAATATATTAACGTTTTAGTGTGGAGCATGCTGATAGCCTGCTGGTATATTAAGACAAACTGTATCAGTCTCTTTTGTGACCAGTATTCTCAACCCCCCCAGACAATTCATCTCGGGGGTGGGGGGGCAGCACATGGCAGGCCATAGTCTGTAGTCCATCTTCTCAGAGGTGCTATGGCGGTCTACAATTGGGAATGGTAGGACCGGACGGACTGTATGGGGCTACACCTGTCATTGTATGAATGGAAAGGACCTTGTTGGACCGTGTGCTTAACCATTCCTGTTTATTTGAAAAGAACAACATGATACAGATATTCCGATGGCCCGAATATTCCAGAACCTGCTCCATCATACTCGATTTATTCTCTTACCCCCTCAGAGTGTTTGTAAATTAGGTATTCGATCAATCCCGCGTCCACATGTATGAATATTATATCTCCAAACCAAGCAATTCTGCATCATGAGACGTCACTCTCACTCCCGCCTTCCCCGATCATCTCCAGTCATCTGGTGCGCTCCCTTACTGTCCCATGCTGCCACCAGCCGTACCATAGAGTTCCCCCATTGTCCTCCACCTTTCTCTACCGTCCTCTGCCATCTCCCATTGTCCCCCGATATCACCTGTCGTTCTACCCCTTCTTGTACGCCACTCTCTCACCCTCTATGGCCTACCGTCTGTCCAAAAGACGTTTGTCATTCACCTACACCCAGTGCTCCCAAGCAGGCCAGCCCGCAGGCTTTTTTCACATTTAGTCACTCGGAATAATAGGAGAATGGGGGGCAACATGCCTTCTGGTGTTGTAAATTTTGCTTAACTTAAGAAACGAATCAATGTCGTCTGCCTTATCAACCACCACGATACCAACATCTACTTCAATCCTTGTACTGTCCTACCCGGGGGAAAATATATGTCACCCGAATAATTTTATTATAATTATGCACAAGTAGTTCCGTAGAATGACCAAATCTTTCTTAATAATGAAACACAAGTGGTTGTGTAAAAAAAAAAAACCAGCTCGGCCTGGTGTGACGCAGGCCCGGCACGGCTTTGGTTATGAAAAGCCGCTTTTTCCCACAGTCCGGCCCGGCCGTACTAAAAAAAAACCGGACGGAACTGGCCGCTTGCATTCACCGCCCATAGTCCATTCATGGGCTCTTGGCAGACCTCCCGGAGGACCACAGCAGCCCCCCCCGCATGGTTGGGAATCTGGTTTGTCATACGTGTAATGTGGTATTGATTCTATCATTACGGACTCCTTTTCGCTGCTCATTGCTCCCTTATTCAAGTTACTTCATATTTGGTCTCCCTCCTACGATACCAATGGGGTGTGCCTGGGTTCAACTAGCCGACAAAAGTTTGTTCTTTTTTTTTTAAAGTAGTGGTAGGCTCCTCTCCATAGGTTGCCCGCTCCAGTCCCCCCCGCCACTGGCTCTGGGACCAGAGGCGTTGCTGGGTATGTTTACGCATTGAGAAAAGTGTTAGGCAGTAGTCAACTCTATTAGATGTTGAGATAGGTCATTCACATTACTTGTAATCATAGTTCATATTCAAGTAGTAAGACTTTTCAAATATTCCATATGTGAATATTATACGTTTTAGTTGAGTGGAGAGATTTTTAAAGCAATTGAGAAACTAGTATACAATAAAATTGACATAAAAAACCATCCATCACAAACAGGCCTCAGCCTTAGACTATCCCTCTCCTTTTAAAAGTCAAATCCCTAATATTTCATGTATTCACCCTTCAAAGTATCTCCTATGAATAAGGAGTATCCTCTCCAGCCTTTGCTTATTAGGTAGCTAATATAATTAGCCAAGAATGCAACTTGAAGCAGTGGTTGTATAAGATTGTTACGATCCCTAACCGGTATCAATTCTTAGTAACGGGTAGACGATACTTCCCTGGTTTCTCTTAACGATAGTTCTTAGGCCTATGCCTACGATAAGGTGGGCGAGACTCTCGTATCTCTGGTCCTTATCGTCTATCGTACTCTTTCTTCAACTCGACTCTTACAGTAGAGTTCTCGTCTCGTAGGTAGGTATTCGTAAGGAGCGTAAAGGTTTTATATTCGTAAAGCGTAAAGTAATAAGTAAGGAAAATAACTTAGAACGAAGCGTGAAGAGCCTATCTACTCGGACCTAATGTCCTCCCTATATAGTTGCCCTTCACGCCCGTGTGACTCATCCTCCAAGTCACACGCCACATATGACTCACAACTGTGAGTCATACCAAAAACATCATAAACTAATCATATGACCAAAATGATCATATGCGTAAAACCCATGACCTCTAAGTGAGGTCATGTGCGAAACATAACATATCATCATAACCCAATCATATGACCAAAACGATCATATGCGCAAAACCCATGACCTCTAAGTGAGGTCATGTGCGAAATATAACATACCTATGACTCATAACTATGAGTCATGTGAAAACCTTTTCTTGCTAAGCCACATTCGTGACAAAGATTTACTTACAATATTTGTTATGAAAAGTTGCTTTATTGTGTGACAAGCCATACTTTTCTAGCATATCGTTCAAGATCATGGGTTGAGAAGATAATGTTTCCTTCACCATCAACTGGTTGGCGAAGAAATATTTTGTTGAAGTCAAATATAAAGGGAGGCCCAGTAGCAGTAGATTCAATAATGTTAACTTGTTGAGTTTTTGTTGGTCTTGTTGTAACTAAGGAGGAATTGTCTTGAATAGAATTCAGATCTGGAAGAGTGATTCTTTCCCATTGTTCAAGATGTATTGATTTCTTGCTTTCAGATATTAAAAAGAGTAGGACAATTTTCACACTCCCTGAGGAGTTTTCCAGCCACCAATGTGCATCTGCCTTTAGGTGAGTATAGGATTCTGTAACTCCACACTCAAAGACTAAGGTTAGCCAATCAGTTTTGAGAGTATGTGAAACAGGTTTGAATGCTGCATCTGCTTCTTTGCTGCTGCTTCTTCCTCGAAATGTAGTGCTTCTGACAGTTGTAAGAGTTTCATCCAATTCCATTCCTATGATCTTCTTCCAAAGAAACACTGCAAATTCATCGCAAGCGATTTCGTGAACTGCACTTGGCATGATTTTAATGATCAAGTCTTCTGTATCATTTAGGTATGTGAAGCGGAGTCCTTTGTAGTGAGTGTTGCGAATTTGCTCTATATTTGCTAGTTCATGCTGTGCCACCTGGGTAACCACCATGTACTGACCTGTATACCTAATAGCATGACCTGAATGTAATTTATCCAGTCGCAGTTTAATGGCTGTGGTGAATGAACTAATGTTCTGGTATTCATGGCATTCCACCCCTTCTAGTAACTCCTTAGTAAAATAGTTATAATCCATCTTAACTAGCATACCACTTGCTGGGATTTGTGAGCTGGTGGGTAATTGTGATCTGGTAGATGTTATCCAAAGGAGTGGTCAGTGAAGAGTGGAAAGCAAGAAGTTGCTTGTCAGCTCATCAATTAAATGCTTCATTTTTGGTGGTACAATGTCACATGGGATTGCTAGGTTACTGGAGTATTGTGGGGTACGAACCCCAAGCCACAGGAATTTCATTATTTGGAAAGAGACCGCTGTATCTACTCGAGGGAATGGCGAGGTCCGAGTACAATAAAATAACCAGACTCAGAGGTGAAATTTACAATTGCATTGAAACACACACGCTAAAGGATTTAGTCTCGGCCATCGTGTATTCGCTTGCACAAGTACAAGAAGATATGGGATTTTTTTATTGTGATTTTGTGACGAAACAGGGACAAAAATCTTATTTGGACGTCTTAATGAGTTCCGGTTCTCTTCACTTAATACAAGAGTAGGTGGATATAGCTGGTTTGGCATAATTGTCACGGGGGTACTGGAGAGGGAACAGTTTCTTAGCTCTACTGTACGGTACCCTAACAGTACCCTACTCGAGTACGGTGCTGTGCTCGAGTGGTGATCTATGATAGCAACAATGGTCCATTAACACTACCGTAGGGGAGTTTCGCAGGTCCGGGGCACCGCTCAGTAGGCCAAGACAGCCCCCATAGAGAGTCTAGGAGGATACCCGAGGATTGTCCTACCTAGCGGGTTATGTGGTTTCCCAGAAAGTCTCATCTTTGTAGAAGACAACAAAAGCTAGTGGAGTAAATTTTCAAAGCGGAACATAAAGCCCAAATCCTTAGTGTGACCAATCATCAAAAGGAGATGGAAAAAAAATATTGGGGTTTGAGGAAGTAACGAGGGAGGAAACAGGGGCCGAAGGTTTTGTTGTAGGATTAATGGAGGTTGGTATATTTTCCTTACCTAGCCCATAACAGCTATCAATCACTCGCATCTCACCATAGAAACGAAGCTTCAACAACGCCCATTCATCCATACCTTTTCCGTCATAAGAACCAACAGCAACTTATCAATGGCAACCCGAAGAGACTCTGTTGCTAAACACCGGGCACACGATTGGGCTAGGGCTAGCAAGGTATTCCACTTTCGTTACCCTAGTGAACAGTTTCCGGAACCAGCTAAACCCCCAATTGTTAGTTTACCTCCCTTCTCATGTTATGAAAACTGCATACTTCTTTTTTCCAATTCAACTTTTGGCTTTACATTCCACTTGAAATATCTATCCAGGCACTATTTGTCGTTTTCTGAGAAACACTCGGAAACAAGGGATCCTGTCCCTTCGTCCGTATTCAGGACCTCACGCTCTTGCCGAATAGGGGCGATAGTATCGCCACTTGAGGAAAAGATTCGTTAGCTCCTCGGGGTCATAAATTCCATTGGCTAGGTCACCATTGAGTGGCCGAGGCAACACTCCCCCCCCCCTCTCCCATGAGCCCAGTTTTTGAAGATTGGAGGACAAAATATGCATCAAAGGTCTTGAAACTCGGGGAGGAAAGAAAGGGTAGGCGGGGGCCGGAGGTGTTAAAGCATTTTGACTCAACTCTTTAACAGGTGTTTCTTGCCATTGTGACCCGTCCGCTGAGCGAGGTATCATAAATCCACCCAATAGGTCACTACAGTACAGAAGGACAGGTCCGGGATGCTTGCGTGGATGTGGTGATAAGTTTCAGGGTAGCACATTTTCCTTTGCGGGATCAAGGAAACATCATTACGTCGGCCAAAGTGATGGCACGATGTCAATAAGCTAATGCGGTTTCGTGATATAATTGGTTCCTATACCTATTGTTTTTTTTTTTGTATTTTTTTTTACAGAAAACCCTTATGTATGTTGATTTGCTCTTGCTTGAAAGTACAGTGGTGTGTTACGGGGTAAGTTTAGATACTGTATGTTTTTGTTAAGAATGACATTGTAAAGGTACAGTACACACCCATTTTCCTTGGAATTTGGAAGTTTTTTCCATTTAGTTGCAGTTCATCGAATTTTATTTAAAGGGATCGGGGGTGACCACTGTGCTTTACTCGTAGTGTACCCGTGCTATCTATCGGGTTCGCGGGCCTTGTGTCGGTTTTCCATTCTTTCGTTTTCCTCAACTGAGAGCTGAAAGAGGATCTTTTCACACTGCTTTCCCCCCTAATACAAAGGGGGAAATTCTGGACGTCGTACTGGAGCGTTGTTCTCAATTACTCCAGTTTTTTATAGTGCTACGTTGTATATTTCTCTATTAATAACTAATACCGGTATTGCGATTTTTATAAAAGAAGACCCCAATGTCCCGGATAGTTCGAGTCATGTACTGTACAAAGCAAATGTGTGTTAACAGGCTCCTTGTTTGGCGGTTCAGTGACGATCCAGATGCTCTTAAACCCCTATTTTCTGCTGAAGCCAACAAAATATCGTCATAAAGCTATTAGAAGGTGCCCACAGAGCTATCTAAGACACTCCAGGAAATAGCATCGCCATACTTAGGGCTACAACTTTTATTTGGATTGGGTTTCCAGGTTACGGCCTATAGCATTACTACCGGCAGTGCCCCGAATCGAAATAGCGGCCACTGGCATCCACAATAGTTCACAACGATGGGGAACACGATTTTTGCACCAAGAATCTAGTGATATTTATTTCACCCTACTGGTAACTGTTGAAGACCAAGTACGCCCCATCCATTGCATAAACCATAATAAAGTAGAAGAAACCCATGAGATGAAAAGAAAGAGCAATTTTCACGATTTTATTTTAGAAAACCCAACACGTAATGCCGTTGAGGACAGATACGCTTTCATCAAAATCGGACTCCCGAGACTTTTGTTTTTACAAAGTTTAGTAGCGGTAGCTAGAGCAAAGTCAGCACGGTTTAAGCTAACATAAGAGGGAGGACTATTTCATACATATCGGACTTGTATGGTCCCTCGGCCGAGAGACTGAGATACTCGGACTGCTTGGGGGTCAGAGTCTCAAGTTTGACGTTCAAGCTATGGGAATTATTAATCGCTCTCACGCCATGAAAAAATTTCGTAGAAGGGTACTTACTGAGACAGGTGAAGGCGAGCGACTTCCTCGTCAAGGATCTTGGGGAGGGTGTAGACACCAACCTCAAGCTTGCCAGCGGCCTTACCGAACTCGGGATACTTGGAAGTGAATGCAGTGTCCTGACCCTTGTAAAGCAAGATCTGGGCAAGAGTCTGATTGGTGAAAGAGCAGCTCATGACAAAGGAAGAGTGACCAGTAGCACATCCTAAGTTGACAAGACGGCCCTCAGCCAACAGAATAATACGTCTACCGCTCTTCATGTGGAAACGATCAACCTGGGGTTTGATAGAAACAGTCTTGACGGCATTTGCCTTGAGCCACGCAACATCGATTTCGCAATCGAAGTGACCAATGTCTATTAGATATTAGCAGAATGCTTAGCGATAGTTATCTGAAAAACACATACTGCAAACAATAGCATCATCCTTCATGACCTCAAAGTGCTTAGCGGTCAAGATATCTGTGCAACCGGTGGTGGTAACAAAGATCTGACCCTGAGGAGCGGCCTCCTCCATGGTGGTAACCTGGTACCCAGAAACAGCGGCCTGGAGAGCATTGATAGGATCAATCTCGGTGACGATAACACGGGCACCGAACGAACGGAGAGCATCGGCACAGCCCTTTCCAACATCACCATAACCAGCAACAACAGCAGTCTTTCCGGCGATCATGACATCGGTAGCACGCTTGATACCATCGAGGAGAGATTCACGGCATCCGTAAAGATTATCGAACTTTGACTTGGTAACGGAGTCGTTGACGTTGATTGAAGGAACCTTGAGAGCTCCCTCCTTCAGCATCTTGTAAAGGTGGTGAACACCGGTGGTAGTTTCCTCGGACAACCCATAGCAGTTGTTGAGCATCTCGGGGTATTTCTTGTGGACGAGAGCAGTAAGATCACCACCGTCATCGAGGATGAGATTCAGCCTCTTCCCATCCTTGAATGAGATAAGTTGCTGTTCCAAGCACCAATTGTATTCCTCCTCGGTCTCACCCTTCCAGGCAAAACTGTGTTGGCAATTAGTTTATGAAACGAGGCCAATGTCTGTAGCGTGGCTTACACAGGGACACCAGTTGCCGCAATAGCAGCCGCAGCATGGTCTTGAGTAGAGAAAATGTTGCAAGAGGACCAGGTGACTTCGGCGCCAAGGGAGGTGAGCGTCCTAAATCGGTTAACTTCAACTCCAACAAATGCCGGACTGTTGGAAAAGCTTACTCGATAAGTACGGCAGTTTGGATGGCTAAAGAGTATGATAGTTAGTGCACGTGAACAACATCAATTGGATTGTAGGAGGAGCAGATTACTCATGTGAAGGCATCCAGCAATGCCTATAATGTCATGTTAGCAATGTCTCTTCGATTCTATTGAAAATTGCATTCTATGACTTACGGGCACCGGCCAAAGGCTGATCTTGAGCATACTTAGCACGAGTTTGCATCAAACCCTATTCGTGAGGTATCGATTAGCGAATTGTTTATTGATCCTTGGATTTCAAGGCTACTAACCGGCATTTCCTATAGTCATTGTTAACCGATTGAACTAGAATTGGTGGATGAATGATGAGGACAAACAAACTCACATTTTCAGCCAACTCAATCTCACGACGACCGAAGGCCGCAAGGGACTGGAGGCGAAACAAATCAGCATTCGCCGCAACAGCAGCATAAATTGAATTGGGTTGAAATTCGGGTGATACTCACGATATCAGCAACCTTGTACTTAGTAGCAGGTGCAGACATGTTTGATTAATTCGCGCTTGGTAGGGGTGGAAAAGAATTGTTGTTGGGTCTGTGTTGGCGAAGGTGTGGGATGAAGAGAGGAAAGTGTAGGATGAGCAGAGGGAGGTGTGGGATGAGCAGAGGAAGGGAGGGAGGAAGTCCACAGGCTAGGGAGGAAGGAGTTTTAAGGACGAGAGAGAGGCTTGGTTGTTGGGGAGGAGGCGGGGAAGGATGGATGTGCTGTCCTTATTGGAAATTTCCTTAGCGGGTTGGAAAGGGTTCTGAAAAAGGTAAAGAGGGGTTACCCGAGGTAAGAGGGACTCTCTCCCTAGCATGACTAGGTCTTTTAGCTTCGTGTAACCTGGGATCCTCACTATCTTTTTCCTCACCTTTTCTGTCTATTGAAGTATGAGGCCCAGAGTTAACCAATGGTGATAGGCCAAGAGAATTCCCTGAATCTGAATAGAAAATCTAAAATGGCGGAGTAACACATCCGAGATCCGGGTTATGCGTTCGACAGCCTCGCCAATCTTCCTTAAGTCGGTTTTGAGATCGTCTCTAGAACATCTATGCATGGAGTGCGTGCTTCGAATGGCAGATGATTTACCCAACTTCCGATACCCAGAAAACACCCCCCATGCTATCTGCTCCCTATTCCCATATATTGCCTCCAAGTACCGAAATTATCGGCTGACGGTCCAGAAACAGCAACGCACCTTTACTAAGCTCACCAGTATTTACAAAGAGAAGTAATATTATATTAGATGTATTGTGGTACTTAAACTCTTATCAACTGCAAAAAAAAAGACGATTTTGTATATTCCTCTGCACTTGGACCAACCAATGTGTAACAGAATTGGTTGATTCAAAAATATGCCTACTAAGGCATGAAGCCGTCCCCAAAAACGTGTGCTACAGAGCCACCAGATTTCTACAGCGTGTATGGTATAAAAGACCATAAGCATCATATATTCTCCAGTATCACGGGGCTGGTATATGATTACCGGTATGTGCCCTCCGCCGCAAGTTGCCTAATTTGCGATATGCTAGCTAGTAAAGGACCTGACGGTCTGATGACGACTACAGCCTGATGACGATCTGATAAGATATACCGAAAAAAGTAACAATTTATACTAAACAGAAAAAAAAGCTCCTAAGGAGCAGGTAATAGAAGATGATCTGATGTTTGCTCCTCCTCTTTCTTTCATTTCCTCCTTTTCCGGACAGGCCGCCGTGCTTTTTTCTCATCTGCCTCATCTCGCTCCTCTCGTTCCTTTGCCAAAACAGATCCTCGAGCAACTAGATAACCTTTCTTTTTTACATTTTTCAACTGCCGCTTATCTGCTTTCCCTTTATTCTGGAGATGTTGGATTTCATCATGCAAGTGCTTTTCTCCAGCTCTAGCAAGCTGGACCTCGGCTATACCACGCTCGGCACTGTGGTATAATTTCCGGAATAGTGTAGATGTTTGTTGTGTTTTTGGTGAGCGGGATTGGAGGTTTGACTTCGCCTTATTAAATAAAGAATCAAGTGAGCGTGGAGTGGTTGGTGTTTTAGGAGAGTAAAAGAGGTCAGGGGAATTAGGAGGAAGAGGAAGTGGTGTATGGGTAGTGAAGAGGTGTGGAGAATAGGAAGAAGATTGAAATGATGTATGGGATGGAAACTGAGGCTGCCGAATATGCTGTAAGCGTTCCTGTGAATTGAGAGGTCAAATGCCAGTTTTTCTGAATCCACTTTGAATGTTGGAAGAAACAAATGCTGTCTGCTGTGCGTGAGAAAAGAGATTCGGAAATAAGTCCTTATCTACCACTGCTCTGATGTAGTTTACCTCCTTTCCGTAGGCATTAGAAGGAGAAGAAAAGACTCCTACATCCAAGAGTTGCAAGACATGACTCGTATAAGGAGGCAGAGCGAATGGTAAAATTTGGTGCTACCAGTAGTACTCAATTACCCGATAGTCTAAATGACAGTCAAAGCCATCAAAGACTAGTAACCTCCATCGTGCTCGTGAAATCAGTGCAGTTTCTGGTCCGAAAACAAATCGAAGGTAGTCCAAGGTTAACCGTGAGTCCATATAGCCATTCTCTTGCACACAATACCAATATTCCTTCTCTTTTTTTGTTTTCTGCCATCCTGCAGGCTGTTCTTTTCCTTTAAAAACAATTAAAGGAGTAACAATAGCTGTAGCAGCTGAAACAGCAGCAACAACAGTACAGCTTTCACGATTACCGTACTCCTTAAATTGTGGGTCCCGCCGGCCCTGATGACAAATTCGTTTTCGCATTTTTCCTTCTCCTAGTATGAAACCTTTCTCGTCTATATTCCATACACAATCCTCTTGGATATTATAACTGCTATAAATATATTCTAGCTAATTAAAATCTTAGTAAAACTGTCTGTTTATTTTGTTTTAAAGATTATGTGAACTCACCTTTTGAAAGAAATTAACATTAATATCCCAGCAGTCTCCATTTGCACGGTCGACAGATATTTGCTGGGCGAAGACAAACTTACACTCTTCCTTATGCCTTTGTAAGAACCGATGTATCCAGTGTTGACCAATTCTAGTCTGAGCTGGATACCGCTGTCTTATTAAGTTAAGAGCAAGTTGCTCAAAGGTTTCTCGATCGGGTGGAATATTGAAGTCATCCATAAATAGTGCTAGCTTAAGTAGCTCATACTCCTCCTCTTTGCTGAGCAATTGCTGATCACCATGTAGCTCAGAAAGTGTTTTTCGACTCGGATCCTTGATGTGACCATGCAGTGTTGGCACCTGTTAGGCATATGGAAATCCGAGACATATGCACAGACCCACAGTAGGGTAACTGTGCACAGACCCTCAATTTACCGGAGCCAACACCCTCCTCCGGCCCCCTTATGGGGCCCGCACGTTATTAGTGGGATTTCGAGAGTTGCGTCCCATAACTAAAATGTCACATCA
This sequence comes from Tuber brumale, assembly GCA_014065205.1. Lineage (NCBI taxonomy): Eukaryota > Fungi > Ascomycota > Pezizomycetes > Pezizales > Tuberaceae > Tuber > Tuber brumale. The sequence continues at coordinate 71,505 of JACCEG010000166.1, forward strand.
ATGAAGCCCACTTCATAACATCCTATACGTTGCCGCTGTCCGTCCGACCGCATGTTGTTCGCAGGATATATGGGAGGGGACCTTTGGCGACATCTGGGAAGTGGAATGGAGGATATCCGTCAGGGGCGCATTGAGATAGTAGGCTTCAAAGTTAGGCTTCCTAAACTATGGGCCGAAAGTGACGGGACCTTTTCGGCAAAATACTCCAAGAGGATATCCCAGTAGTGGAAGCTATTAGGGGTATACCAAATCCACCCATACCCTTCTGAGATCAGCTGTAGGTTGGTTGGTCCTAGTAATAGGACCCCTGTACGGAGGCCGGCAGACCAAGGAAAAGCATGCACAGAATGGAAGACATAGATAAGTCGGAGACCCTTAAGACGCTGACACGTCGGGCTCGGACTTGCGATTGGCACTAGGTAGCCCGGCATGAACCTGATCACTTCATGACCAAAGAGATGACTGGGACGATAGTCAACAAGACTAAAAGTCATATAAAAGTCTATGCAGACATCTAAGTTGGAGCCGGCTGTTTGGTATAACAAATAGCGCAGTCATCTCAATGGAGAAATACTATTCCGAGTCTGTGAAAGGGTGTGATAAGTTTCAGGGTCAAATGGTGTTCGCACTTATAAGATTCTGGACGTTTGCATATTAAAACCAGGGTGGTACTTCAAAGGCATAGTAGTTAGACGTAGTCCGCGAACACTCAGACGCGGGATATAAATATCGAAGTGCCTCCCGAGCTTTACAGACATCATCAAGCAACGGAGAAGAGATCTTATCAATATAATATTGTTCTACACTTTAAATCTTTACCTTACTTTACTTTATCGAGACGAGCCTTCCTCGACAGATTCTCCAATCAAAGATTTCAGGCCCATGTCCCTCAGTTATATATTAGAGTTTGGCATCTGCCTAACAGTATATTGATAGTTCTCCTGTTACCAAGGCTCACTATATGAACTACGAGTTCACTTCAAACTCCACCCTCACCTCAGACTTCGATTATATTTTCAAAGCACCTCACTGTCCCATCTATATTCAGATATTTGAAGAAGTCTTCGACAGCGAGCTCTTCGAGATTGAAGAAGAATTTATCACTGAACCCTCGCGGTTCACAAAACCTTTGGGGATCCCAACGAGGGATCAATTCAATAGCATATATCGCATCTGGTACTGTTTGGATTTTGAGTGGAATTCGACAGAGTCAGAAAACCTCGTCGACTGGAGCAACCAGTGTTCCTTTAAGACAGAAGAGAAAAAAAAGGAAGACCCAGGGATGGTCTCCCGAGGGACAGACATCCCCTCGGCCTAGGCCTAACACAGTTTTATATGTACTATAAGTACATCCTAAACCTTGAAAAAAGGAGATTCAGGTTCTGAGTCCAGAATCGGACCAACCGATCCCTTTTATACCCGCACCTCTAGAGTATCTCAAGCATTGGATACCCTACATACGATTCCTTAAACCTTTTAAAGGATATCAAGAGCTCTGATACAAAGTACCTGAAATCACGCATCGAGGACTACTAGAGCAACTAGCCTACCTGGAAAGTATCACAATGGCTGAGATACTACAAGACCCAATAAAGAGAATAACGGTGGGTGAACCAATGGATACCCGGCCCGACACCACGGACAAAACCGATGATTCAGCAATATGGAGTCCCGCCCTATCAACACCTCATGTACCCACATTCCGGAGAGGAGCTGTACCCTCTCACCGATCCTCTAGTGTCGCAAGTACACATCGGATATCAAGGGCACCTATACCACAATCAGGTGGAGACCATGCTGCAAACTTAGCTAGATTGGCTACATGTTTAGGAGTTATGTTAGGTCGAATAAGGCAGGATATAGACACCTCGCTCGACCAAGCCAACATCACCTTCAAACATCTGAAGGGGGCTACCCTAGACAATATCTTAAAGCTACTTAAGGTTCAACAGCAAATCATCGATAGACCAGATATCCATGATAAGGACATTGCAATCTTGTTGATGCAGCTAGCCGGTGTGGAAAGCGAAGTTAAGGGGATCCAAGAGGAAATGATACTGGAAGTGGCAAAGAAGATTGACGCCCAAGATAGGCGTCAACAGGAACATGAAGAGGTAACCATGAGGTTACATGGGACACTCGGGCAAGAAAGCCAGGCAGCATTAGCTCGAGACCAGACGTTGGAACAAATGGTCAATGACCTAAGGGCGGAATTCCAAGAATTCCGAAATCAAAGCAACAGCCGGGAGAGAGAAGTCAATCGTGCCCTAGGACAAATGCGCCTAGATTAGACTACTCATCAAGCAGAGATTCGCAGATCACAGGACCAACAACAGTGGCAGAATAATGAGATGAATGATACCTTAAAGGTATTAACGGCATCTATAAACAGAAAGTTGGCTGCCGCATAAAGTCCTGAAGCTGCAGGACCCGCACCCTTACCTGCCATCCAGGAGACGGATGACGAAGAATACTACGCTCCGCCTACCCAGAGAGAAAAGGGGAAAGGCAAGGAAGCCGCTGATGCATCCCCCTCAGGCGCCCAGGGAGGAGACCCTGCAGATCCTAGTGACGACGACGACGATAATGATGATGAGGAAAGAGGAAGGAGGAGAGGAGGTCCTAGCCGAGGTAGGCAAGGACAAACACCAGAACAGTCTGGCATAGCAGAGACACTTGCCAATGCGATGGCGCTGAATATTAAGCGCCCATTAGAGCCACCCCCATTCTTTGAAGACAGACCCGCACAAGATATATATGTGTGGATCTTGCAATGCACCGACTATTTCGAAAGAAACCCGCGAATCTGAGATGACGCCGGGGAATGTGTCATATGTGCGGTCAGCTGTACGAAAGGAGACATAGTCCTTCCATATACCATATGGTACCGGAAGGCTATGGACAGACTTCAAGGGGAAACCCAGCAGCCAGAGCTGGCAACATGGACTCGCTTTGAACATGATATGATCAAGCGATTCACCCCAGTAGAAGCCGAAAGACTAGCTCCTCGAGCATTGAAACTGGTCACGTACGACGGCAGTATTGAACGCTATCTGACAGTCATGCATAATAATAACATTCGTGTACGCATGACCGCGGAGTCCTGGAGAAAGGAAGTCGAAGACAAACTTCAGGAATAAATTGTCCGCAGGTTGTCGGCTCTGCAATATACGACAGATCAAGAATGGGAAGAGGCACTAAGGCTATGCGAACGGTGAGAAGAGGGACTGCTAGCCAGAAAGAAAATTGGGCGAGACCAGCCGTCCAAGCCCAAAATAGTCCAAGAGGTCAAAAGAGAAGACCAACGGGACTCTAAAACAAAGCGACAAAGGGATACTAAAGCTTATGTCAAGGGAGATGGAGTCCCACCACGAAAACGGAAAAGGGACAATGAAGCGGAGAAGCCCAGGAAAAGGTTGGGAGGTGCAACAAAGACCACACACACAAACTTCGCCCAGGCCCATACCGGTATCCCGCAGAGTGTGATAGACACTCGAAGGAAGGAAGGAGATTGCACACGTTGTGTGAAGACAAACCACACCTATCAGACATATTGGGGAGACGCCCATATATCGGCGGTGACGGTCAGCTCAAGACCGATAAAAATGGGAATTCGAAGAGTAAGATTGGCTATTGTTAAGCCTAAATTGGCTCGCAAACTCGCAACCGTACAGAACCCAGCACAAGTTAATAAAATCTGCGAACTGGCAGACGATGAGGAACTGACCTAGGTCAGTTCATTGGCACCAACGGTGACAGCGTTTGGGTATTCAGGTTCCGAATGGAGGTGGAATCGAAATGGGAACCCCCTTTGGCTGGGGTGTATTGGGTACCGACCACAATGGGGATCGGGTAGTCTGTGTGCAACTACGGGAGTCGAAACTCAAAATGATCAAAGCGGCACGAAGCAAGTCTCTTCTTTCAGGATCAATACAAGTAGGCTCTAAGTGAAGGGACCCCACAAGGGACTTACGAGCTCAAACACAAGAATCAATATATGGAGAGTCTTGATCGAAAGAGAGGATAGTTAACATGCTCACATGGCCCGGGAGCCAACAGTACGAAGTTCCTCGAGTCACCTGGTGGTTGCCTGCTACCCGTGTGCAAGCAAGTTACTATACTGAAGAAGTGGAACATAGCAATGCAAGATCTACCTGATAACAATTTACGACAGGAGGACAACCGACGCGGGCCGTTCAACCTACCACACGAGTCTGAGTCATATTATACGTATGTACTATCTTGCCTTCTGGCCAGAGTGTGGGATAGGGATGTACCGCTTTGGTGCAGAAGGCCCCTCTGAGGGAGCTGGATGGATAACCGAAATCCTAAGGGAAAGGACTCGGTGAAAGCGGGAACCCCACAATAGGGGAGTAAAATGGTTAATAACCGCCCAAAAATCTGCTATGAGCCTAGGTCTGGTGTGTCGGGAGAAGGCATCCAGCCTGAAAACTGGTCGTGTGCAACAGCGTATCAGTGAAACGCCGCTTTAGTATGTAGACCCAGATTGTTAGAGCTAAAGAGTTACTAGTTTGTCTGAGGAGACCTCAATGGTCGAAACTCCACGGGCGTAGTAACAAACATCATGTTACCTACACCCCTCATCAACGATGTGTAAACTAAAAAACCAAGAAAGTCTTATCCGCGCTAAGCGCATGGAACTAAACACTCCAAAACCAAAACGATACCACTGTCCGGAGGGGATCGCTTACCTCTATATACACGATAAGCGATACAAAGTTAAAGGCTTATTAGACTCGGGATCCAACGTGTTCCTTATCAATAAGGACCTAGTTGAAGACCTTCGCGTTCCCTCCGTAGAATGCGACAATGCAGTTGATATCTTAGGCTTTGACGGATCGTCAGCCGCCTCTGGAGGAAAGTGTTACACTCTCCCAATAAAATTGGAAATAGGAAAAAACCGACACATCTCTGAAGTGTCATGTGAAGTGGCCAAAGCAGGTCACTATGGAATGATAATTCTTTTTGGTTGGTGGCATCGTGAACACCCAGTGTCTCACATAGAAGATGCAGAAAATTGGACCTTCTCCGCAAAATATTGCGAAAACTGTGTGGAGGAAGATGAAGCAATAGCGGATATGTTCGAATATGACGAATCCGTGGCTTGGGATCCTAATATCTGCCGCATCGGAAGAATCGGAGCCATCGAAAATACGGTGGAACTCGAATCATTACCGAAAGAATACAGGAATTACAAACATTTGTTTGAAGCCCGGACGGCAGAAAAATTAGCTCCAAGACAGACATTCGATCATGAAATCATACTAATTCCAGGTTCAACTTTCCCCTAGGGGCCGATATATCCACTGTCCGAAAAACAGCTTAAGGCTTTACAAGAATACTTGGAAACGATGATCAAACAAGGGAAAATCACGCGGAACCAATCGCTAACAGGCGCGCCTATATTATTCGTACCGAAACCAGATGGTAGACTACGTCTAGTTGTGGATTATCGGAATCTAAATAAGATTACTATCCTCAACAAACATCCCCTTCCACTAATGTCCGAACTCAGAGATAGAGTAGCCGGCGCAAAGATCTTCACCAAGTTGGAGCTTAAGGACGGCTACTACCTAATTAGGATAAAAGAAGGAGATGAATGGAAGACAGCGTTCCGTACGAGATACGGACACTACGAATATAAGGTTATGCCTTTTGGATTGGTCAACGCTCCAGCAACCTTCCAAGATATGATGAACCAAGTTCTACAGGAATACTTGGACGTCGGAGTCATGTGTTACCTTGATGATATTCTCATCTACTCAACAGATGAAAAGGAACACATCAAAGCTGTTAAGAAAGTTTTACAAAGTCTATCAGACTTTCAGTTAGCGGTATCGCTAAAGAGATCGACTTTCCATGCCACGGAGTTGGAATTCCTCGGCTATATGGTGGCGGTCGATGGGGTGTCTATGAGTACCCGAAAAGTGGAATCCATAATGGTCTGGAAAGCACCTAAGTCGGTTCGAGAAGTGCAAGTCTTTATGGGGTTTGCGAACTTCTACTGACGATTTATAAAAAACCTCTCGGCTAATTGCAAGCCAATAACCATGACACTACAAGGAAATCCTAAGAATTTTAAATCGGGGATCGAACAAAACACTGCTTTTGAAGAGCTAAAGCACCGATTCACCACAGCCCCTATACTCCACCACTTTTTCCCAGAAAGAGAAATAGTGGTAGAAACAGACGCTAGCGATTTTGCTCTCGGCTGCGTCCTTTCTCAATACTTTGAGAAAAGATTACATCCAGTAGCTTTCCATTCCAGAAAATTAAACTCGGTGGAGCGCAATTATGAGATTAATCATAAAGAACTTCTGGCGATCCTAGAAGCTTTTAAAGAATGGAGACACTACTTGATTGGATCGGAGAAACTGATCACAGTCTTTACCGACCATCAGAACCTACAATACTTCCTCACCTCAAAAGTCTGGAGTGGCCGTCAAATTCGCTGGGCCCAGAAGTTGGTAGAATACAATTTTCGCATTGTATACCGACCACGCACAAAGGGTGGAAAGCCTGATAGATTAAGCAGATGGCCAGAGTACCATCCTGAGGAGGGAGCTACGCATCGCGAACAAAAATTTTTGAAAGAGGAAAGTTTCTTGGTATTGCTAGTAGCGAGGGTAGGCGATGCAGGTGAAGACTGGGATGAAGATAAAGATTTGGATCTGCAACCTCGAAGGGGAGGAAAGGAACCCGTAATTAGGGTCAAAAGATTGAGCAAAAAGGCACACTTGCCGATAAAGGGCTCAAGAATGGCGGCAGGACATGACCTGTATGCCATAGAGGATGACATTGTCCCGAAATATGGACAGGCATTAATAAGGATGGGTATAGTAGTGGGGCTACCCCAAGGAACTTATGGAAGAGTTGCCCCAAGAAGTGGATTAGCGGTCTGAAGCGGAATCTCTACTGGCGCAGGAGTAATTGATGCTGATTACACCGGCGAACTCAAAGTTGTACTTTTCAACCATAAAGATGTGGACTGCCAAATAAGAATGGGCGATCGCATAGGTCAATTAGTGGTAGAAAAGGTCAACACCTCAGACATGATGGAAGTCAACGACTTGGAAGAAACGGAGGGAGGAACCGCGGGATTCGGAAGCACCGATATAGCGACAAGATAGTTGATCGTCAAAGAACAGGAACCTAGCATCAGCTACCTACAGGCATCGGCTAAAGACAACGAACATTGGTACGATATTTCAGAAGTACTCGAAAAAGCTCTAATGTCAAATGCAATTATCCTGCAGAAAGGTATAAAGCAGTTCAATCCTGAATTCTTAAATGAGATACAGGCAGCTATCGGGACAGATGCCGTTTGGAGGCAACGGAGGGAAGAACTCATTAAGCTACGAGATGAAGGAAAGGATTTTCCCAAAGATTGGACCTTAACCGACGATCTACTATATTATAAGCAAAGACTATTTGTACTAAATAGTCAGGCGCTATATACCAAGATTGCAGAAAAATGTCACGTTGCAAAAGTTGCAGGACATTTCGGACAAGAAAAAACTTTGGAAATAATCATGAAAGACTTCTACTGGAAAGGACTTGCAGTATGGGTCAACGATTACGTACGATCCTGCAATGAATGCCAACATAACAAATCGCCCAGACATGCTAAGTACAGACTATTGCAACCACTGCAAATACCCTACGCAGCATGGGCGTCCATCTCAGTAGACTTCATTACACAACTACCAGAGTCGCAAGGATGCACTCAGATAATGGTAGTAGTCGATCGATTCACGAAGAAGGCACATTTCATCGGACTTCAGACCTTGGCTACGGCAAAGGATGTCGCAAACGCATTCCTGAAAGAAGAATAGAGGCTGCACGGCCTGCCAACCGAAATCGTCTCAGACATGGACTCGAAGTTTGCAGGAGAATTTTGGGAATCTCTTTGTAAGGTGCTGGAAATTAAGCAAAGAATGTCAACAGCATATCACCCTCAGAATGACGGACAAACCGAACGTACCAACCAAGTGCTGGAAGGTTACCCGCGAAGTTTTGTAAATTACGATCAGGATGACTGGTATCAGCTACTGCCGCTAGCTGAACATGCTTATAACAACTCCGCAACCAACGCTCACGGGTTGTCACCATTCTATGCGAACTACGGATTCCATCCACAGACAGAGTGGATGAAGGAGCATGAAGCTCAAAATCCAGGAGCGACACTCTATGCAAACTGGATTAAGAAGATACATGAACAAGCGAGAGGGTCACTAGAAAAGACACGAGAAGGGATGTCGAAATATTATGACCGGAAAGCGCGACAACAGCCGGACTTCAAGATCAAGGACAAAGTAATATTAAATGCAAAAAACATCCGCACCTGACAGAAATCCAAGAAGCTAAGTCCAAAGCTATATGGCCCCTTCCAAATTATGGAAAAACGCGGGTCCAGAGCATTTAAGCTCAACATATCCGATCGATGGAACATTCATCCCGTATTTCATGTCGCACTATTGGAACCCTACTGCGAGTCAGTTCATGACAATCGCCAACAACCCCCTAGAGAACCGGAGGACATTGATGGCGATCTGCAATGGGAGGTTGAAAAAATCGTAAGAAGCAAAATTCGTTCTTACTGGAAACGAGTACGCGGCCACTATCAAGAGAAGCGGGAACTGTGGTACTTCGTTAAGTGGCAAGGGTGTTTGGAAGATGAGAACACATGGGAGCCTGCCACCGGTATGGAAAATGCGGAAGAAGTTGTGGAGAATTTTCATAATGAAAATCCAGAGATGCCAGGAAGGGCAGAAGTAAGATAGTGAGGAAAAGGTTTTCCTACCATGGCCAAGTAAACGCGGGAGGTTTTTCACCCTGATCACACTGAGTCTTAAAATGTATTTAGAAGAAATTATAAAATGGTTATAAAGTCATTCGAGGCGAAGCCTGGTAGGAGAGAGCTCATGTTAGGCATATGGAAATCTGAGACATATGCACAGACCCACGGTAGGGTAACTGCGCATAGACCCTCAATTTACTGGAGCCAACACCCCCCTCCAGCCCCCTTATAGGGCCCGCACGTTATTAGCGAGATTTTGAGAGTTGCGTCCCATAACTAAACTGTCACATCAATGTAGCCCACTTCATAACACCATATACGTCGCCGCCGTCCGTCCGACTGCATGCTGTTCGCAGGATATATGAGAGGGGACCTTTGGCGACATCTGGGAAGTGGAACAGAGGAAGTCCGTCAGGGACGTATTGAGACAGTAGGCTTCAAAGTTAGGCTTCCTAAACTATGGGCTGAAAGTGACGGGACCTTTTCGGCAAAATACTCTAAGAGGATATCCCAGTAGTGGAAGCTATTAGAGGTATACCGAATCCACCCATACCCTTCTGAGATCAGCTGTAGGTTGGTTGGTCCTAGTAATAGGACCCCTCTACGCAGGCTGGCGGACCAAGGGGAAGCATGCTCAGAATGGAGGATCCAGATAAGTCACAGGCCGTTAAGACGGAGACACATCGGGCTCGGGCTTGCGATTGGCACTAGGTGGCCTGGCATGGACCTGATCAGTTGGTGACTGAAGAGAATACTTGAATGACGGTCAACAAGACTAAAGTAATATAATAGTATATGCGCACATCTAAGTTGGAGGCCGCTGTTTGGTATACTAAATAGCACAGTCATCGCTCTGGTGGTATACTATTCCGTGTCCGCGAAAGACTGTGATAAGTTTCACAGTCAAACGGTGTTTGCAGGTATAAGATTCTGGACATTTGCATATTCAAACCAGAGTTGTACTTGGGAGACAGAGTAGGTAAAAGTGGTCCGCGAATACTCTGATGCGGCATATAAATAACAATGTACNAATATAATATTGTTCTACACTTTAAATCTTTACCTTACTTTACTTTATCGAGACGAGCCTTCCTCGACAGATTCTCCAATCAAAGATTTCGGGCCCACGTCCCTCAGTTATATATTAGAGTTTGGCCTCCGCCTAACAGCTCCTTAACTGCATGGAGTTGGGCGAGTGCTGCAACTACGGGCAGGGCTTTTCGCTGACTGTTCTCAAACTCGTGTTTCTGAGAATAATAATCGGCGAGGGCAATTCTGAGTCGCTCATCGGCAGTATAGTCAAGGTCAGGGTTAAAATTCAGTGCCATTTTGTTGATTATCTGTCGTATGGTGCCTCTTTCTATTGTACTATTGTTGCATCCTACTTATTTCTACTCCTTATCTTATCAAATCGTCATCAGACAGTTGTCGTCATCAGACCGTCAGGTCCTTTAATCGCTTCCTCCATAGCCGATCGTAATTTTTCTACCCGCTGCCCTAGATAAGATTCCCTGAGCAAACCCAACAATTCTCGATGCATTTAATCGATAAACCAGCAAGAAAATCTCCCCAGGAATAACCGCCAATTGGAAGCACTGGAAGCGCTTGTATTTCTAATTCCACCAGTAAGGCTTCCATATACTACTATTGACTTTCATGGCCCAGGCGAGGCAGGGGAGGCGATGGTGATGGAACACCCATATGGCCTAATTCTGGCCAGCTTCGCTCGATCCTCCTACCAACACTCTGAAAAATCAATTAGGTTTCATTACTTCGGTATGAGATTTCTCGTCCAGGTTATATAATTAAAATATTATGAACTGAATTCGGAAGGGAATTTAATTAAAATTCACATACGCAGCGATTCACTTCCGCTTCTGACCCGCTTCTCAGTCCAATAGATTATCTTATCTTATTCACGGTATCATATCACGGGGTTTGGGAATCTGGGCCTAGTCTTTATGTGTTGCCATCGTGCCACTGAGTTCTGAGCTGCTTGGAAGTGGTCTTTGCGCAAATTCTCGAGTCTCAGAGGAAGCCGTGTGTGATTGCCCAACTGTCTCTGTAAGCTGCGATGATATTGTGTCGGTAATCTTGGGTGGTTGAGTTCACAGGGCGGACCTAGCTATCCTGGAGATACCGCCAAGTTTGATTTTGAATGTAATTGCTTGTTTATTATATTTTTGATATCGGATGTCTCGTGAATGAATTTTTATCCTCTTTGGAGTCTGCTATGCAGCCTCTATCATTTGCCTGCCAGACATACCGGTAGACTTACTTTCTAGAGTCATTCCTGCGAGTAAGGCGCTTGGCATATCTAAAGTACTAGTACAGTGCTCTCCCGCTTTCAGGTCCTACAAGCTCCGTCTCCACGATTTTCCGCACCCTGCTTTTGACCTTCCTAAATAGGAAGGTGAAAAGCAGGGCTCAACACCACAAACACAATCTCATGATCCTGCCTGGCCACTGAACTTGGAGCTTCATAAGTGTGCTGGAGTGGCATCCTCTGGGACTAAATGAAAACACTCTCTGAGCCAGTACTTCCAGGCTGGTCAGGGCAACAAATAAGAAAGGTTTCTTGGGTCCTTAAAACAAGAAAAAGGTCTTCTCTGTTCTCCTTTGACTGGAACATGAAAATGGGGTGAAAGAAGTTGTTATTTTTGGTGTCTACTGGTGGTGTTTTCTTTTCTGCTTGCCTTTTCTGAGTTTTTGGGGAGGATGGTAGGATTGAAGTACATTGGACAGGGGTGGATTTCTTTTGTTTAATGGGTTTTTAGGCCATACCTTAGGGTCGATGCCATGGATTTTCCTGTACTTAGGTGCGAAAAAACCGCGGATTTAAAAAAAAAAAAAAAAAACCGCTTTCAGGTCCTAATGGCCGGGTATAAGCAGTTGCAATTCCGAGACATTTACTCGCATACGACTAGTCATTGTAGATCACCCGCTCAAAATAGCAAACCAAGACCGTGTGTCCAGATGATCACACAAGTGCCCGTGACACCGCTCTCTCCGGAGATTTTGGTATCACGCTAGACATGGGAGTTGCCTCTCCTAGCAAGGCGGGAGGTAAATCTCTTTTTAATTGTCTTAGCAGAGAGTTGAAGAACAGTTTTCTTCCCAGAAAGCCTCTCAAATACCAAGGAAAACAGGGTGGTGGGTACAGTGCCTATTACAAGTATTCTTCCTGACAAAAACATATCATATCATCACAAGATGTCACATTGCAATGAACAAAATACCAGGTATTTACTAAAGCACTTTGGGGGTTCCCTCATCTTTTTGATTCCTCAAAAAATGAAAAAAAAAAAAAAAATTTGGAAAAAATTACATAAATTTTTTTTTTACTTGAGGTCTGCTGATATCTTCCCAAACATCCTCTCGAATTCTTTAAGATGAGCTGAATGACACAGAGAAGTTGTTTGGCAATCCCCCTGGGACCCCCGATAGAACAAAGACCCAAAATATACTACTTTTGAGTGAAAGCTAGCCGATACACAGAAAGCCTTTCTGTTGGTAGAAAATTCTAGTGACATAATGATCCCCTGTGTTTATTTCCCTGTTTTGACTTTATTTTTTGAATTTTTCTTCTCAGTTTTACAGCGAGCCGAGGCAAGGTGATTCTTTGCAAAGGTTTCACTTTTTCGATGGTCCCCCGCCCAAGCCCGAAGGCAAAGACCTGACAAGACCCCAGTCTCGTCACCGCCACAATAAGGGTTACCTTCCGATCTCTTAAGTAAATTTCTGATGGGGCTGGCATGTCCCTCACCAGTGGGGATTTGTCAGGACACCGCCAGGTAGCCACGTACTTGCGGTACCAATGACCCGAGCAATGGGTTTATCATCTAGTTTCAAGGAAGGAAGGGGGGGGGGGCGGATTAGCTGTTATGCCGGAGAAAACAAATGTTACAAGCTCTATAGCGGGAGAGTTCTTAATCGATTGTTCGGTTCATTCACTCGGTTCTTCTTCTTCTTCTTCTTCCTTGGATGGGATCGTCAAGTTTGACCAATCATCATACTCCATAGCCCCCCCCCTGCCAGGGCAAGGAACCGATGGTATCCCAAAAGTGAATATCACTGACCGACGCTACCAGTACAGTGCCGGACCCTCAGCAGATACTTAATGGCATCTTACGTTGAATCAATTCTGTGGTAGAAATCCACCGAAACCGTACTTATCACTTTAGTGGTGCTGTCCGGAAATAATACGCGATTATCCTACTGTATCATACATCTGGCGCACGCTACTCTTAGACAAGTGTCTTAGGCTTCCCTCTCTCATTGGCGAGCAACGCTGAAGGCACCTCGAGTGACCACCCATGACTTCTGACACAAAAAACTACATATTTTGAGACTGGACTTCGAATAGCTCAACCACAGTACCGATGTCAGTGCAGCGACGAATGCTGGGAGATGTGGAAATGCTCACGTTAATATTGTCAAGCAGACATGCGAAGTCTATCTCTTCCCATGGTATCATACAATGTTCGGGTGGGGTTGAAAAGGTGGGTAAGAGACGTAGCAAGGTACAGTACATCACGCCGATCAGGGCAGGCGAGAGGATGTGCGGAGGAAAAAAAAAAGGGGGGGGGGTTCCGTGTGTAGCATGAGTAAGCGGAGTAGCCTGCTCCCTGTTTCTTCCCGTCGTCACCACCAGGGACATGACAAGCTATCGGGGAAGATATCATGAGCATAGGCCACTAGAAATATCGGATACCATTATGGAGAGAATATTCAGGGTCTTTGATCTCTTGCCAACCACTGGAATTCCGCTGCGGGACCAAATCGCCGCCACATCACGATAACGGCCGTACCGTACAATGCATCGGACTTTTTCAGCACAGAGCACTACCTCACCAACCAATGCATGATCTCTACCCCCCCCCCCAATCGCTCAAATCCTTGGAACTCCCGCTCTCGGGCGGACGACAGGGTTACATGTATCAAGGCCGTCGATACCACATCCTGAATTATCAGCAACGTCAAAGATTTATCCGGGGATCCCGAACTGCACAGCCACGTCGGTGGAGCTCTCCCTCCTGGTGCTCCCCCAGAGCATAGCATACCCATTTACCATGACAGCAAGAGCATCCAAGTGACTGTTTCTGGATACGCCTCCAGCATTGCAAAATCTTCATTGCGATGAATAATGAGAAAGAAACATGGAGCCAGCGAAGCATCTCCAAGTGCTGCAACGTTGAGAAGGGTCTATGTGTGTGTGTGTGTGTGTGTGTGGACCCTTGTAAGCAATTCTTCAGGACAAAAAGCATGAACATGTTTTTTCCCCGGGTCACCACCTACCTACCCTACCGGATGGATTCTGTAGATTTTTTTGCCGTCTTGGAGGCTGAGGTGTGTGTGTGTAATTATACCAGTATAGTGCTGTGTTCGACCAATCACGGTCAAACCTTGACAAGCTACAGTAATTAACGCTATATTTAACCGTAGCGTTTACAGTATCGTATTACCATACCGTATTCCACGGGCTCAATGTATAACCAGAATGCCCCACATAAATGATCCTTTTCATATGAGAATTCTAGTTATGGATAGGTATTCTCGCTTTGCTTCGCTCTCGACTTGAGCCACTATGAATAAAAGAAAAAAGAAAAAAAAGAAAAAAAGAAGGTACCGTGAAATCCCATAATGTTGTGCTAATTGTGCTATAGCACAATTCAGCACAGGCACCGGATAGGCCGGCCAGCAATCAAAACCTCATTACACAGAAAATAAGCTATAGCGCCAAGTAGAGTACAGTACGAGTACAGCACTGTACCGACCTGGGTATGATACCGAATACTAGCGCGGCTGAGTTGACCACGAAAGGCAGTTACAGTAACAGTAGTTTAATTCCCAGAGAAATTGTGCCCAACCTCACAACTCGACACCTAGAGTCCAGTCCACCAACCCCATGGGTACGATAGTCTACGGCATGACATATCATCATCACACTCTCGGGGGGAAAAAAACGCGATACGATACCGTACTCAACTCAGCCACCTGTAACTCAACCCAACGCGGCGGGTAAGATATTCCATGTGAAGAGTTCTGCTTATCCTCGGTCTCCGACTAACCCACTTCTGCAATAATAATAATAATAATAATAATACTCGAAACCGTAATTCATACAACCATGCACTACCAGACAGCACTGATTCCAAAAGAAAGGGAGGGAGGGAGGGAGTGAGGGGGGGAAAGGCGCAAAAACGAAATATTATTCCAATTCAGAAGTGCTGTATTCCGAACTAGTTCAACTATGGCACCCGATCCAATTCCCTACGTCTCATGAGAAACCCAAACATAGAAGAAGCAGAAAATTATCCCCAACCCCCGCTCCCCGCAATGAAATACAAACAAACCCAAGGTGATCAATCAATCAATCAATCAATCAATCCCAACTGACAAAAACGGGTGGTGAAGCGCAATTATCCCGAGTAAGTGAGAATGAGAAGGAAGGAAAGAGAGCGACAATCCGGTAGCTTGAAATCCAATAGGGGGAGAAAAGAAAAAAGAAAAAATGTAAATATAAAAACACAATCAAAAGAAAGAACGTAAATGGAAGCAAAGAGTGAGAGAAAAAAGGATAGATAGATAAACAGGACCCAACTCTAATACCCAATACCCAATAGCAATAGTAAGAACATGGAAGACGGAGACAATAAAACCGGAAGAAATCAATATTTCCAGTGCTAGATCGTAAGTGACTACAAGGCTAGCCCTACTTCCTTCAAACAGAAGAAATAAAAAGACAAGCAGGGGGCGTTGACAGGATGGTAAAAAGAAAAGAAAGAGATGATGAGGTTTAGGTACAGTACATACACACGAACTTAAATATGACACAACCCACAACCAGCAGACCATACGTTCGCTTTCCTATTAAAACGGAAGTTGAAATAGTTCTTAACTCTGCCTCAAATTCAACCAACTGAGACTATCCACACTCATGCCAGACTTCAAATCCGGCCCCGGACTCCTCCTAGATTCGTCACCTATTAACAAACTCTCCGGATAAACGCTGCTCGTAACAGTCTGCCGCTGCTGCTGCCAACTTCCTTCACCTCCACCATACTCCCACCTGTCCTCCCCGCCACCACCCATTGGTGTCCAGACCGAGTTCACCATCCTCTCATCATTAATGCTGCCCGGGATGCCGCTTGAAAAACTACTAGCCTTCGAGGAGACACTCGCATCATCGGGATGTAATTCTTGATGATCCCCGCGGCGGGCTGAGCCGACGCCCACGCCGGGATCCTGCAGAACGAGACCTTTAGATGGGAAGCGCTGTAGGCTTGTTTGTGGGCGGGGTGAGGTGAAGGATGACGCTACTACACCGATACCACCGGCTACAACACCGGTTCCCGCGTTGTACAAGTATGGGTTTGTGTGCAGGCCTTGTGGGGGTGAGTAGTTTGTTGTGAGGTCGGTGTAGGCGGATGAGCGGGTGGTGGAGTATGATGTTTGCGGGAGCGTGGCTAGGTTTGTTGTAGCGTTTGTGCCGGAGAACCAGTCACTCCAACCCGAGCCGCGCTCTCTATCGTAGTTTGAGCTCGGGATTCGACCCGCTATGCTTCCGTTATTGGCAGGCAGTGGTCGTGGGGTACTTTGTCCGCTGCTGACTATTCCGATGCCGCCCACTGCATGAACTGTTGGTCCTGCATCCCTGGTTAAGGCTCGTGTGCTGGATGAAGGCGAGGGGCTGAGCGCTCGCTTTTCTACGTGCGCCCAGCTGTTGGAGTTACTACGGGCTAGGATTCCGCGCCGGGGTGAAGGGAGCGGGCCGTCAGATTCCCGCATGAACGAGGTGCCGCGGTCTTGGAAGGACATGCGTGTCACACCACTAGCACGACGTTCATGACCGGCTTGACGGTGGGCTTCTTGTCTCTTCCGTCGTTTCAGGATGAAAAGGGAGATGGCAAGAATCAGGACTGCGGCAAGGATGGATCCAAGGACGATGAATAGGAGTTGGATGGTGGATAGTTTGGTACCACCGTCGCCCGAGGAGGCTGCCGTTGTTGATCCTCTGGATGTTGGAGTGACAACTGATGATACCTCTGACGTCGGCCCACCCAGGCGCGTAACGGTTTGTGAAGGGGTAGTACTCGAGTCTGTGATGAATGATTGACCGGCGAATAATTCTGTCGTATTCACCCAAGAATTTGACCTTGCGTTAAACAAAGCCACCGGATCTCTATCATCCCCTCCCCCACTTATTACAACCAGGTCCCCTTCGTAAGCCAGAGAAAACCCATCCCTAGTTGATCCCGGAGCAAATGATCCATTATATGCAGGCCAATTCTCCTGGGTTAGGGACGTTGTCGAAGGAGCCGGGGCCAAAGATGTTTGGGTCTGACCCGGCGATTCCTGCCTCCTGCGTTTACCGCCAGCTGGCTCCTTTACCTTCGTGAGAGTGACGGTTGTCGGAGCAGTCGTCGTGTCAAAAACTAGCAGCATCCTACTCCCGTCATCCCCGTCCATCAAACTCACAGCAGCCTTCCCCCTCGCGGGCAAGCCCTTCCCCAACTTCACGCCCAGACTCTTCCACCCTCCATCGATATCAAACACCTTCAAGTTTGTGTTCGCCAAATCCCCACCAACAACCAGAGCCCCATTCTTTCCCCACGGCAGAACTAAAGGCGCCAGTAACGGATCCGCAGCCGGGATGGAGGTTATCTCAAATGGTGCCGAGGTCTTGATCAGGTAAGTATTTGCCGAGGGTGTGGAAGTATCCGGCCATTTTGTCCCAGAAAAGATGATAAGTTGCTGACTCGTTTCCAGATAGGTTGCGCCATGGTTAGTCAAGTTGAAAGCTACAGGCACCGGTAAAGCAATAGTCTCCCATCTCTGGTCGATGAACGACCACCGTTGCACCCCACCAAAGCCAGTCTCTGGAACGGTTGATGGATCGGACGTCGTACCTCCAACGACATATAGCGCTTCTTGAGGGGTTTTACGGTGAGCATGAACACATTCCGCCCCAGAAGTGCCAATGCCCGACGGCAATGTCTGCCATTCTGCATTCTTTGCCAAGCGCAGCGACCGAAACGCCGTGGCAGAGTAAGTGTATAAAGTTCCGTTGAAAATAACAGAGCAGTGACTGCCTAAAGGCTTCTCGGGCACAGGGACCGACATGACCCGACTGATTTCAGTTTTTCTTTTTCAAAAATCAGCGCACCGCGCAAAAAGATCAAAAAAATAAAGGTGAAAGATTCCGTTCAATATAGGTCCTTCGTTAACAACTTGAAAATGTCTAATCAAGCCAAACAATCTAGTTCTTGATTTTTTGCCTCGTTGAATGTCGCTTTGAACCAAGGCACCAAGAAAGACGGAAAGGAGGAGGAAGCGCCAGCAAAGGGGATAGTAGAGGAGCCTGCCTCTCGACGGTGGCATGTGCTCTCCTCAAAGTGAAGTTGTACTGCTAAGTCCCAATTCCAGGTAGCAAGCCAGTGATTGACTTGAGGCCGAGAGAGTATGTTCACAACCGGTTGGCAAAGGGTGTATCTTTACGATCGCTCCATTGGCCTATAACCTCATCAGGGACAATGTCAGCTTCCGAAACCCTTAAAATAGTAATTAAACAGGGTCTCCATGGAAAGTGTTTGCAAACCAGAGAATAGTTAAATCACGCTCTCCGATGGCTCACTACGCCTATGTAGGATAATTGTATACTTTCGCAGCGACGAAGAGCCAGCTATGAGGGAGAAGGAAAAAGTCGGACAACAGGAGAAGTTACGGTCCAGCCTCGATGGGTAAGAAAAGAGCGCAATGCGAGGAATGGCGGGGGGTTGAAAGGGAGTGGGTGAGTGGGTGGTGTGCAGGACTGGGGGTCGCGGCGGCAGTTGAAGGAGTAGCAGGATGTACGGTACTGTACTGTACTCATACAGGACAGTGCAGAAAGGAGAGGCGCAACACAACTGGATGGGTGCTGAGAACCCGACCGGGACGGGGGAAGCAAGTGGGAGAAGGGTATAGGGAATCGTAGGAAAGCGGATCCACCACTTCTTGTTTTGTTTCTCGTCTTTCCCTCTCTCCTTCTTTTTCACGTTCGCACACAATTACAGCTTTACCAGTAGAGAGTTATTGTCTGCTTTCCTGCGTGATGAAATCTACGCTCGCCACTGTCACTCTTGTACTGAACAGACAGTTCCAAAAAGAATGAGACGGGAGGAAGGTGAGGGACATACAAGGGAAATACCGAGAGAAAAGCAAGGCGAAGCACAGCAGCTATCACAAATGAGACGCGGGCAGCCCCAGGAAATCGAGGAGGGTAAGGAAGGGAGGCAAGGTAAGGCAAGGCAAGGCAAGAAATCGAAAAGCGAAGGCAGGCACAGCACCAGAATACTATACGAGTACAGTACTCGAGTACTGGAGACAAATCCTCGCAGTGATACCTGTCCCTGGGAAGAAGTACCCCAAAAAAACAGGGGGTGTATACATTATATTGGCGCTCAAATCGGCACACTTATTTACCTATTTTGCGAATCTCTATTCTCGGGTGCTTCCTGCCCAGCACAAACACAAAGTGCTGGAAGACTCAGGAGGAGAACTGTATCATACTTTTGCTGTGCTGTACAGGTACAGGACTCCAGTACAGGTGATATCCATCCGTGACAAGCCTGAATTTTCTCAGTCAATCCAAGTCAACTACAATATGATTTGGTACAGTACCAGCACGTACGTATGGGCACGAATCCAGCAGCATGGACAACCGATCGACCCAAGAGCAAGAGCGAAGGTGGAGAAGAGGCCGATATGGAGCACCAGGTAGGGCACTAACGTATCAAGGAACGAAGAAACTGAGCTTCTATCGTGAAATAGAGTACAGCAACCGTTACAAATACATCGCTGTCGAGCGAGCAAGCTTCCTCCAGCGAATGCAAGACGCGATGCACTAGCACCAGCACCATACTCGTACTGTACCCAACTCTGTCGGCACTATACATTGGTACAGGTATGGTAAGCAGAAAAAAATTAAAAGGGGTGAACGCCGAAGAAATGAGTGAGAAGGGGGCAGCAAAAAACAAAGGAGAAGACTGGATGCACTCTGACTTTCCCTTGTCGAATCTGGCACAAACAAAGCCCCCCTCTTCCCCTCTCCAGATACCGCAAGTGGTACCGGTAATTGAATGATGAGGTTTCTGGCCTATCACCCCCCATCATCACCATCATCATGTCACATCAGCTTCGATCAATGCCAGAAAAAGGGCCAATCCTGTTGAGTTGAAGTCTTCCTTTTCCTATCGTTGTGTTTCTCTACGTCCTTGCCGGCCGGTTGGTGGTTGCTTGTTTCTGCCCTTTGTTCCTGACGCTAGCGAACCCCTGTCCCTGAGACAGTGAGACACCCTGAACCCCGTCCACCTTCCTCATCTGTTACCGACAGATGCAGGCACCAGATGGAAAAAAATCTCTTACACATGGAGGTCCCCTCTCCCCTCTCATAGCCAATAGTTGCCATTTCTACTCCCCCCGCCCCCCTTCGCCATGATAATTCCCACGAATCGATTAAATACAAGAAACCCTTCTGCCTACCAGCATTTAGCCAGGACAGGGCTCAGCCGAAACTTTGCATCGCTTGTAAATGTGTTGGGCGAGAGAGGCGAGGGAGAGAAAGTGAGGTTTGGAAGTGTGGAGGGAAAGAAATTCGATGATCTCTCATCTCTGCAAGCCATTTTGCTGCTCAACCACTGGCTTAGCTAACAATTCCACATTTTGCTTTTTTCCCCTCTCTGCTCGAGTACCACACCCCCTATCTATCATAGTGCCGGTAATGGCCAGCCAACCAGCACGAGAACTACAGTAGCGTTTACAGTGCAGATCTCGCTTCTGCAAGCCAGACGCAGGGACACGATCGCCATCCGCCCTTTGTGCTGTTTTTTTTTTTCACTTTTGGCGTCTTATCTTGTCCTTTTTTTCGTTTGCAACAGGCAGAGAATATGGAAAAGCACAACGGTTATGGTGGACTCCAACATATCGTAACCGATTGTTTGCTTTTGGAATGGTTTGTATAGGAGTGTGCTCGAGTACTCGTGCATCCCCTATCAGAGGCGTGTTTGGTTTTGACAGGATCACCATGTGCGGGATGCCGGCCCCACACCGCACCACTACCGGTACCGGTATCATAAAAATGGCAAAAACAATACTGGTAGCCTTGCACGACATACCAGCAATGGGGTAAAGTGCATGTACTCGTACTCGTGCAGCCTTTGGTATCGACCGATTTGGTTATTTATGGGTGCTGTGTGCTGTGAAAGTTCAAAGTCTCGTCCCGGCAGCAAGTGGGGAATACTAATTATCCCTTCCAAGTGGAAATGGTACCGGTACTAGTGCTCGATCACGATACCAGGGCTCCACATGACCAGACTGCCAAAACCAGTTAAGAATCTTTAGTTTTCTGGAACTCAAAACACACCACCAAGACCCCTGCTATCCACCACTCGAGTACCTCCTTATCTACTCGAGTACTATTACCTGCCGGTTGCAAGAACGACTAACCCCTACCCTACCGATCCATCTCACCAACCCAATCCCAGAAACTCCCAATGACCATCCCATAAACTGATGATCTAGATTATCCTTCTAAAACCGGTACTTGTACTCGTACGATACACACGACGACAAGACATACACGTCTTCGGCCAATCAGCGATAACCTTGCACTATTCAATGCGTTCTCACTCGCACCAACACAGAAAAATACCTGCTCGAATGCAGGTACTGTAGGAGTACAATACAAGTAACTAGTATTTCGGAATGACCCTCACCCCCTTTTTCACCCTTTAGACCCCCCCCCATCGTGGCAACGGCCTTACCAAGCCCTATATTGATAGACATACTCAGCTTAGCTCGTTCCATGATTATCACGGAATATTCTTGTTCATCCTTCGCTCTGATACCCTTTCTTCCTTCCTTCCTTCCATGTGGCCGCGGAGATGCGAATACGCGGATACACCTTCCTCTTGCTCCATCTGGCTCCCCCACCCGAGCGATCATCTTGACCGGTATTTGATTAGCAGTGGGGGGAAGGAATGTTCGCCCTGCTGTTTTGTAGTTACAGTATTGTTGGCGCTACTTCAGGGGCCCCATTTGTATCTAACATACGGTACCGAGGCTCGAGCACGTTATCGTGGCCTATCCGAGAGAAGGACGTACCAGTATCCAAACAAATTAGGGTTTTTCCGGGTCCTGCTATGACTACCATATACTACCGGTATACCATGTTTCTTCAAGGTGTGATACTCGTGTACTACTTCGTTGGGCTATTTGCAGAAGGGGATCCCCCGAGTATGATAACGGTGCGCCCGGGCGTGCGGTTCGGCTGAAGGGTTGAGAGCACGGGCTGGGGTACTGTACCATAAACGAGAGCAGTATCGTGGTGGGGGCTGGGGTACTCGAGTACACGTGTATCGAGTATCGGGACAAGCAGGGGGGGGTTTCGTGTAGGAGTGAATCAGTGGCGGAATCACGCAAACCTCCCAGAAAGGGTATCGGTTCTTACCAAGCATTGCTGGGGTGTGTCAGGATGAATTACGGCTCGATAGAAGCTCGCGGGGAATGCCCGAGTACTCGTAGAGAGAGTAATTGCGCTCAAGCAGCGAGTTGTTCCAATACTTTTTTACACACCTCCTAGTTGAGGTTTGAAGTCGGCTGGATTATTGTTGTTGTTGTTGTATTCTTTCTTTCTTTTTTTTTCCCCGCGGTGCTCTGAGACACTTGGGAAATATCTCTCGTGCATTATTAGTGTCAGGAACTTCAACAAATTTAAGTATTTATCGGAAAAAGTAGGGGGACAAATTTTGGTCAATCGATTCTTTTATACCAAAATTGGCCATTATCAGTTCGCACCTACCCAATCATCAGCAAAAAATCATCCTACGTCTGATGCGCCCGCCTGGCGTCCTGACGCCAGTCACTTAACACTTGCGTCCCCTGCATCCTGTGCATCAGGACCTGCCTGGCAACGGCCGACAAGTCCTGCGAGTCCTTGTTAGGCGGATGCCAAGCTCTAGTATAACTAAGGGACGTAGGCCAAATCTTTGATCAGAGAATCTGTTGAGGAAGGCTCGTCTTGATAAAATATGTAAGGTAAAGATTTAAAGTGTAAAACAATTTTATATTGATAAGATCTCTTCTCGGTTGCTTGATGATGTCTGTAGAGCTCGGGAGGCACTTCGATATTTATATCCTGCATCTGAGTGTCCGTAGACTACTTCTAACTAATATGCCTCCAAAGTACCACTCTGGTTTTAATACGCAAATGTCCAGAATCTGATAAGTGCGAAGACTGTTTGACCCTGAAACTTCTTACACCCTTTTACTGTTACGGAATAGTATTCCTCCATTGAGATGACTCCTCTATTTGTTATACCAAATAGTGGCCTTCAACTTAGTTATCCACATAGACTATTATATTACTTTAGTCTTGTTGACTATCATTCTAGTAGTCTCTTCGGTTATGAAATGATCAGTTTCATGCCGGGCCACCTAGTGCCAATTGCAAGTCCAAGCCGAATGTGTCAGAATCTTAAGAGTCTTCAACTTATCTAGGTCTTCCTGTCTGTACTTGCTTCCTATTGGTCTGCCGGCCTCAGTAGAGGGGTCATATTACTAAGATCAACCAACCTACAGCTAATCTCAGAAGGGTATCGGTGGATTCGGTATGTCCTTAATAGCCTCCACTACTAGGACATCCTCTTGGAGTATTTTACCGAAAACATCCTGTCACCTTCGGCCCATATTCGGGAAGCCTAACTCTGGAACCTATTATCTCAATGTGCTTCCAACTGATTTCTTTTATTCTACTTTCCAGATATCGCTAAAGGTCCCCTCACATATACCCTGAGAACAGCATGTGGTCAGACAGATGGTAGTGACATATCTGGTGTTATGAAGTGGGCTACATTGATGTGACACTTTAGTCATAGGACGCAACTCTCATAATCTCGCTAATGACATATGTGTCCCATAAGGGAGGTGGAGGAGGGTGTTGGCTCTGGTAAATTGTGGGTCAGTGCGCAGTTACCCTACCATGAGGTCTGTGCACTTATCTCAGAATTCTGTATACCTAATAGTCATACATGACTTTGTCACACTCTGACGTCAGAATCACATCCTGCACCTCTTCTACATACCTTGAGTCTGAATCACATCCTGTGCAATTCCTACCAGTCCCCTTTCTTCTCATATATTGTTCTCCACTTATCGCCCTCTCCATGTCCTGACAGTTACTGCACATTCATGCCTCTCCTGAGCAGCACTAGACATCGTGAACATCGGCTATGCATCTTGATGTGCCATTATTTTTCTCCCATTACTACTAGTCCTTAGGGTGTTGACCACTACTGCTACTCTACCTCTAATTTCTCACTTGCATTGGACAGTTATTCAGTGTCTATCCCTTATACTGTCTTGTATTCTATCGCCATAATGGGCAGCCAGACATTCCATAATGCAGGCGTTCTTATTGATATCACATGTTCACTAATTGTTCAGATGGCTTTATCTTTTGTTTCCTTAATTGTTATTATTCCATGATTTCTAGCTCATTATCGATCAACCCTTCCCCCTATCAGTTCTTCGCTGTCTATGTTCTCTTCATCTTAGCCCCATCTTGAATAATAGAGGATTTGGCTTAAAACTGTGGACTGACGTTTGAGCAATAGTACTAGGCCAAATCTCCCTTGGTTTTCGCCACATGAAACATCACTGCAGATGACCTATCGCCCATCAAGTAGAGCTTCTAGAGTTTGTCAAGGGCTGTAATTTGATGGAATTCTAGGTTAATATATGACATTGAACGTTCTTAAATTGATTTGACTATTGATGAGCCATCTCCACTAGTACTAGGAGATGAGGTAGGCTAGTGTTAGGCATTGAGAAATCTGAGACAAGTGCACAAACCTAATGGTAGGGTAACTGCACACAGACCCTCAATTTACCAGAGTGCCAACACCCCCCTCCGGCTCCCTTATAGGGCCCACATGTCATTAGCGAGATTTTGAGAGTTGCATCCCATAACTAAAAAGTCACATCAATGAAACCCACTTCATAACAACATATACGTCACCACCATCCGTCCAACTGCATGCTATTCACAGGATATACGGGACGTGACCTTTGGCGATATCAGGGAAGTGGAACAGAAGGAATCGGTAGGAGGCGCATTGAGATAGTAGGCTTCAAAGTTAGACTTCGTAAACTATGGGCTGAAAGTGATGGGACGTTTTGGGCAAAATACTCCTAGATGATGTCCCAGTAGCAGAAGCTATTAGGGGTATACTGAATCCACCCATACCCTTCTGAGATGAGCTGTAGGTTAGTTAGTCATAGTGGTAGGACCCCTCTACGGAGGCCGGCAGACCAAGGGGAAGCACTCTCAGAAAGGAAGACCTAGATAAGTCAGAGACTGTTAAGATGTTGACATGTTGGGCTTGGACTTGCGATTGGTACTAGGTGGCCCGGCATAAACTTGATCACTTCATGACTGAAGAGACTACTGGAACGATAGTCAACAGGACTAAAGTAATATAATAGTCTATGTGGACATCTAAGTTAGAGGCCGCTGTTTGGTATAATATATAGCACAGTCATCGCAATGGAGGAATACTATTCTGTGACCGCGAAAGGGTGTGATAAGTTCAGGGTCAAACAGTGTTCACACTTATAAGATTCTAGACATTTGCGTACTAAAACCAGGATGGTACTTTGGGGGCATAGTAGTTAGAAGTAGTCCACGAACACTCAGACGCGGGATATAAATATCGAAGTGCCTGCCAAGCTTTACAGATATCATCAAGCAACGGAGAAGAGATCTTATCAATATAAAATTGTTTCACGGTTTGAATATTTACCTTACTTATTTTATCGAGATGAGCCTTCCTCAACAGATTCTCCAACCAAACATTTTGGCCTACCTCCCTCAGTGATATACTTGCGTTTGGCATCCCCCTAACAGCATATTGATAGTTCTCCTGTTACCAAGGCTCACTATATGAACTACAAGATCACTTCAAACTCCACGCTCAGCTCAGACTTCGATTACATCTTCGAAGCACCTCACTGTCCCATTTACATACATACATTTGAAGTAATCTTCGACACTGAGCTCAGCGAAATCGAAGAAGAGTTTATTCAAGAACTCTTGTAGTTCACAATACCTTGCGGGATCCTAACGAGTGATCAATTTAATTTCATATATTGCACATGGCACAGTCCGAATTTCGATTCGAGTTCTACCAAGTCAGAAGACTTCGTCGATAGAAGTACCCAGTACTCTAAGGAGAAGAAAGCAGGCACTGTCATCTGAGGGCCAGACATCCCCTCGGCTTGGTCCTAGAACCTATACATGTACTAGAAGTACATTTTGAACCTCAAAAATCGGAAATTCAGGTCCTGAGTCCAGAATCAGATCAACTGAACTCTTTTATACCTACACCTCTAGAGTATCTCAAGCATTGGATACCTTATATACTATTCCTTAAACCTTTTAAAGGATATCGCGAGCTCTGGTATGAAGTACCAGTAATCACTCATCCAGGGCTATCAGAACAATTAGCCTACCTGGAAAGTATCACAATGGCTAAGATACCTCAAGACCCAAGAGAGAGAATAACGGCGGGAGAACCTATGGACACCCGACCCGATACAATAGAAAGAACCGATAATTCGGCCATATAGAGTCCCTCCCCATCAGCACCTCATGAGCCCAGGTTCCGGAGAGCAAATTTACCCTCTCACTGATCCTCTCGTATCGCAAGCGCCCACCGGATATCAAGGGCCTGCACACCAAAACTACGCGGAGATCACGCTGTGAATCTAGCTAAGCTAGCTACTTGTTTTGTGGTAACATTGGGCCAAATAAGGTAAGATATAGACACCTCACTTGACCAAGCTAACATCGCCTTCAAACATTTGAAGGGAGCTATAACCGGTACAGGTTACTGGTTTAGGATTTTCAGGTATCAGTTGATACTGATTGTGTTTTGAATTTGTTTCATGAAACGAGGTGTGCTTTTAGCCTGAGAATATAGGGTTTGATACTCTATATGTTTTATATTTGGTTTTGAGTATTGGTTTGATACTTTATATGTTTTATGTTTGGTTTTGAGTATCGGTTAGATACTCTATATGTTTTATATTTGGTTTCAAGGCTACCATTTTGGAGTCTTATATGTTATGAGAACAAGGCTCTCGGTAGCCTAAGAAGTGTATTTAAGAACTGCTATTCTTCNGATGTCGCCAAAGGTCCCCTCTCATATATCCTGCGAACAGCATGCGGTTGGACGGACGGCGGCGACGTATATGGTGTTATGAAGTGGGCTTCATTGATGTGACATTTTAGTTATGGGACGCAACTCTCGAAATCTCCCTAATGACGTGCGGGCCCCATAAGGGGGCCGGAGGGGAGTGTTGGCACTCCGGTAAATCGAGGGTCTGTGCGCAGTTACCCTACCGTGGGTCTGTGCACATGTCTCGGATTTCCATATGCCTAACAGCTAGGTTCCTGTTCCTTGACGATCAAGGATCTTGTCGCGATATCGGTACTTCCAAATCCCGTGGTTCCTCATTCCGTTTCTTCTAAGCTGTCGACTTCCATCATATCCGAGGTGTTGACCTTTTCTACCACTAACTGGGCTATGCAATCGCCCATTCTTATTTGGCAGTCCACATCTTTATGGTTGAAAAGTACGACTTTGAGTTCGCCGGTGTAATTGGGATCGATTACTCCTGCAGCGGTAGAGATTCCGCTTCGGACCGCTAATCCACTTCTTGGGGCAACTCTTCTATAAGTTCCTTCGCGCAGCCCCACAGCTATACCCGCCCTTATTAATGCTTGTCCATATTTTGGAACTATGTCATCTTTCATGGCATACCGGTCATGTCCTGCCGCCATTCGTGAGCCTTTTATCAGCAAGTATGCCTTTTGGCTCAATCTCTTGACCCTAATCACGGGTTCCTTTCCACCTCTTCGAGGTTCTAAATCCAAATCCTTTTCTCCATCCCGGTCTTCTCCTTCATCACCTATCCTCGCTACTAGCGCTACCAAGAAATTTTCTTCTTTTAAAATTTTGTGTTCGCGATGCGTAGCTCCCTCCTCAGGACGGTACTCCCGCCGTCGGCTTAATGCATCAGGCTTTCCGCCCTTTGTGCCTGGTCGGTATACCATGCGAAAATTGTATTCTACCAACTTCTGAGCCCATCGAATTTGACGGCCACTCCAGACTTTCGAGGTGAGGAAGTATTGTAGGTTCTGATGGTCAGTAAAGACTGTAATCGGTTTTTCTGTACCGATCAAGTAATGTCTCCATTCATTAAAGGCTTCGAGGATTGCGAGAAGTTCTTTATCATGGATCTCATAATTGCGCTCTGCCGAGTTTAATTTTCTTGAATGGAAACCTACTGGATGTAATCTTTTCTCAAAGTATTGAGAGAGGACGCAGCCGAGTGCAAAATCGCTGGTGTCTGTTTCTACCACCGCTTCTCTTTCTGGGAAAAGGTGGTGGAATATGGGGGCTGTGGTGAACCGGTGCTTTAGTTCTTCGAAAGCCGTATTCTGTTCAATTCCCCACTTAAAATTCTCAGGATTTCCTTGTAATGTCTCGGTTATTGGTTTGCAAATAGCCGAGAGGTTTTTTATAAATCGTCGGTAGAAGTTAGCAAACCCCATGAAGACTTGTACTTCTCTAACCGACTTAGGTGCTTTCCAGACCATTATGGATTCCACCTTTCGGGTGCTCATAGACACCCCATCGACCGCCACCATATAGCCGAGGAATTCCACCTCCGTGGCATGGAAAGTCGATTTCTTTAGAGATACCGCTAAATGAAAGTACGATAGACTTTGTAAAACTTTCTTAACAGCTTCGAGGTGTTCCTTTTCATCCTTTGAGTAGATGAGAATATCATCCAGGTAACACACAACTCCGACGTCCAAGTATTCCTGTAGGACTTGGTTCATCATATCTTGGAAGGTTGCCGCAGCGTTAACCAATCCAAAAGGTATAACCTTATATTCGTAGTGTCCGTATCTCGTACGGAACGCTGTCTTCCACTCATCTCCTTCTTTTATCCTTATCAGGTGGTAGCCATCTTTAAGGTCTAACTTTGTAAAGATCTTTGCGCCAGCTACTCTATCTCTGAGTTCGGACATTAGTAGAAGCGGATGCTTGTTGAGGATAGTAATCTTATTTAGATTTCGATAATCCACAACCAGACGTAATCTACCATCTGGTTTTGGTACGAATAATATAGGTGCGCCTGCTGGTGATTGGCTCTGTGTGATTTTCCCTTGTTTGATCATCGTTTCTAAGTACTCTCGTAAAGCTTTAAGCTGTTTTTCGGATAGTGGATATATCGGCTCCAAGGGGGGGGTTGATCCTGGAATCAACTTAATTTCATGATCGAATGTTCATCTAGGGGCTAGTTTTTCTGCCGTCTGTGCTTCAAACAAATGTTTGTAACTGCAGTATTCTTTCGGTAATGATTCTAGTTCCACCGTATTTTCGATGCCTCCGATTCTTCCGATGCGGCAGGCATTAGGGTCCCAAGCGACAGATTCGTCATATTCGAACATATCCGCTATTCCTTCATCTTCTTCCACACAGTTTTCGCAACCTTTTGCGGAGAAGGTCCAATTTTCTGCATCTTCTATGTGAGACACTGGGTGTTCACGATGCCCCCAACCAAAAGGAATTATCATTCCGTAGTGACCTGCTTTAGCCACTTCACATGACACTTCAGAGATGTGTCGGTTTTTTCCTATTTCCAATTTTATTGGGAGAGTGTAACACTTCCCTCCAGAAGCGGCTGACAATCCATCAAAGCCTAAGATATCAACTGCATTGTCGCGTTCTACCGAAGGAACGCGAAGGTCTTCAAATAGGTCCTTATTTATAAGGAACACGTTGGATCCCAAGTCTAATAAGAGTTTAATTTTGTATCGCTTATCATGTATATGGAGGTAAGCGATCCCCTCCGGGCAGTGGTATCGTTTTGGTTTTGGAGCGTCTAGTTCGACGGGCTTGGCGCTGATAAGACTTTCTTGGTTCTTTCGTTTAGGCATCGTAGGTATTTGGTGTAGGTAACAAGATGTTTGTTACTAGGGCCGCGTAGTTTCGACAATTGAGGTCTCCACAGACAAACTAGTCACTCTTTAGCTCTAACAATCTGGGTCTACATACTAAAGCGGCGTTTCAAGGATACGCTATTGCGCACGACCAGTTTTCAGGCTGGATGGCTTCTCCCAACACGCCAGACCTAGGCTCATAGCAGATTTTCGGGTGGTTATTAGCCATTTTACTCCCCTAGTGTGGGGTTCCCGCTTTCACCGAGCCCTTTCCCTTAGGAGTTCGGTTATCCGTCCTGCTCCCTCAGTGGGGCCTTGCGCACCAAAGCGGTACATCCCTATCCCACACTCTGGCCCGAAGGCAAGATAGTACATACGTATAATACGACTCAGACTCGTGTGGTAGGTGGAACGGCCCGCGTCGGTTGTCCTCCTGTCGTGTATTGTTATCAGGTAGATCTTGCATTGCTATGTCCCAACGTCTTCGGTATAGTAACTTGCTTGCACACAGGTAGCAGGCAACTACCAGGTGACTCGCGGAACTTCGTACTGTTGGCTCCCGAGCCATGTGGGCATGTTAACTATCCTCTCCTTCGATCAAGACTCTCCATATATTGATTCTTGTGTTCGGGCTCGTAAGTCCCTCGCGGGGTCCCTTCACTTAGAGCCTACTTGCGTTGATCCTGAAAGGAGAGACTTGCTTCGCGCCGCTTTGATCATTTTGAGTTTCGACTCCCGTAGTTGCACACGGAATACCNCGCCGCTTTGATCATTTTGAGTTTCGACTCCCGTAGTTGCACACGGACTACCCGATCCCCGTCGTGGTCGGTACCCAATACACCCCAGCCAAAGGGGGTTCCCATTTCGATTCCAGTTCTGTCAGGACACTGAATACCCAATCGCTGTCGCCGCTGGTGCCAATGAACTGACCTAGGTCAGTTCCTCGTCGTCCCCCAGTTCCCAGATCTTATTTACCCGGGCTGGGTTCTGGATGGTTGCGACTCTGCGAGCTAATTTGGGCTTTACAATAGCCGATCTTGCCCGTCAAATTCCCATTTTTATCGGTCTTGAGCTGACTGTTGCCGCCGATATATGGGCATCTCCCCAACACGTTTGATAAGTGTGGTTTTTCTTTCCACAACATGTGCAATCTCCTTCTTTCCTCCGAGTGTCTATCACACTCTGTGGGATACCGGTGTGGGCCTGGGCGAAGTTTGTGTGGGTGGTCTTTGTCGCTCCTCCCAACCTTTTCCTGGGCTTCTCCGGTTCATCGTCCGTTTTTCGTTTTCGTGGAGGTGCTCCACCTCCCTTGACATAAGGCTTAGTATCCCTTTGTCGTTTCGGTTTAGAGTCTCGTCGGTCTTCTCTTTTGACCTCTTGGACTATTTTGGGCTTGGACGGTTGGTCACGCCCAATCCATTTTCTGGCTAGCAGTGCTTCTTCTGACCTTCCGCGTAGCCTTAGTGCCTCCTCCCATTCTTGATCCGTCGTATACTGCAGGGCCGACAATCTGCGGACAATCTGTTCCGGAAGTTTGTCTTCGACTACTTCCCTCCAGAATTCTCCGGTCATGCGTGCACGAATGTTATGGTTGTGCATAAGCGTCAGATAGCGTTCAATACTTCCGTCGTACGTGACTAGTTTCATTGCTCGCAGAGCTAGTCTTTCGGCTTCTACCGGGGCGAATCGCTTGATCATATCATGTTCAAAGCGAGTCCATGTCGCCAGTTCCGGTTGCTGGGTTTCCCCTTGTAGTCCGTCCATAGCCTTCCGGTACCATATAGTATAGGAAAGAACTATGTCTCCTTTTGTACGACTGAGCGCATATATGACACATTCCCGGGCGTCGTCCCAGATGCGCGGGTTTCTTTCGAAATAGTCCGCGCATTGCAAAATCCACACATATATATCTTGTGTGGGTCTATCCTCAAAGAATGGGGGTGGCTCTGACAGTCGCTTAATGTTTAGCGCCATCGCGTTGGCCAGTGTCTCTGCCATGCCAGGCTGTCCCGGTGTTTGTCCTTGCCCGCGGCGGCTAGGACTTCCTCTTCGTCTTCCTCTCTCATCATCATCATCGTCATCGTCACTAAGATCCCCTGGGTTACCTCCTTGGGCACCTGAGGGGGATGCATCAGCGGCTTCTCTGCCTTTTCCCTTTTCCCTACGTGTAGGTGGGGCGTAATACTCCTCGTCATCTGTCTCTTGGACTGCGGGTAAAGGAGCGGGTCCAGCAGCTTCAGGACTTGGTGCGGCAGCCAACATTCTGTTTATTGACTGTGTTAATACCTTTAAGGTATTATTAGTCTCGTTATTTTGTTGTTGCTACTGGTCCTGAGATCGGCAGATCTCCGCCTGGCGGGTAGTCTGATCTAAACGCATCTGTCCTAAGGTACGGTTGATCATCCTTTCACGAGTGACGCCTTGCGCGCGGAACTCTACAAATTCCTCTCTTAGACTGAGGACCATCTGTTCTAGAGTCTGGTCTCGGGCTAGTGCTGCTTGGCTTTCGTGACCGATCGTTCCATATAACCTCGTGGTTACTTCTTCATGTTCCTGTTGACGCCTTTCTTGCGTGTCAATCTTCTTTGCGACTTCTCGCAACATTTCCTCTTGTATCCCCTTGACTTCACTTTCCACGCCTGCCAGTTGCATCAACAGGATTGCAATATCGTTATCGTGGACATCTTATCCTCCGGCGATTTGCTGTTGAACCTTAATTAACTTTAAGGTATTGTCCTGGGTTGCCCCCTTCAAATGTTTAAAGGCGATGTTGGCTTGGTCGAGCGAGGTGTCTATATCCTGCCTTATTTGACCCAAGGTTATCCCAAGACGGGTAGCCAATCTGGCCAGGTTTGCAGCGTGGTCTCCTCCTTGTCTGGGAGTAGAGGCCCTTGATATCCTATGCGTGCTTGCGACGCTAGAAGATCGGTGAGAGGGTAATACTCCCCTCCGGAAGGCAGGGTCTTGAGGTGTTGACGGGAAGGGACTATGAATGGCGGAATCATCCGCTTTATCCGTGCTGTCGGGTCGGGTATCCATAGGTTCACCCGCCGTTATTCTTTTTCTTGGATCCTGAGCTATCTCCGCCATTGTGATACTTTCCAGATAGGCTAGTTGCTCTAGTAGCCCTGGATGAGTGATTACTGGTACTTTGTACCAGAGTTCTCGATATCCTTGAAAAGGTTTAAGGAATCGTATGTAAGGTATCCAACGTTGAAGACACTCTAGGGGTGTAGGTATAAAGGGGTTTGGTTGGTCCGACTCTGGACTTAAAACCTGAATCTCCTGTTTTCCAGGTTTAGGATGTACTTATGGTACATATAAAAGTGTATTAGGCCCAGGCCGAGGGGATGTCTGGCCCCCGGATGACTGTCCCTGGATTTTCCTTTTCCTTTTCTTCCGTCTTTAAGGAGCACTGGGTGCTCCAGTCGACGAAATCTTCTGACTCGGTCGAATTCCACTCGAAATCCAAACCGTGCCAGGTACGATATATTCTATTGAATTGATCCCTCGTTGGGATCCCGAAAGGTACTGTGAACCACGAGGGTTCTTGCGTATATTCTTCTTCGATTTCGAACAGCTCGGTTTCAAATATTTCTTCGAAGGAATGAATATAGATTGGACAGTGAGGTGCTTCGAAAATATAATCGAAGTCGGAGGTGAGGGTGGAGTTTGAAGTGAACTGGTAGTTCATATAGTGAGCATTGGTAACAGGAGAACTATCAATATACTGTTAGGCGGACGCCAAACTCAAGTATATAACTAAGGGACGTAGGCCCGAAATCTTTGATTGGAGAATCTGTCGAGGAAGGCTCTTCTCGATAAAATAGGTAAGGTAAAGATTTAAAGCGTAAAACAATATTATATTGATAAGATCTCTTCTCCGTTCCTTGATGATGTCTGTAAAGCTCGGGAGGCACTACGATATTTATATCCCGCGTCTGAGTGTTCGCGGACTACTTCTAACTACTATGCCTCCGAAGTACCACTCTGGTTTTAATACGCAAACGTCCAGAATCTTTATAAGTGCGAACACTGTTTGACCCTGAAACTTATCACACCCTTTTGCGGACTCGGAATAGTATTCCTCTGTTGAGATGACTGCGCTATTTGTTATACCAAATAGCCGCCTTCAACTTAGATGTCCGCATAGACTTTTATATGACTTTAGTCTTGTTGACTATCGTCCTGTCTTCTTTTTCGGTCATGAAGTGATCAGGTTCATGCCGGGCCACTTAGTGCCAATCGCAAGTCCGAGCCCGACTTGTCAGCGTCTTAAGGGTCTCCGACTTATCTAGGTCTTCCATTCTGAGCATGCTTCCCCTTGGTCCGCCGGCCTCCGTAGAGGGGTCCTATTACTACGACCAACCAACCTACAGCTGATCTCAGAAGGGTATGGGTGGATTCGGTATACCCCTAACAGCTTCCGCCACTGGGATATCCTCTTGGAGTATTTCGCCAAAAAATGTCCCGTCACCTTTGGCCCATAGTTAGGAAGCCTAACTTTGAAGCCTACTATCTCAATGCGCCTGCGACGGATTTCCTCCGTTCCACTTCCCCGATGTCGCCAAAGGTCCCCTCTCATATATCCTGCGAACAGCATGCGGTCGGACAGACGGCGGCGACGTATATGGTGTTATGAAGGGGGCTTCATTGATGTGACATTATAGTTATGTGACGCAACTCTCGAAATCTCGCTAATGACGTGCGGGCCCCATAAGGGGGCCGGAGGGGGGTGTTGGCACTCCGGTAAATTTGAGGGTCTGTGCGCAGTTACCCTACCCTGGGTCTGTGCGCATGTCTCGGATTTCCATATGCCTAACATTACCTGTCTCGGCTAGGACCTCCTCTTCTCCTTCCTCTTTCATCATCATCATCGTCATCGTCGTCACAAGGATCTCCTGGGTTACCTCCCTGGGCACCTGCGGGGAATGCATCAGCGGTTTCTCGGCCTTTGCCCTTGTCCCTGCGTGTAGGTGGAGCGTAGTACTCCTCGTCATCAGTTTCTTGGACTATGGGTAAGGGTGCGGGTCCTGCCGCTTCGAGATTTGGTGCCGCATATAGTATCTTATTTATGGCCACTGTTAACGCTTTTAGGGTTTGGTTTGTCTCGATATTCTGCAGTTATTGCTGGTCTTGAGCCCTGCGAATCTCCACCTGGCGCGTAGTCTGATCTGTACGCATTTGTCCTAGAGTACAGTTGACCTCTCTTTCGCGAGTGACGCTCTGGGCGCGGAATTCGACGAATTCCGCCCTTAGATTGCGGACCATTTGTTCCAGAGTCTGGTCTCGGGCTAATGCCGCTTGGCTCGCTTCCCCGAGGGTTCTCTGTAATCTTGTGGTTACCTCTTCATATTCTTGTTGACATCGTTCTTGAGCATCAATTTTCTTTGCGACTTCTCGCAATATTTCTTCTTGTATCCCCTTGACTTCGTTTTCCACGCCTGCCAGCTGCATCAACAAGATTGCAATATCCTTATCATGGACATCTTGCCCGTCGGCGATTTGCTGTTGAACCTTAATTAATTTTAAGGTATTATCTTGGGTGGCTCCCTTCAAATGTTTGAAGGCAATGTTGGCTTGGTCGAGCGAGGTATCTATGTCTTGTCTGATGTGACCCAACGTTACTTCAAGACGCGCAGCCAATCTGGCTAAGTTTGCAGCATAGTCTCCTGGTCTTGGTGTGGGGGCCCTTGATATCTTATAAGTGCTTACGACACTAGAGGATCAGTGAGAAGGTAAATTTCCTTTCTGGAACGTAGGTTCATGAGGTGTTAAAGGGAAGGGACTATGAATAGCGGAATCATCCGTCTTATCCGTCGTGTCGGGTCGTGTATCCATAGGTTCACCTGCCGTTATTCTCTTCCTTGGGTCATGAGGTATCTCAGCCATTGTGATGCTTTCCAGGTATGCTAATTGCTCTAATAGCCCTGGATGAATGATTACTGGTACTTCGTACCAGAGTTCTCGATATCTTCTAAAAGGTTTAATGAATTGTATGTAAGGTATCCAATGCTTGAGATACTCTAGAGGTGTAGGTATAACAGAATTCGGTTGGTCCAACTCTGGACTCAAAACCTGAATCTCCATTTTCGAGGTTTAGGATGTACTTATGGTACATATTAGGATTTTATCAGGCCCAAGCCGAGGGGATATCTGGCTCTCTAATAGCTGTGCCTGGTTTCTTGATATCAGAGTACTGGGTACTGCAGTCGACGAAGTTTTCTGACTTAGTGGAACTCTACTCGAAGTCCGGACCGTACCAAGTACAGTATATGCAATTGAATTGATCCCTCGTTGGGATCCTGAAAGGTATGGTGAACCACGAGGGTTCTGTGACAACCTCTTCTGCGATTTCGAATAGCTCGCTGTCGAAGACCTCTTCGAATGTTTGAATATAGGTGGAACAGTGAGGTGCTTCGAAAATGTAATTGAAGTCTGAACTGAGGGTGGAGTTTGAAGTGAACTCGTAGTTCATATAGTGAGCCTTGGTAACAGGAGAACTATCAATATACTGTTAGNTGAGGGTGGAGTTTGAAGTGAACTCGTAGTTCATATAGTGAGCCTTGGTAACAGGAGAACTATCAATATACTGTTAGGCGGACGCCAAACTCAAGTATATAACCGAGAGACGTAGGCCAAAATCTTTGGTCAGAGAATCTGTCGAGGAAGGCTCGTCTCGATAAGGTAAAGGTAAAGTAATGATTTCTAAGGCAAACAATTTTATATTGATAAGATCTCTTCTCCGTTGCTTGATGATGTCTGTAAAGCTCGTGAGATACTTCGATATTTATATCCTGCGTCTGAGTGTTCGCGGACTACTTCTAACTACTATGCCTCCGAAGTACCACCCTGGTTTTAATACACAAATGTCCAGAATCTTATAAGTGCAAATACCGTTTGACCCTCAAACTTATCACACCCTTTCGCGGACTCGGAATAGTATTCCTCCGTTGAGATGACTGCGCTATTTGTTATACCAAACAGCCGCCTCCAACTTAAATGTCCGCATAGACTTTTATATGACTTTAGTCTTGTTGACTATCATTCTAGTCGTCTCTTGGGTCATGAAGTGATCGGGTTCATGCCAAGCCACCTAGTGCCAATCACAAGTCCGAGTCCAACGTGTCAACGTTTTAAGGGGCTCCGACTTAT
Source organism: Tuber brumale (assembly GCA_014065205.1). Classification (NCBI taxonomy): domain Eukaryota; kingdom Fungi; phylum Ascomycota; class Pezizomycetes; order Pezizales; family Tuberaceae; genus Tuber; species Tuber brumale. The sequence goes on from JACCEG010000166.1 coordinate 108,536, forward strand.
CTAGGTCTTCCATTCTGAGCGTGCTTCCTCTTGGTCCGCCAGCCTCCATAGAGGGGTCCTATTACTATGACCAACCAACCTACAGCTGATCTCAGAAGGGTATGGGTGGATTCGGTATACCCCTAATAGCTTCCACTACTGGAATATCCTCTTAGAGTATTTCGCCGAAAACGTCCCATCACATTTGGCCCATAGTTTAGGAAGCCTAACTTTGAAGCCTACTATCTCAATGCGCCTTCGACGGATCTCCTCTGTTCCACTTCTCAGATGTCGCCAAAGGTCCCCTCTTATATATCCTGCGAACAGCATGCGGTCGGATGGACAGCGGTGATGTATGTGGTGTTATGAAGTGGGCTTCATTGATATGACATTTTAGTTATAGGACGCAACTCTGGAAATCTCGCTAATGACGTGCGAGCCCCATAAGGGGGCCGGAGCGGGGTGTTTGCTCCGGTGAATTGAGGGTCTGTGCGCAGTTACCCTACCGTGGGTCTGTGCACATGTCTCGGATTTCCATATGCCTAACAGACCAACAATCGCTAGGAATATTGCCAATTGCTACTCAACTGACATCTTGCAGGAATCTCCTAGATCCGCATTCTGAATGAGCCAATTTCCCAAGTTCAAAAAGGTTGTCTTGGGCATTTGGAGTACCTCATGGATCCGCCGCTCATTGGAGGTGAGTAACTCGGCGATGTATTCTTTGCCGCTTAATGGAGAGGTTCGGCAAGCTTCTTTATCAAAATGCAAGCTTGCGTAGGTACCTACGAGCTGCCCTATTTGGCACAACATAGAAGGAGAAAAAGGTAGGGCCTCTGTGGTGGTCATTGAGTTCGAGATCATATGTATTTGTTCTATCTTCTATCTACATTTATGATACGATGACTTTTACTTACAAAATGGGCATTGGTGTGGTGGGGTTAGGGTTCTTTCACAATATTGTTTTCGAAAAAATAGATTTTTTCTATTTTTCTGAAACCTTCATTTTGCTCTCATTGTTGCAACTTCGTTGTTGCAACTTGTTGTTCACCAGACATGACACTTTTTCACAAAATAGAGTTTTGTGTCAAAACGCTATAATCATGGTCATTATGGAGGTTTTGCATTGCAACCAGACACACCCTAAAAAAGAGTCTGGAGAAGAGGAGGTCTTTTTAATCATTGACAATGCTAAAACTCACTTGCCCTTCATGAGGTGGCTCAGACAGCATAGAATTACACTACTGGAAATTCCTCCCTATTCATCAGATCTCAATCCAATTGAGAATATCTGGTCTCTGATTAAGGATAAGCTTTCTAAGCACTATCCTGATCTCCATCTCATGAACGGCCCTGAGGATGTGGTCAAAAAGATAATTGAAGAAGCAATCACTCATTGTTGAGAACTTCTTGATTCAAAGGTTTTTAATACTCTAGCAGGATCTATGGTGAATAGGGTAGAAGCAATTATTAAGGTTGATGGATGGTATACTAAGTACTGATTACTGCTATGTATTTATATTATTTTTTATTATTTTTGTTGGTTGATGTTGAGGTGGTTGAATGTATGAGGATTGTCATCACCAGGCAAATTGTGTGTCCGTTGTCGTTGTTGTTCTCCGCTTAATTTTGTCCATGCACAATACCTGCACGGCACAGTACGAGTACTCGTACTCGAGTACAACCATGCACGCTCTCCTGCAACCAACCCAATTTTACCGAACCTACCGCTACCGCATCCAGGCCCGCCTGATCACAATAGCAAAAGCGGGAGGGACCGATTACCGTAGTAGACTATTTCCAAAATTCGCATCGTATCCGGCTTTGTCAGACACGAGTTACCGCACAACACCGGTATCCCAATAAGCCGACTGTTCCGTGGCAGACCACCCGATAGCGGGGGGTTTCTGCCCCGAACACGAGAAAAGTTAAACCTCAGAAAAAGGCAGAACCGGCGCAATTACTGATGCAACATGACTCCCGGAGATCGAAGGATTCTTGGCTATGGCGTCACACAGGTGCTTTGGGGGAATCTCTTCTTTTATCTTCTTTTCTTTTTTCCTTTCGGGAAGGCCCGAACTGGCTAAATTTTGCTGAACCCCTCCAATCGATAGGCCATCATCACACCCATCATTCAGAACCGACCTCTGCTATGCTAGCGAGGCACCCGACTGATGACTTGCATCTGAGTACTGTACTCGAGCACTCGAGTATTGTTTAAAAATGTATCCGTCATTCTGCAGCGGCGCGTCGAGCCTTCCCCCTCTAACGAGGGCTTATCAATACCGCCAAGATCCGACCGAGCATTGATCACCATCCGGCCCGAAAACGGGCTTTCGGCGGCCGGAGTGGTACAGATATTATCACCATGTAGCAAAAAAAACAGGGCGATTATCCATAATACCAATCTAGATACTGGTGCCCCTGCGTGGGCATCCGGTAAGGTAGACTATCGCAGCGGCATTTCCATTTGTCAGAAGATTAGAAGAGTCCACCGAGCCCTTTCACCTTCTCCACCTTTCCCGTCCTCCATATACCGGTAATGCACTTACTCTTCCCAATTTATCGTGCCGGAGAGGTCCGTAGTTCTTGGTGCATTTAAGAGTTTTCCGCCATTCAGAACACTCCTTCATAAGATTAGCCGATGGAAACTTCGCAATACTTCTTTAGCCCGACTTGCTGTTCCTTATTTCCAAAGGACCATTAAGGATCCTACTTCTCGAGATCAAAAGTAGATCTAGCCTGGGCCTATTTCAGACTCCTTTCTGCTTCCATGCTCTCGTGCCTCGACCACTTCTCAAGAGAAACAAAAACCTATCAGCAGATCTCCCCGACAGCGCAAGTGATAAGTACCTCTTTATACTCCTTTATCTCTCTCTTGTGATTCAATTGGTGAGCGAATAACTTGATTCGGTACCGAGAGTAGCTTCAGAGAGCTTGCGTGACTGGCTGGCTGCTGGCTGGCGCTTCGAGTGCTGAACCTTAACCAGGACAAATCACTTTTTTTTACCTTTTTCCTCATTTTGTGGGGAAACCCAGTACATATAAATATTGAAGGATCCAGCGCCGGGAGATAATAAAAGAGGGGGGGACGCCGATAACAATAAAATGTTTAGGCTCAAATTTTGGACATGGTTCAGTTACGGGGAAAAGCGGCCGGTGTTTTTGGAGTTTAGGAGCAGTCAGGGATTTATTGTTACCGCAATGTCCCTAGCGGTCTTCACGGTGAGTACTGTTCCTCTTAATAACTGGTTTCCGCGATTGGAAAGTTACTAAAGGATTGGCGCACTAGGACATTTTTCTTTATGGATTGGTATGACCCTGTGGGCTTTTGCGGGATTTTGGATGGAGCTTACAACAGTTAGGTCATTCCCGTATTCCCATTCGCATTGGAGAAACGGGTGAATGTTCCCCACGATGGTAACCCCCAAAATTCCTGTATCTGTTGTCAATCGATTCTGATAGCTTCGCTAGATGTTCAGCGATGGATCTCGGTCTTGTTGGCAGTGTACGGGGCCGGCCTTTTTATAGCATCTCGTAAGTATCACCTCCAGTAGCACCAAATATTCCAAACTAGTTGAGGGCGTATAATATATATACCTCGACATCCATCAAATATCCATTTCTTCGGATGTCGTACCCAATGCCTTTATAGCTCTCCCACCGCACTCTACACTATCGTTGTACCAGATTAATCATTCCCCCGCATAAGCTAACATTGCTGGATGCCAGCTGTATGCGGGTACCTTGCAGATACAAGCAGTAACAGACGATCATCGCTACTGACTGGCCTTCTGGCACTTTCCGGCGCAACAATTCTGCTCTGTGTAGGATCCAATATTACTGTTCTCCTCATTGGCCGATTCCTCCAAGGAGTTTCGGCCGCGATAATATGGACGGTTGGGTTGGCGCTTATTGTCGATACTGTGGGCAAGGATGAGGTCGCGCAGAGTATGGGGGTTGTGAGGTTAGTCTAGTCTAGCTCTTTAGAAACCTATCAGGCTTCCAGGCGAGATAAATAGTTGGAGTGGAATAGCTAATGTTTGCCCCAAAAGTGTCGCCATGAGCGGCGGTATCTTTTTGGCGCCCTTGTTGGGCGGTATTGTCTATGATAAGTGAGCTCCCCACAAGCGGGCCGTCTCTGGCAGTTGACCTAGCTAATATAGTATATCATAGGGGCGGATATTATGCTGGTAGTATCCTCTTATGATATTCGTCCCGCCAAAGGCTGTTTAACCTGCAAGCTAACAAGTGAATTGATTTAGTATTCGCAATGGCTTTTGGTGTGGTGAGTTAGAGCCTAATCTGAATCCTCTTTCTCCCGGTCGCTTGGTTTCGCTAACCAATAGCTTATTTAACAGCTAGCACTTGACATTGTTACGCGACTCATCATAATCGAGCAGAAGATTGCAGCGAAATATCTACTCAAAAAAGTAGAATCCGGTGGGCCCTCTCCAGGAGTGGACCCCAATGGGATGTTCATGAGAGAGGAAAAGGGCTCCGGATCTCCGAAATCCCCCTGCGAGGGAAGCGACTTGATCCCAATACCCAAGAATGCTCACACGCCTGATAACGGAGAAGGGCCCGCTAATGATAATGAGAATAGCTGTGAGCAAGAGAATTGCCCCTAGTAACACACCCTCCAAGCAGCTCACTAACAAATTACCTTTCCCTACAGCCAACGATATCGAAGCAGGGCCCGCAATCTCGAAGAAGCGTAGCAGAATACCGCCAATCATCAGAATCTTGAAGTACCCTAGACTCCTAACGGCTCTTTGGGGAACAGTCGTTCAGGCGATAATTATGACATCGTTGGAGACGACATTGCCCCTGCGTGTTCGGGAACTCTTTGATTTCAACGCGACAGGAGCAGGACTAATCTTCCTTGCAGTTGTTCTTCCAACTTTCCTCGCCCCTCTTGTTGGTGAGTTGCTCGCTTTCCTAGGTGTGGGCACATTTGCCGCCGGATAAGGCTAACAATAACAGGTTGGGTATGCGATAAATGGGGAACACGCTGGGTCCAAACCGCAGGCTTCATTCTCTGCTGCCCTTTCTTTGTCTTCTTGCGATTCCCGGACCACAACAGCGTCTCCCAGATAGTCCTGATGTGCGCTATCCTCGCCTTGATCGGAATTGGGCTCGTCTTGGTCCTGCCCACTATGATGGCTGAGATCAGTTTATTCCTCGACGAGGTGGAAGAAAGGAACCCCGGTATACTGGGCAGTAATGGGGCTTATGCGCAAGGGGTAACATATACCTAACAGAGATTAGGGGATTCCCTGTAATGTGATTGCTAACTGTGACCGATTTTGCAGTATGGATTGTTCAGCGTTGCATTTTCCGCTGGCACATTTGTGGGCCCTCTGTGGTGTAAGTGAATCGCTCAAGCAGAATTATCCTTTGGGGCTGAAGGTGCTGACGATATTTCGCAAAGCCGGATTCCTTAAGGATGCCGTTGGATGGAACAATATGGTTTGGACAATTGGTTTGCTTCCTGCCTTCCCAGTCGCGTCGTGACCCTCTACCTAAACTTGTACTGACTGCGGCAATCCACAGGAGCGCTATGCATCTTCACCGCTATTCCAAGTGTGGGTTTTCCCACTTCTTCCTGTTCAAGCCTCTATTAGCGCAAAATATCTAATGAAGCTTTTAGGCGATTTACACCGGCGGGAAGATTAGGAAGGAAGACATTATGTTCTTGAGAAGGTCTGGGTAGTACAAAGCACAACCTCCAGCCTCAAACCAACTGGAACACCGGTACTCATTGGTCGGTGGTGGTGTAGAGTGCAGTGGCGTATTTCGGTACGATGGTTTCCGACCGTTCTGGTATCTTATACTTTTTTTCTCCTTGTGCGTTCCCACTGCAGACAGCCCCCCGCTCTTCTCTCCCCTCGACCTGTTGCAAAAAAACAAAGATCTCTGCGGCCCTTTTTCCCTCTTAATATGGCTATAGAAATCCGTTGAATTATAGACTGTGCCAAGATTATGATTTTCGCGAACCGATGAGCAGAGCCTGAAAAGAAACAAGAGAAAAACCGCAATCAACCTCAACCTCCCACCGGTGAGACTAAGTTAATCCCAGCCGGGTCAGGCAGGTCGAGCGAAGAGAAACAAATACCAAACCCAACCATTCAGGCTGTGACTACCGTAGCAGCAAGTGATGGCCCGTGACACAATCCGTTGTGCAGTACTATACTCGTACTCGAGTACTTTACACGGTGCCTGAAGCGCTTTAACCGCTTATTGTCCTTCCTTCTCCTCCTCAATCCCGGCATTAGCTGCAGCCTCAAGTGGTCACGGCTGATACAGCACGGCCGTGTGTAACCGCAAGCTTGAATCCGGGCCATCACTGTGCAGTTGAGGGTGAATTCTGTCAAACAGCTGCAGGTAAATTCTGAGTCACTGAAATGTAGTTTTAGTTGCTTGTAATTCTTGTTTTCTTTTTTGTCGAGTCGTGGCTTGTTCCCGTATCTTCTTCCGTTCTTCCCAGTCCCCCCCAGCAAAGTACTGCATGCCAAGCTCATTCGTGCTACCAATTGCTATCGCTATTTGGATAAAGCATGAATGATGAGCTGCGATACTAGCAATCTATTTGTAGCAGGGAAGAAGTGCCCGGAAACGGGGATTTGAAAAATATATGGCAAAAATTCCGTGCGTACCTATGTCCAAACCCCTGCCTCCGGATACCTCTTGCCTACTACAGTACGAGTGCCGGTATTTGGAGGCATTTCGGAATGACGGATGTGATACTAAGCACCACCCCCAATAGTTATTATCTCTGCTTGTACTCGGGGGGGGGGAGAGCCTTATCGATAGGTTGAAGGTTCGGGATTGAACCCCAGAACACGCTATTTTTGGCGCAGTCCCTGAACTTGACAGGGAATGACCGGAGCATGTCTCGGTTACACAAAGTTATTGTCCAAAACCGGTGGCAACACCAACTGGCGGCTCAAGTTTTGATCTCCACCAAGCCATCCAACCACCTAGACAGCCAACCCCCTCTTCCACCCTATGAACTACCCGGCTCGAACCACCCAGAAGCTGTCTGAGATGCAAAACGGGACTCCCGCTCTCTTGTTATACCTTTCCCTTCCCACCGGCCAACGGTACCTATGCGCAGTTCCGTACTTGCGCCCCCCTTCATCCCTTCCTCCACACACCTCTTTGCTATCGTACTGTTACAGTACCCCAAGGCCAATTATTGGCTCACTAGGGAGCAGACAGACTGGCATGTAAGCAGGCGGCACTTGAAGAAGCTCTTCTAGAGTGTGCAGTGCATGCTTGGTTTTTCGAAGATCTCCCATATTTCCAATGCAACTTCTGCATTAACTTATTGATGCTACGTGCTCCAATTCTGTAAACCCCTAGCTGATTGGTTCAGCCCATTGCTCCAGCATGGCGAGCAGTGATATTTCGGGCCAGTCGGAACCATGCAGGACACAGCCCACAGAAAGGTATTTAAGCCTTTCGTTCCCTTCTAAGACCCTTCTTAGGACCTGACCGACTCTTACGCTCCTGCTTGATCGACCTCCCCACCCCCTCTCCCTCCATCTCTTCCGGTCCTCACCCCCAAGAATTTTATCGTTCAAACTACCAATTGGTATTGTTTCGCTCCTATTTTCTTTTTTCTTTTTTTCGCCCGGCCACATTTCGATCATCGATACCAGTTTGCGATTCACTCTTGTTGTTTCCACACCCTCTTTCCTTACTTTTTTCTTTCTCTTTGACGGCTGTGTTTGTGCACCGGACGGGGGTGCTGAGGGTTCGCCGCTGACTCTGCTTTCCAGCCCTAGTCTCACGGAAGGTCTCGGTTTCTTGCAAGTGCTCCTAGGAGATTGGGGAGGGGGGAAGAGAAAAAGCAGCTATAGCGAAAAGGGTATCCTGAGGACTCCTCCCTTTTCCCTTGTATCGAGTGCTTACCAAACCATTCTCCGCAAAGTGGATCCAAGAGGACCCTAAAATCTTGGTTCCCGAATCTCCGCTTTTATATCTTTCGCTACGCCTCATTCAATTGTTTCGCCCATACGCCATCACACACGCAATCATTGATCTCCACCGCGCGTTTTATTCCATTCAGTTCCCGTGCCTCAATCAAAATGTTTCCTACTTTACCCACAGCAGCAACTGGTACAGCAATCCTCCTGTTACTCCTCCCCCTGATGACGGCGGCGGAATGCGAGTGCGGGTACATGCTCAGGCAAACCAGTACATTCTTCACTCACAAGATGCACACTGATTTTTCCAAAATCTCGGATACTACGGACGTCAAAACCGCACTGCCAGACTGGGAGGTCCAGAACTGGGCGTTCAAAACGAGCTCGAGCACTGGTATAATGGCCAGGAAGAATGAAGCGGAGAACGTGTGGATTAAGGGCGGGAAGCTGCACCTGCGGCAGAAGGGGCACAAGGAGGACGATGACGGGCCCATTAGCGTTGCGGAGGTGCATAGCAGACGGACGGACTTCCATCATGGGAGTTTCAGGGCGAAGTTCAAGGTCACCGTGGATAAGAAAGCGGTTGGGGGAGCTGTTGCTGGGTTCTTTTTCTACTACGTATGTTTTCATTTGCTTTTTATATATGCTCAATGTCTCATCATAAGCTAGCTGTGGTCCCCTAGGATATCGGAGCTGTGCTAATTGACTTGACCCAGGACGATGAGAACGAGACAGATATAGAAATCTTAACCCGAGACGGCGACAAAACCATCCACTACACTCAACACCCTTGTATGAAACCCTACATTAATACCTCTCTTCACAGTTAGTTTCCCCAGGCCAAACTAATTAAATACATATAAGCGTACGATAATGTCACCGACACCGCAATCCCGGACACAACCTTCCAAATCCAGCTCAAGAAGTCATGGTCAAAAATGCAAGAACACCGCTTCGACTGGACACCATCCAAAACAACCTTCTTCCAGGATAACTCCGCCATCAGAGAAATAACCAAGAACGTTCCCAAACATGTTCGTATCCGCCCCATCTCATCTCACAAAACCTCTAACCCCACCACTACTGCCAATTGATTCAATCTAACAACCCATCCCCACTCAGGAAGGCCAAGTCATAATCAACCTCTGGGCCAACAACGGCACCTGGAGCGGGTACTAATCCCCTCTTCCCCCCAATTAAACGAAACAGAGCAAAGCTGACAAGGCAACTACACCACAGCCTCCCGTCAACCAAAGACGTAAAAATGGAAATGGAGTACATAATGATATACTTCAACACCAGCGCATCCCAATCCGGCGACGACAAGGACTTCAATTCAGCTTGTGAAGCGGCCGGCGGGCCAGAAAACGAGACCGTCTGCTGGATCAATGACAAATCTGGCGTCGACAGCGAGGACTCGAGAATCACGCTTTCTGCTTCTCCTGCTGCCTTCATCTCGCAGAACTTGGTCCTCATTGTGGGGGTGGGCCTGGCGGCGTTGTTGCTTGTTTGGGCATAATATTCCTCCTTTTCAGACTCTCACCTTTTTTTTTTCCCCATTCTTGGCCTTAACTACGAGGACAGGAAAAAGAGGGAGCGCGGGGAGAGTTTTTTTTTTTTCTTTTCTTTCCTTCAATTCTATGTATTTTAATTTGACGGTGCCATTTCTTACAAGATACTTGAAGAAATGTTTTCGCTCACTCCTCTGCATGATTTAATTCAACCCTGACGTGCATTAGGATGAAATAGTGCATACAGAGAGGTATGATATTCGGAGTTAGGATGTCGGTAGTGCTCTCTGAGATGTTTTTTATAGCTTAACTATCCCCTCATTTCGCCAACAACCATCCCGGTTTTCCCTTTCTCAACAACATGGACAGCTTCTCTTACCACACCGGCACTATTTACTTATTCTGCTCTACCAAATTATTATCTACCCGCACCACTATTCCTCACTGCCGGTAACCAAAGAATGAGTCTTCCCCTCGACCTGTTACACTGACAAGTGCATCAGGGCACAATTCAACCCCACCAAATCTCTCCCCTCTCTGCCCCTCCCCCTTCAAAAAAAAAGAAGGAAGGAAAGAAGGAAAGGAACAAGGAAAAAGCCTCCAATCCCCACTTTGTAATTTACCGACCATCCTTGCCTACCAAACAGAGAACTCGAAGGTCAAAAAACTCTCGAGCTCAGATGGGGCAACCGCTTGTTTTGCTACTAACTTAATAGCACCACTACCGTAGGTAAACAGTAGTAAAGTGTTAGTCAAATATGGTCGAGAAGCGAGTCAAAAGTGGTGATTGGTGGATCCGACTGCCGGTGCGTGTCTCTCCGCTGGGCAGGCCGGGGCAGACTAAAACAAAACAAAACAAAACCCTCAATCCCAGATAGAGGCTAATAAATTGGCCCGGTTGGTCTAGTGGTATGATTGTCGCTTCGGGAGAAGTTCCCCCAATGAACTCAAATCTTGGTATGTGACAGGTCTCCGGTTCGATCCCGGAATCGGGCCTTGCTTTTTCTTCCCCTTTCTTGTTCTTTTTTTCCTTCTCTGCCCACATTCCGCCCACACCTCGAACTCGAACAGGACGAATCATTACACGGGCAAGAAGGCATGACGTAAACGCTACTCACTCACTGCCGGTAGACCAGCTGCAAGTCCGTCCCTCTTAGAGTGCTGTCCAAACACCTACGATAACATCCTACCGGTATCGCACGGCGATCTGCACGTTAGATTAGTGTGTCTTAGGCGTTGTTGTGCGGTAAAGGGGTAGTACCGGTACAGTAGGTACCGGTACTTGGAGTTATAGTACTTCCTACATTGGTTTTTGGTGCGATACTTCAGTCGCCCCTCCTCCGCCCGCGTCGGCGGAACTACGGTCGAGACAACCTCCTACCAAAAAAGATAATAACCCACCGCCAATTCAAGTACCGCAGAATTCCATAAATAAGGCGCGCGCCTTATTCAACATTTGTGGTGGGAGGAAGGACAGCTAAGGTTTAGGGTTACCTAAGGAACTAATAATCTGTGGTGCAGACATTATAAGTAAGTATAGTGAGCAAAAGGTAAAGATTATGAGAATTATGACATTACTGTAGAGACAGTCTCTACTCCAGGAAAGACAAGCACTTTTATTTTCATAATTCTATCATTACAATGTCATTTCCAAGTTTACAATTATCATATCAAAGTGCTCAGTTACCTCGCCAGAGTCCTGCTCCGGTACTTGTTAGTGTATGAACACAGCAGCTACTTCCCTGCATGTCTCAGGCTATTTTGAATCTGGGACTTGCTTAGCATCCAGTTTTAGCAGAACAGTAGTTAGTTAATCCTCTAATTGAGATTGTAAATCCTGTACCAAACTGTGAAAGCAGGAAAAGGTATAGAAGTGGAGTAGAAGAAGAAGTAAAGAAGTGAAGAACAACAACTTGGGAATAGGGGTTAGAGGCTTTGACATTTCTGGAAAATGGTCAAAAATAGCATAAAGACTTGAGCAGTATCTATTCATAGCTGGACAGTTGATTGTGTCTTTTCATTGCTAATATGCTTAATAGTTCTCAGATAATATGATTCTTCAACACCTATCAGTTTGTCAGGAAGGTACAAGTTAGGATATAACGAAAGCTAGTTACAGAAGTGGAAAACTGAAGAAATGAAAATTCTTGATGCAGAAGAAAGTACACGCAGTATTGGTATGTTTAAAGATGATATTCAATTGAGGTGGTACTAGAAAATACTAAAAAAAGAAAATTGGGAAGTAGCTCAATATTCTTATAGCCAAAGATGAGGGAGTGATGGCTTGCTATATAGTGGTAAGAGGAGGTAAATTCTGGCTCTGAGATTACTCAACAGTGGTTTGAATAGCATGCACTACAAATCTTTAAAGAAGAGTATCTAGATGATGTTACAATCATTAATGGAAAGAAAATATACTCCTATCAACTCTCAGATGGCTGGTTTCAAGGCTTTAAAGACAGATACAAAATTTCCTGTCAAGCTCTAACATCCCAGACACAACACAGCCCAATTGAGTAGGAGCACACTGTTTCTCAATTTTTAAGTTACATGAGATTTAATTAAAAACTTTGAAATGAGGAAGAAATCCAAACAATTAGATGATACAATCCTAATTCTATCTTCATTGTTGATCAAATGGCTGTACTCTTAGACTCTCATAGAAAGCGCACCTATGCCCCTCAAGGAAATAAATCAGTTAGAAAAGAAATTGCTATGATATCAAATCATAGACGAAATGACAAGCCTCGCTTATGATTTTAATTGCAGCTGATGTGATTCCTCACTGCAAGTCACTTCTGATATTCTGGGGAGAGGGAAAAGGAGAGAATTTTCAGAAAAAAGCTTGCTTGTATGATAACTGAGTAACAGTTGTTTTTAATAAAAATATATATACCAATGCAGTTATTACATTGTGCTAGATTGCTGAGCACTATAGTATGGCAGTCCTACCATATCGAAATAACAACTCTATTGACTCAAGTCTTCACATACTCCTTGTCTTGATATACTCCTTATCTCTTTACTCTTAATACTTGTCGTACTCATTACACTCTGCCTATTCTCAAGGCTCTTTCTGCTTTCTACCTCAATACAAGAACTGCTTTCATTCCTGAATGAATAACATGTTATTTACAACCTGAAAATAGACATATCAATAAACCATTGAAAGGATATATTTGTGACTTTTTTGAATCCTATGTTAATCAAGGATAGAAGAGTGAGTTTCTAGATAAGAAAATGTTAACGTATATGAATGCCGAATATTAATTACTAAGTGTATTAGTAATATGTGAGATAAGTTATACCAATAACATAGTAATCTAATTCGGAAATCTTTTTGAGATACCTGTATTTCATAATAGCCTGATGGGTCAGACTCCTACTTAATTAACCTTCAAGATTTGTCCTACTTATAGGTTAATTATACTGTACAATATGGACTAAATTGCAACCTAGAGATTAGAAACAGAGGAAAGCATCAGACATTTAGAGGAATCCTATGCGAGGATGATTCAGAAATGCTATTAAAAATCCTTGATCAGAAAAGCATATTGGTTAGATCAAATGAAATACAAGTATAGAAAGAGAACGATGAGATTTTGACTTGCTTTTCTTAAAGGTCCAGTCTCCAAATATATATTCTAGTTATTAGTTACTCTCCTATGATTGATCTGCTACATTCTTTTGATACTAATATTGTATTTTATTAGATTGTGTTAGCTATTGGAGATACCAGAATTGCAGGTATCAGGTTCAGTAAATAGAGAACATGTGATTTGATAGATAAGAAGATACTGGTATCTGGCATAACAAATATGTGAGTATGTGATTCAGTTGATATTGGATATGTAGTTTGGTATTTGTAAAGACATCATACTAATATCTGATTTAGCAGATATCCAGAGATGAAAGGATAGGACAACTAGTTTGATCGATATAGGAATATTCATTTAGGCCTATATACTACCTTGGGATATCTTGGTATAGTTCTAGGACAAATGTCATTGTTGGTGATGCAACCGATCACACTACAACAACTACAACTGCAACTATAGTTTTGCCTCATACTACAACAAAAAAAACTCACTACAGGAAAAGAGTAGGAATGAAGGAATGGCCAGAGTTTACATACTGGAGAGCAGTAAGAATGAAGGAGGTTAGCACAAGTTTTGCTGAGATATTACGCTGATTAAAAATACCCCCTTCAATACTTGCATCTGCATACCAATAATACTAGAAGACCGACTCAGTTTTAGCCAAGACCAGAACAGGCAGGGTTCAAAAAATTTCTCTCAGGACTAGCTGTCATTTAGCTATTACCTCTAGGTGTAACAGAGAAATGCCACTGTGGCAACTTCATCAAGACTTTGCTCCTTATGTTTCTGTGAGGACAATTAAGAGAAGGCTAGCAGAACATGGTATTCACAAGTATGTAAAGGCTGAGAGGCCAAGGTTGACACCTGTTCTGGCAAGAAAGAGATATGAATGGTACCTTAGGCATAGGCACTGGACTATTGCACAATGGAGAAGGGTGGTCTGGGGTGATGAATGTAGTGTGAAAAAATCTACAGATCCAGCAGTTCAATAGGTCTTTAGAGCATTCAACGAAAAATGGCTTCCAGAGTATGTGAAGGGTGTGAGGAAGTCTGGAGGTATTAAGCAGATAATATAGGCCTGTTTTTCTGGTGGATTGAAGGGAACATGTAATGGGATGAGGGTAGCAGATGGGGGTAGGGTAGATGCAAGAGTATATGTTCAGACTTTAGACTTTTCTTTACCTGATTTTTTGAAAGAATTGGAGGAAAAAGGTATCAGTCCAATCTTCATGCAAGATAATACTAGAGTGCATACTGCTAGGATTACAATGGCATGGTTGGAGGAGAATGATGTGAAGGTTTTGGAGGATTGGCTACCATATTCACCAGATCTAAACCCCATTAAACATGTTTGGGTACATCTCAAAAAGCTTTACCATGAACGTTATGCTCACTTGGCTGAAGATACTAGATCAGCAGACAAGGTAAAGTCCCTCATTAAGGAAGCCCTTATTCATTGTTGGGAGTTGATACCAGACTCTTTATTTGAAAGACTGGTAGAGGGTATTCCTAGGAGGATTATTGAAGTTATTAAGGCAAAAGGATGGTATACTAAATATTAAATTGATATTTTACATTTATCTCTTTTATTCTATCTATTCTACAAAAAATTCTCCATCTCTAAACATATTTGATGTTGTATGGGTAGTTGATGTTGACAAGTGGTGAGCGGGCAAGCCCTGTTGTCAAGCACGGCAACGATCAATTTTGTCACCGCATTGTACTTGTATTGGTAGAATATCTATCGCAACCACCTTCTACTTGAACGAATAATAATGCCTCCTACTTGTACAATTGTCCTATGGATCCTTAGAGTCAGAGATATTTATCTGCATAGCCACTGTCAGAAGACTTCAGCCATACTTCTTCAAACCAAGCATTCTTCCCCAGCCAGCGTTTAAGCCAAAACCCCATCAAATTTGGTGTACACAGAAAGGGATGTGGTTTTGAGGCCTGGGCACCCAGTGAGTTAAACTGATGATAGCAGTAACTTACTTCTTTTAAATCTTACACCTGTGGCATAGTATATGGGGATGTGTTTTTGTGTTATTTCTCCCATACCATATACTATTAGGCATACTTGTACTATCATGTACCATACAGATAGTTGAATGTTTAAGAAACGATTACTCCCAAGACTTGTGCTATTAGCCGGTTGCTAGGTGCGCCTAACTTCGGGATGCGCCTTATTTCTGGAATTTTACGGTATCATACTCGTCCCCTGCCACACAAGTACCGGCACCCAAAAACATGGGAGGCGGCGGGTATGTAACCTACCATTACTCAACCATACTTTTCAGGTGGGCAGGGCACGGTACCGGTGCTCGAGTACTGTAGGTATGCAGAACGAACTCCCTGACTGAGCGAACAGCGCGAAGCGAAGATGAGGGAGGAAGAAAAAAAAAAAAAAAAAAAA
>JACCEG010000166.1:133379-155371 GCA_014065205.1 Tuber brumale
AAAAAAAAAAAAAAAAAGACCAAAAACTAACTTATAGTATGCACACAAAATCCCTCAATTCCGTGCTCCAGTATACCGATCGTGCTGCTTCATCTACCCTACTCTCCACACTTCATTCCATGCTTTCCACCCACCAACGGGCCACCCCAACCCAAAACCCAATTCATTCATTACACCCTCCACCCCCACCAGAGTTTTTCACAAAACACGTCATGTAGTGAGCAAAGCAGGGTAGGTAAGCTGCCAAGAACAACCAAAAAAAATGAAAAAAGAAGAAAAGAAACCAAGACAAAACTCCATTTTTTTGTTGTTCAGACTCAGGCGTACGGGGCGGACACAGAAAATAAAACACATGGACATTGGAAGAGGTTAGGTAGTAAGGTTGGTGAACAAATAATGAACAATCAAGTAGAAAAAGAGAAAAAGCAAGCCAGGACACTCCATGCACAAATTGACGAAGAAATTGGACAAAGAGAAGGTGAGACATTGGGGGGAAAACATGAAGAAAACAGTGAATAGCCATACTTGTATGATCGGTGTAAAAAAGGTCAACAAGAAGAACAGATGTAGATAGAAAAGTAGAGTGCTGATGACAATTGTATCGAATCGAACAAATGATAACTCCGTGTTGGCGATGACGATGATGACGATGAATGGTAATATGTGAAGAAGGAAGAAGAAATAAATAAGGGGATGGATATGATGACGTTATCGTAACTCAATAGCGACAAGAAATTGGGGGCTTCGTTTTATGGGTGGTAAGAGTGGATGGTTTATATTAGATTGTTGTCGGAGAGAGGGATGGGATGGGATGAGATTAGCCATCCTATCCCCACCTACTACTCCCTCGCAAGGAAAGACAAGCAAGATATACCCCGGCGGGCAAAAAGCGCAGGGTTCCCAGAATTCGTAGAGTGAAGATAGATGGCGGGAGGAAAAAGGAAAATGAAACCCGAAACCCGAAACAACGGCCATGATTAGACTTATACTTTGTTCAATGTACGGATGCAGCATGCATAATGGTCTCCTTCATCTTTTCCAGATCGCTGTGCATTTTCAGCACGGCGTCTAGCTTTTCCTTCTTCTTGAAGGCGTCCGTAATAGCTTGGACTTCTCTGTGTAGCCTCTCGTATCGTGCGTAGTCCTCTTTGAACTTGCGGGCTAATTGAATTGTCGAGATGTCCAGAGCAATATTCCGACGTTTGTTGCTGCTAGTGCTTGAGGAGGTGGATGTGCTGGTGCTTGGCCTCTCACGCTCACGTTCGCGGTCTTGGTCTCGGTCCCGCTCCCTCTCTCTTTCCCTATCACGCTCCCGCTCCCGGTCGGCCAATCTTCCATTCGGTCGTGAATAAACATCCTCACGGTCACGATCTGCTGCTAAAGTGGCCTTTCTCTTTAATGGTGGAGAGTTATTCGGGATGTAACGCGGTTTTGCCTTCGCAGGGAGTGTAACCGAACCCAGCGGTGATCGACCGGGCGTTGCCGTTCTCACGCTCGGCGTCAAGAGGGAAGGCGAGGAAGCGGCCGTTGTGCCATCCATATCCGATGCATTGATCGGCGGTGATGACCCCAGAGGCGAGGGCTTGGGCGGAGAATTGCTCGAGCTACGTCGGGCGATCTGCTCCTTCGACAAAAGTGAATTGGCACTCGCATTTGAGGTAGGAGCAACTTTGTACCCATTTGCCTTCGTGGTGGCCGCGTTGGACGACTTCGGAGGTGCAATTTTCCTGGCTTTCTTAGGGGATTTCTGCACTTTGTTGGGCAAGGCCTTTTTGGGCTTCAGCCTTGCTTCCTCCGCCTCCAAATCCGAGGCTGGAGCGGATGCTATTGACGGAGCCTTAGACATTGGGCTCGGAGCTGGCCTTGTTGCCAGAGTAGTCTTTTTCTCAACTGGTTTAGCGGGTGACAGTTTCACATCCTCCATCTCAATATCCTCATCAGAATCTTCCACCCTCTCTGCAGACTTAATTTTCGGGTTCGCACCTGCGGCGCAAGCTTCTTTTGCAGCCGCAGCCTTGGTAGCCTTGGTGTTCGCTGACTTTGGAGCTTTCACAGTGGCTGCTTTAGCCTTGGGTGCCGCCGCCTTTTTCGTGCCCTTCTTGCCTATTATTCGGGAAATGGCATCCTTTTGCCCCGCCTTCGTAGCCGGCTTTGCCGCGGGAGCAGTCTGTGAATTAGATCTACTCATCAACTCACCACCGCCTGGTTTCTTCCCGGTTGGTGAGGCTTGCGACGGCTCTGCGGCGTCGCCAGTAACTTTTATGCTTGGCGGAGGCACAGGCTTCGTTAGTCTGGTTGATTGCGGGGCCGGTGGGCATGGATCGACCTTCCCTCTGTCTTCGGGTGCTAATGTCTTCTGCCACTCAGGCGCTTCCCGCGGCAACAGTAGCCTGTTGAAAGCCACCCTGCAATTCGATATAGCTACCTCTCGATCCGCTTGTGACGGGTATGGAAATTCCCAGATATCGAGATCTTTGTAGACATCATCCACCAGTTCCCACAGCTTCGAATTCCTATTTCCAACCTTCTGTAATATTCGCAGACATACATCTTCAGAGACCCTTGTCCTGGACGCCAGATTCTGCTCCGAATCGGGGCCCATAGCGAGCAAGTGTATTAATGGAACCCTCAATGCCTCCAATTTCGCATTGATCATGGCGGAATGAGCAGCCGCATCAGCCTCACTGAGGGCCGGCGATTTTCCAGCTCTCGTGTGTGGTGTGCTGGGATGAGATCTCGGCTGCGCCACAGGTTTCCGTGCATTCTTTCCTCTCCCCGTGGCCGCTGGCTTTTTCATGTAAGCAGCACGCCTTCCGGATACCGCAGGTGGCATCGAAGCGCTATCTACAACCACAGTTCTGCATCCGGTGTATGAGTGAGTAATGATCACAAAGGTCGGGAGAAAAAACGGGAGAATCCGACAACCCAAAAACCAATGGGAATCGATTAGACTCAAAAGCAAGACTTACGTAGAAGCCTCCTTCTCTTGGTTAATCCGGCGATACGACTCCTCCAGAGCACGAAGGCTCTCATCGGGGGTATCCGCATATAGTTCTCGAACCTCAAGTTGATGTGTGAAGGTTCCGGCAAAGTCCAACCCACCCCCCAAAGAACCCTCTTCGGCCCGATACAATTCATGCCGGCTGGACTCAATGGTAGATAGGATCTCCATGATGTGGTCACCATAGAATAGCCTCTAAGTAACCCGACAACAAGCGGACGCAGCAGTAAAACCGTTAGCCAACTGAACCCACGACAAAGACGGCCAAAAAAATTGATGCGCTTCATCCCGCTAAACAGCAAACAAGCAAAACATCAAACTGATGGAGTTTCCCGTACCATGGACTTCCCGAAGGTTATCTTCAGGTCGGCCTCATGCTTGAGCACTTCCTCCAGGACATTGCTCCCGCCAAAAGTGATCCTCATGACCTGCTGTCCATGCACCACAGTTGCACCCTTCCCGTTGCCCAGAGTCGGGGGAGCAGCACCCAGCGTGACACCGCCGTCAGAGATTGTGAGCCCAGGCATGACTTTTTTTATCCCGAAAAGTAAACGGTGGTCGATCCGGCAGGCCTCTCTACGAGCCAACGAAGCCGGGAGAGTAAGCAGCAAGAGGGATGAGGGTTTTGTTTAGCCCTGTTCCCTCTCCGCAAGAGCCCGCCCTCGCACTCCAGCCAAGTGCTATTGGGGAACAACGGGTAGTGGGGTGGGTTGTAAATTATGGTGTACGGTGCGAAGCGAGAGAGGGTGCAATAGATGCCGAGGGTGAGAGTGAGAGCAATGACTAGAGCTGGGTAAGACGGATGAGAGAGAGGGGTGAAAAAGGGAAAATTGGAGGGGTAGAGAAAGAAAGAGAGCGTGAGAAGAAAGGTGGACAGAGCGAGAGTGAGAAAGGCTCCAAACAATGAAGGGCCGAAGAAGGCAAAGAGTGAAGACGAGAGTCGATTCCGAAGGGATTATTGTAACACTCGAGAGATGCCAGAGGGAGTGAGAGATGGTAGAAGCAAGTTAGAGAGTGTGTGAGTGGGGTGAGGGAGGAAGGGGAGTGTGCGAGGTGGAGGGGAGTGAGCAGCGAGAGTGTGAGGTGTGAGGGAGGGAGGGAGGAGGGACAGAGTACGACGGACGAGTACAGCGGAGAGAGCTGCTGCAGCGGTTGGCCAGGGTGGACTAGTGGATGGTGGAGAATGGGAATTTCCGCCCAAATAGGAAACGCGCCTAGCAACTCGCACCAGGAAGGAAAGGAAGGGAAAGTAAAGAAAGGTGGGAAGGGCAAGCTTAGAAATGGAAGAGAGAGAGGGAATAAAAGGGAACAAACGCAAAAGTGTAAGTCACTTGTTACCGGCACCGGTGGAGGGACAAAGCGATGGCTATCAATAAAATCCCCATCACAGCACCAGCAAACCATGAAAACCATCTTCTATTCATTCAACAGAAGTTTGGATGCTAATTCACTCATTGAGAAAGGAATGACATTTATCCCGACGGTAAACCTCTGATAAGATTATTATGATAATGGTCCGCACAGTAAACAGGCGCAGCAGCAGCAGCAGCAGCAGCAGCAACCCAGTGCCCCTTCTTCATTGATCAGACCTGACCCGAACTTTCAGGCCCTTCATGAACGATATCACGGCAAATAACTTTTAATAATTCCGACCTCCTCCTCCACGAACCTCCTCTGTGAAATAGTGCTCGAGTGTTTCCACAAGACCGCATGACGAGGACCAAGGGAGAAAGAAGAAGAAAAGAAAGGAAAAAAAAAAAAAAAAAAACCCTCTATCGCTCACTCAATTCAGGCATTGAAAAAAAAAATAAAAGAAACCCACCCACTGCCATGCATTTGTTCCTCCGTTCACTTCCCAGGGCCGAAGGGGAAGAGGAAAAGAGGAAAAAAGAAATCATACTGCACAGAAAGAAAAAATAAAAAGAGAATGTAGGCACGGCGCTGGACCGTACAAGATTCCCCAATTCAAGTTTCTAACAGTACAGGTACTTGATGAGCTCTCAGAAGAAGGCCAGGCACGGAGAATAAAACAATAGAATGGATTGAAAGATCTCGGGAGACGCCTCCGGATTCTAGCGGAGAGGAAGCAGAACATAGCACAGGTAAGTACAACACAGTACCGGCACTGTACTTACTGTCCGAGCACACATGAAATGTCGTAGCTCGCCTGTAACCCATGTACCGCACGTGCAAGAGGCAAGAAGAAGAGGAAGAAGCAGAAGAACAATATCTACGAGCACCCTGGTGCCCGGGCAGTGCTAAACATAAATATATTGAGCCCCCCGGAAGCAAAGCAATTACTGTAAACAGGAGAAGGAGAGAGAGCTCTTTACTCAGTACCGCCTAAACATCCCCCCTCCCATCTCTATTCCCATTCCCATGGTCTATCGCAGCATTCCTTCAGCCTATCATACAAGTAGCAACGGGTAATAGACAATACAATACAATTGGCCGAAACCTCCCCACCCAATCCGAGGCTCCATCCATCGTGGCACTTTGCGGCGGCATGTCTATGGACCAAGGCCGAACCCTCCCCCCTCCACGGCGCTTGGTCGGTTGACTTGCCTACGAACTGGATGGCGAGGGTATCGCAACTGTGAGCGGAGCGAGTTGTTTACTTGTACCAGTGCTGTACGAGTACCGTGCTATGATGGATAGCTGGGCTATCATAGCTGCGGTACAGTACCTATGGCAGCCCCGGAGCAAGTAAGGGAGAGCAGGCTAGCCAGGCACGAAACGCAAATGTAGGTAGGGGTTCTAACGTGCACTGTGCCGGCCGTGCTCTACTCTACAGAACCACACCTGCAATGGTAGATGTCATACCGGTATCATACTGGATTGTAGGCGGAAATAACGAGACACCCACCGATACCGCCTGACGCCCAGGCAAAGAATTGAGAAACGAGCTATCCATCGTCACCATCACCACCACCACCACAACGGAGAGGGGGCACAGGGGACGCCTGGCTGGTCAGCCAAGCCAAGCAGTAATAATCTGATCCATGCATAACCCACCGGCACCGTGCCTTCAAGACCGAGGGGCATCCGAACAAAACGAACGGAGCAGTCATGGTCAGTAATATATTAGTTCGAACCAAATGAAATAAACCACGGGGGTCGTCCTTCTTCCCTCGTTTTTCTCACCCAATTATTTCCAAGTTCCAGGTACGCGAGCTTTGCCGCTATAAAGTCAATATTTCCCTTGGTGGGAGGGAGGGAGTGGGGACCGAGGGGGGAGTGCACTGCACGATATTTATGCACAGCACAGCACAGCACAAAGTCATTCAATTCACTACGGTATGATACCGTACTCGAGTCAAATCCAGGACCCCTTCACCTTCACCGCGCCAGATAAAACGTTCATTCCATTCATTCATAATGCGACGAAACAATGCTGTAAGCTGCCTTCATAATAACAAATAGCCCCCCCCCCCCGTCTTGTCTGTAATAATATACGGCATTGTATCATCTCCTCCCCTCCCTCTCATCAATCCCTTTATTCGTGCTCGCCCTATGACACTCACACCACTATCCAACAATACCAAAGTGCACTTTTTTTTTTCTTCATCACAAAAAAAAACTCCGACTGAACACTCGCACTCACCCATCACTCGGGTGCGAATTGAATGAATGGATTAATGGATTAATGGGCACTTCAGGGCTACCGTTGATAACTTATCATGGCGGATGGACAAGGCTGGTACATTGCAAGATTAACGACTGAACCGAATGAGCTGAAGTGCGCGAGCTAAAACAAAAGCTTACGGGAGACTGAGGAGGAGGAGGAGGAGTAGGAGGAGGGAGGAAATGAAAAGGAATTTGCCATCGCCGCGTGTCCGGCCTGAATGAAGGATGGGAAAAATACCGGTACTATACGAGTATACGCTTGCCGTAGACTGTCGTCAAGGAGGAGTGAATACATTCCTCCCCCCCTTAGCACATAATATTATTATAAGAGGTGCATGAAATGCTCCCGACAGAGAGAGAAGGGAATAAGAATGGGATACGGTACCGGTATTGCACTTGATCGCAGTACTCGAGCAGAGTACCGTGCGGTGCGCTCCGGTGGTCATCAAGTTGGGGGGATGGTGGGTGGGGACGGGCCTGAGCGACACTCGTGGTCTTGATCATGATGGCGAATTAAAGTTTCCTGAGAAGATTTGAGAAAACAAACCCCACTGCTATGGTATACCGATGCGTACGAAGAAATTTTCATCGAGATTATAATTATGGAGATACTCGAGTACCGGTACCGTAAATTACAGATCGTGAACGTGGGTATTATAATATATTTTTGTCAGAAGAAAAAGGAAGGGGGGGAAAAAAGTCTATGATACACAGCAATCTGTTTCAGAAGAGGAAGCAATGCCTCATGTTTCTCTAACTTAACCTATTCTACGAGATGCTAAATGACCAACCGCCACTTAGTCAGCCAGAGCTCGCCTCGAATTACCGGTACTCTCAACCCTCCTTTCCTTCTTTCTTTCCCAATCGGAATGACGGATAACATGCAAATTCCACCACCACCACCACCACTACCACCACCACCACTACCATACCCCATATAAAGTGTGGAAGCATGGAAGGGGGAGAGGAAGAGGGAAGGGAAGGTTGTGCAAAAAAAAAAAAGAAAAAAGGGGAGGAAGGAAGGAAGGGAAAAGAAAAAGAGGGAACTGAAATCCCCATCTTTGAATTATTATCTTTTCACGGAGGATTACGTACCGACCACTCCGGTATCTCCTTCAACTTCGAATTCATAAACTTCTCAAGCTTGTTCGCGTTTTTCCAATACGATGTGCTCTCGTTATTGTAGCGTCGGCAATTGGTGAAAATTAGTTTGGCATCACGGACAAAGTCCTCAGGTGATCCGTAATTGTCTTGTTCAAGCCTCTTCTCCATCGTCTCGAGATCCATCGGCTCCGTGATCACATTGTAGTAGTCTGGAACTTCGTCCTGGCTAACGGGCTTTTGGAAGGGCCATGAGGCCTGATGGTTTTGCATCTCGTTGAGGATATGGAGAAGTTGCCCGTAGTGCGGGCCATGTTTTGGCTGCCGAGCGAGTTCGTCCATTTCGGGCGACCACCCCGCTTCCTCTGTGCGGTTGGAGGAGGGTAATGTTAGCGAATTGCTCTACACCATATTCGGGAAAGGCGTAAAAATAAGGAAAAAAATGTCTGCGGAAGCTAGAGGGTGTGTCGGTCGGGATGATTATATGAGTTTTTTAAATCCAAATAACCATCCAGTGGCTACCGGAAGCAGGGCAAACACTGCCATGCTTCCAATTCTCGTACACATGCAGAATCTACCAGTACTACAATTGTGAAAGAGAGTGTGGGAGTTGGGAGTGGGTGCGTGTGCGAAGGCATATGTAGGTGGGGTACTGGGAGTTGATAAAGATAGCCAAGCCGGAACTTACTGATAGCCGCGATAGAAGTTGGGTCGATTTTGCATGGCCCGTTCTTGAAGGCGTTTGGAGGAGAGTGAATAATATGAGACTTTGAGATAGATCTCGTCTTCAAATGAACAGCTTCCTTCTGTTTCGCCAGCATCTTCCCCGCCTCCAGATACCTAATCCGAGGGATCATGGAACACTGCATAATGGTTCCACCTTCATAATCCTTGATATACCCCATCCATTTGTGCTTGTCAAGGGTAATTTCTTTGGTGAATCCCTGCTTCTTAAAGTACCCGATAGCATAGTTGTCCGCGTAGGTGAGAAAGTGCATCACATCCGAGGTAGCTTTGACATAGTCCTAAACAGCCACCCGTTAGATGTATTATCCGTCAAAACGAACAAACGAAAGATCTCCCATACCTTCAAATGGGACATAAGATGGGCGCCATATCCTCTAACTTGCTGATCGGACGAGATGGCGCAGAACACGATTTCAGCAAACTGTCTACCTTTGAAAGGCCGATATGTAATACCACTAATGACGCCAATCAGCTCCGTGAACCCGCAAAGATCTCCCGAGCGATCAAACGCTATACCCGACAACCTCCAATGGCTTCTTAACGATAGCCATGGACAAATGCGTGCGATCGTAGACCAGTCTTGCAATGTAGTCCCTGGGCATCTTCGGAAGCTGTTTCTGGAAGATATTCTTAAGACCAGTCAGTATGATTGTGCTCTCTCTTGAGTTGTCATTGTTAACGACACGGAATTCGATATCGCCATTGCGCTCCTCGAGGACGGCGTTGGCTGCGCAGATATTTCAGGTCAGTAAATATTCACTCAGTCAAATAAAATAAAAGTCTCCACCCGAGCGCTCCAGGCAGAATAGACGTACATTCCCTGAACAGCGCCTTCGGTTTCTTCGATTCCTCGGGAGACTCGGAGGCTTTTATTCTCTTCGGCGAGAGGTCACCAGTGTCCTCCGACTTGCGCTTTATATCTATTGTAGCAATTGATGGTTAATTTTTTTGCCTTTAAACCTGGCTTTGCCGCCAAACAAGGGCCTGATAACAAAAACTCGGACAGTGAAACCTCATATCATACCTCCATTCTTAGCAGCTGGCATGACTCCTGTTTCTGTCCGTAGCAAGATTTGACCCCAACTGTAAGCGGTATGTAGAGGGAAGGGTAAAGAAAGTGGTTTGGCTTTATGGTGATTTCAATGTGCGCAGAAAGGGTGTTGGGGTCAGTTTATTCAGGGTAGATTTAGGTCATCCAACAGCGACAATAATAATATTGAATCAGAAACGCCAAGACTCTGCAATTCTAAGTAATACCCTCATGTGCGTAATCCTCCTACTGGCACCATCAACCTGTCCTCCAGAACTTGACCCGTTTACCTTACCTGTACCCTCGTAGGTAATGCAATTCAACTATTTCCACGCGACCAGACCGAGCCGGGAAAATTACGACAAGGAAATACATACCTTCCAAATCGAACCGAGCGAACTTCATTTACTATCGAAACAGAATGGACACTCAGTGGGATTCAATGAAGCCCTTTGTCCCTATGGTTGGGAAAGGGGGACACCTTTCTGTTGCGGCGGTCCTCATGTTGACGGGTTTGTCCACCGTTCTAGAACGTATTTGGGAAGGGGAGGCTAGGTCTCAGCTAATGTTTTGCATAGGATTCTTTCTCACCGGGCTATTCTCTATAAGTACGGGTTTGCTATCGACCGGACTGGAACTACGGTTGGCTAACAATCTCTAGATAAATCCGTCATAAGTGCCCCCCTATTGGCGATTCCAGCTTCTCTAGCACTTGGGTATATTCTCATACAGCAACACCACCTCCCCGAAAACAATTATAACTGACGGACGTAGGTTTGGATCCGTATACTTGATTTGCGCCGTCGGGGTCTACGTTTAAGTGTTGAATGGTCAGCTAGGATATGGGGATTTAAAATGTATGATTGGGCCTTGTTCTAAAAACGGTGTTAAATATCAATTCTCGTTGCATTGCATTGCTTTGCTTTTTCTGTCTACCCGTGATGTTCCTGCGGCTCTGAGAAAAACGATGTCCAACAACAACAGCAACTCCCGGGATCACCAACTCTTCCTTGAGTCACCAACCCACACAACCTGGAAACCAACATGAGCTCTACTGTAACCACTACCACCACCATACCCTAGAACCCCACCAAATGTCTGAAACCCAAGAAAATCCAGCCGGACCCCCTCTCTTCACAGCACTAACAACCTCCTCCCGCCAAATCCTCACACTCCTAAAATGTATTGGTTTCCAATCTAAAGCCCAATTACAAATCTCGGCCGACGGTCTCCGCGTCACGGTCGAGGACTCTCATGTCATGCAAGGTTCCCTCACATCGATTCACTCCCCCTTCAAGCCTTTCTTATACTGATCGACACAGGCCATGCTTTCATTGACAAGAACTTGTTTAATACTTACACATTCCACCCACCGCCACACTTAACGGAGCATTTGGAAGCAGATGAGGATCCAGTTGTGCAGTTTGGCATTAGCTTGACAGCGTTACTGGAGTGCCTGCAGATATTTGGTGGAGGGGATGCTGGCGGTGGCGGGAAATGGCGAGGCGGCGGAGGCAGAGCTGGGGGAGGCGGGGACGGCTGGTCAGGGGGAACCGCCGGAGTAAGTGCCTTCGACCACAGTCTTTTGAGAATCGCCGGGACGTGCAGGTTCCTGTATGAGGAAGGAGGACCTTTATGCTTGATGTACTTGCTACCCCCCTTCCCTCCTTTTTGAAATCCCCAAATAGCTAACGACAAACAACATCCACCAGCCTGGAAGAACCCCCAATAACAACCACCTGCGAACTGACAACCTACACCCCAGCCCCCCTCCCCGACATCCCCCTCTCTCCAACGCTAACCCGGAAAATCATCCTAAAATCATCCCTCCTCCACGACGCCATCACCGAACTCTCCTCGTCCCCCGTCCTCCCTTCTTCCTCCTCCCTCCTAGTAATCTTCACATCTCCATCACCGCCCCACTTCACCCTCTCCTCCACCTCCCCACTCGGCACCACAACGGTCCAATTTAGCAACGACGGAGACCTCCTGGAAACCTTCATGGTGAGCGGACGCGCAAAGGACGTGTACCGCTTCGACCTCGTCAGGCACGCGCGTGGAGCCATGGCGGTCGCGACAAAAGTTAGCGTCCGGAGCGACGAGGCGGGTGTGCTCAGTTTGCAGTTCATGGTGGAGTGGGAGGGGCGCGCGAGTTTTGTGGACTTTAGGTTTTTGGGGGTGGATGATGGGGAGGGTGGTGGTGGCGGTGGTGGTAGTGGTAGGAGCGAGAGCGAGGGGGATAGTGAATAGTAGGTTAACTTTGATGTCGAATTACTATATTGTATGGTGGTTGGTTTGTACGTACGTATGTATGTATAATGGAATAGTTGGATTTCTAGTGATACTTTCTGATCTTGCTTTGTTCTCGCACCCGCGCATATACCATAGCTCTTGCACACATAGTTCTCGGACATGACTCATTGTTGGTGGCCCACTGTGCCGTGCCTCGTCGCATCAAGGCAAAACCACACCAAAAATTTAATGGTGAAAGAAAGACTCCCGGAAACGAGCAGCAACTCGAGTTCACAGTATTAATCCCCCCCCCACCCCATGCACTCCCACCAATTACACACCTAAGCAGTCAAGAAACCCAAGATCAATATTCCACCCACCCCCATTATCATACCAGCCCTCCGCCACGCACGAACTACCCAAAGCCGGACCCCACACACACGGCACACCGATAAAAACGCGCCCACCTAAAAATACCTGTCGTAGCTGCGCCATGGAGATATATGATGTAAAATTGCGGGTTCGGTCATGTTCACGGTGCACTGGCATGAGCTGGCGCGGCCGGTAATTTACATACTATTATAGGTTTATCCTGTTCGGTGATTAGCACGGTGATGCGTGCCGCACTGCACGTTCTTCGTCACTGTAGAGCGCTATACTGGCTTTGCGACGTGTTCGGCTTCGTGCTCGCGGGTGCGGACACAGATTGGACGAGTCCAACAACTCGAAACGAGGTAATTATTCACTAATGTCAGGCATTTGGCCGAGTAGCTAAAGGGGGGACGAAGGAAAGGGAGAAAGGAAAAAAAGTAAGAAATTTGACACCGAGTGACACCTTATGATTCGCCATGCGTGTGAATGGGTGAGAGTGAGTGGGGAAGGAAAGGAAGGAGGGAAATGAAAGATGGGAAGGCGGGATGGGAGGGGCATGTTAAAGAAGGGAAAATTATACAATAATGAGGACTACCAATTACACACTACCCTTCCCCTTCACATTGGAATAATCATCTTTGCGCAGCTCTGCTCTAAGGAGCACAGGCAGTAACAAACAACTAACCCCCTTTATGAAATGCATACTTTACACACCCTTTTATAACTCCCCCACTTTCCTTCTAGCACTCAACAATCCAAACCTAATCGCCACTTCAGCGGTGGTGACAAAGATCGAGAGCACGATAAGGATAATAATGATCCACGTGATCCTGGACATGTTGCTATCGGCAATGGAGTCCGAGAGTATGTCCGTGAGATCTAGAAATACCCTGCACCGCTCGTTGAGGACTAGGATGCGCTGCTTGATTTCCAGGTATTCGCCCACGGCAGCGTATAAGGGGTGCAGGGTTGGCTCGGCCGCCCAGAAGAATTCAGGGACGTCGAGGACGTTGCTTGCTACTCCTCGTCAGCCCGACCGTAGGGTGGGGGGGAGGGAGGAGGGGAGTACAAAGGTTCACGTCTACACGCAGCTTGAACAGTTTTCCACTCATTTTAACCACTTCCTCGCGCTTCATGCCGAGTTTGCCGGTTAGGGCTAGTTTCTTGGGGATGTGCTGAACGCCGAGCATGGTGGAGTTCATGCGCTCTTCGAAGCGGCAGAGTTTTGTGGATTGTGCGATCGCGTGGGAGATAGCGAGTTTGATCATTATGTCGCCGGAGCGGAGTGTTATCATGTCATTGTATATCTAAACAATCCACCCGTCATTAGCACTGGAGGCAGACATCAGGGCTAGGGTTATTGATTTACCCTCGGTGATCTAGTGCGAGAAGAGTACTGGAAGTGAAATTCTTCAGTCTCAAATTCGTCCTCCTTTAGACGACCGGAGATGAGCTGGCTGCCGAAGTCGTTTTGAGCGAAGGTGAGGTCCGCGAGGATGTCCTGATATAATTAGTTAGCATGGGTGGATAACAAGTGATAGGCTGTGTCTCCAGTACCTTCTCTTGTCTCTCGGAGAAACCCCAGAAAACTACAACTCCGTAGTTGAAGACAAACATTTCAGCAAAGGCCTTCATGTCATTCATATTCGAATCTCTTGGGCTCTCCGGTCTGTATCCCTGATTGTAGGTATGATGGTCGTCCCTCCCGTCCTGTGGAAATCCATGGCTCTTCCCCGGAGATTTTGGATGCCCATCTTCTTCGTAGCTTCCATCACCACTTGTCCGCCTCTCCCCGGTATATGAATCCTCAAAATACCCTTCGTGATAATCCCTCTGCTCAGACCTCTCAATCTGTACATCCAAGACAGCCTTACCACCGGGACTCTTCAAAACTGGTGAAGAGCGAACCCTATACCCATCATTCCCGGACATTATCGGCAGATGATACGCACAATACAGACATTCATCATACAGCTTCGTCCGAGCCGAATGCTTCTCCCTAAGAAACTTCGACGTAGCATTGAGCCTGTATGCATCCGCCGTGCAATAAGCCGTAACCCGGCTCAATTTATCTGCCCTCCGAGACTTCGGTAACCGCTCAGCATAGCTCTTCCTGGGGGGCTGCTCCGGTGACTCCTCATCCCCCTCAAGCCTACTTCTCCACTCCTCTTCGTCGTCCTTGATTGGTGCGTCCTCGGTGTCGTCCTCGCCATACCCCCAGCGATTCGCCTCCTCCTCGGTTTCCGGGAGCAGCACGAGTTTTTCCGAAAGTTTCGATGACCGGACGGGTAAGTTTTGGCCAAGGAACCGCCTGGGATCCGAGGGCTTCGGCGTTGTTGGGCTGGAGGGGGAAGCTGGAGCCCCGCGGGCCCGGGCTAACGGATTGCGGCTCTGACCCGATGGTATTTGCGAAGACTCTTGCAGGACCGAGTCGACGCTTATGAGCCTTACCATGGATGGGATCGACGGTGCTGGCGGGCGGCGTTGAGGTGGGGGGCGGCTTCGTGTGGTGGAGTCCCGGGTGTCCGTAACCTACATTGTACCACACCCAAGTAAGCATCACATAGGAGACATGACTCAAGGGACAGGGAAGGGGGTAGGTGTACAAGGACAGTCGGTCTCCGTTTTAAAGGAGGTAATGCAGACATTATTGAATAAGGATTGAACTGGTTGATTTAATGGTATGATAGCAAACAGCCGGATACTTGACGAGTTTGTTGAGGTTAAGTTGTTTGGTCGAGGTAGGATGATGTGTACAAATACAAGGCTCTCGTGAGCGGACCCCAACAGAAATCGAGCAAACCGTTCAAAGGTCGCTCAGTAACATCTAACAAGTTGCTGTTTCCAACCAGGCCAAAGGGTCAATCTCCCAGTGAACTATGGATCTGTCCGAGGGCGGCTGCGATTAGGGTCAACGGAGGTTTAGAGGAAACGGAGCGGGTCAAAAAAAAAACTGAGGCAAGGACAAAGGAAAGGAAGGAACAAATTAAATTAGGTAGAATGTTAATTGAAGCCCGGTTTGAGGTGGTGGGTGTGTAGCACACAGCTAAAGCGTTTGACAGCAGCAGCCGCAACTGTGCAGAAACCAGCCTGTTTGCTTGCCGCCTTTCTAGACCGTTGAGTCTCTCTGCTCCCCACCAGCCACTTCAGGTTGTTAAGCTCACCAGCCACACGGGAAACTCACCATCCACAAAACATCAATGATACAGCATGATACTGGCACCATAATAATAAAATGTGGTCTACCCAATACCATATGAAAATCGCTTCACAATACCAGTACAGTTACCCATAGTTACATTATCCATAACGAATGCGAGTATTCCAGATACCGGTACCCGTGAGCGCCATGGAAACCCTACTCCTCCCGCTTCAAGCTCTCCCCGATCTCTACTAAACTTCTCTCATAAACCCTTGACAACTCTAATTCCAGAGCCTCACCCCCCTCCTCGGAACCCCCATCCAGAGCGTCTATTAGCGAATGCCCAGGTTTCCGATCTCCCACGTCCGGCACGTCTTCTTCCGTGGGCGGATCTGGGGCCTCCATTCCTTCCGCTAAGCCAACAACATGCAGCCTCGTCCTCTCAATAACGCTCTTGAGTCTAACCCTTTCAGTCATGCTCATCCTGCTACCAGACAGGGCCGGAGATAGCGGGGCATAGGAACCAGCAGACGGTCCAGTGATCAACGAGTGGAAGCATCGATCAAGCTTGTCAAGCAATCCTAAAGCCGACTCAAATCTTGGAGGGAATGAAGATATGTAATCGTTAAATGAGTTTGCTATTTGTAAAAGATACTGTGTTTGCAGCGATGCTATGAAGTTTGCAAATTGGTTAGCTACTTCCCCCCCCCCCCAAAAAAAAACAATAAAGCCTTTTACCACCACGGCACCCGAGTACAATTGTCCATGGAGTGTCATACGGTGGATACCGGTGCAGTACCAAATAGCCATTGGCACAAACAACTGAACGGGGCAAGAAGAATATGACCTACGGGTGGAAGAAACCCACAGCAAGTCCACCAATTTCTCTAAGTCATCGGCTATTTCCGCAGCATCAGTGTACCCCCCATCATTAAACTTCTTCGCATATTTCCGAGAAACTTGCAAGAGCTCGTGGTCCAGAAAGGCAATCAGCGAGTTCTCCGGTCGAGAGCCGGGTTTTAGGGGACTAGGGCGAGGGTGTGGTAGCGGGCGGTAAGAGAAGACGCTCGATGCGTCGGACGGCGCGGGCGAGGGGAGTGATGGAGGAAGGAACCCCTTAGAAGCTTGTGTGGAGGCCATCTCGCGATTGGGGGAAAGCACGAACAGAGTTGGAGCTTTGATGCGAGGACTAGTCGTGGTTGATAACTCTGATGATGTCACATGCGAACTTGCTTGTTAGTATGCGGAACTAAGGATTTAGGCTGATGACTAAATTGCTGCCACGCACAGAAAATCACTCGGGAATCGGCCCCCCCCCCTGGATATTGATACACAGCTAACCCACAGTCGCCATAGGATGTTCTGCTTCTGCATTTGCATGTAAAGCAGTGCATAGAACCGTAGGGTGTTCTGCATATAGGGGTAATAGCCCCTTTTGAGTTAGATCGTTGCACCCAGTAGTGAGACTATGTATGGTACCGGTACCTTGTATCTAGCGGACTCCATAAGGCTTGACGAGCCGCAATGCAATGGCCGCACATCCAAACACGATGCTAACTTGCGCTAAGACAATACAGGACATTGAGGTCCGCCGAAGTCACACTGTTCGCCATGTTGCCTGCTACGGTGCTTGGGTTGAAATTCCCCCTCCCTCCTTTTCTGTCGCGAACTACCTTGTGTAACTTCCCTAGACATACAGACTCCACTCCCAATCCGCATCCCAGCAATCACCATCTACCACCGCCAATGGTATATCTCGTGCTACTTCACCAAACAGAACGGAAACAAGTACGTTCATAAATGTAAAAGTACCGGTACGCTAAATTTCCCAGACCCTCACAAGGAATATCACCGGTATTTTTTTTCTTTTTTCCCTTGAATAACTCCAGCATATCGTAGCTGTTTTAGAGATCATGTTTAGACTACCAGTATGCCTTATGGCATCCTAAAATACCTGAACCCATGTGCCTAGGACACAGGCCCGGCTCTGTGGAAGCAGGCAACGAGAGAGAGAAAGAGATGAAGGCCTCCTGCTAAGTCAAATAAAGAGACCCCATTAATAGGCTCCGTCACTCACCCAGCCACACAACCGTGCACCGAACAAGCGATACCTGAACAGAGAGACCAGTCAGACTAGCAACGACGAGCCAAATGGCACCGTAGGTGATAGCGGCGTAATTTAGCCGGAGAATCTGCATAGGAAGGCTCTGGTCTATTGTCGGTTTGTAAAATCAAGGCTCTTTGCTTTTTGAGATCCCCATTACCGGTAAATAAGAAGCTGGCTCTGACCTGTATTTTCACTCAGCGGCACCACCCTCCTGAAGGCGATAGAACCAGATTCGGGCACTGAAACTGGAGACAGCCGGGCCAAAAAGGCGGAGATTCAATCGAGGTTCGGTGAGTTCCCATCGATTCTTCTACTGTTTGGCCCAAGCCGTTCGTAGAGAGACAATGATGGCAACATACAATCTGATAGGGTTAAGGTCAACGGCCCTGACAAAGTAGCGAGCGAACCACACATACCCTAGTCCATATCCAAATCCATCTCGAGAAAATACATGCCCTTACCGTCGGCCTCTGATGACAGAAATGGGGCACTTGCTTGGAGAAGGGTATAGATATAAACAGCCAGGCCAGCATCCCTAACTCTAACAGGATGATTGACAAAGTGGTGAGAACAGAAGACACGGATGTGTCAGAGTTCTCTGATGCCGAGCTGACTCTTGGCACGTCGATTGCGAGCATAAAAAACGTGCCAGGCGATGCAGTTGCGTCTGAAACTGCATATTCTCGCCTCGGGAAGCAGAGAGTTCGGAGCACTGGGGCTACCACTGCCGGTAAGCCCAAAATCGCATCCTTCTGGTAATCGGGGGGCTGAGGCGACGAACCTTCTGCTGCGATTCTCGGGGAATTTTGATGACATGTGACAATGAACAAGTTCCAGGATCCGCCTATCAGCACGACACTACGATATGATAATGGGTGTTGCTATGATTCGCAGCGTTACATGGGGAGAAGTAGTCTAGATAAATTGCAAGGGGAAACATAAGGCGAGAGTAGGTTATCAGTTCCTCGGAGCATGAACTTTATATTTTAGGTCATCGGTGGTTATGGCCCATTGGTGGCCTTTCTTCTAATGTTACCTTTGTAGTTTCTTGGTGTATTTTTTGTCTCTCGCTCTTTGCATCCAACCACCTGAATTTTCTTGCCATCATCCATAACCGTAGTCAGGGATTATAGCCTTTCCAACCCGTGAATAGTCTACATGTTGTCGGCCCCCACACTCCATTGACGGACAAGGAAGGAAGAGAGTGAAAAAAGAGAAACGTCGGTACCGTTACCACAGTACCATATCATGGCATGTCCGTTTTGAGCGTTGCTGAATTCTTCGCCCCTTCTTGGTAGCGAGGAGCTGCTCACGGATTCTGTTTCGAAATTTGCAAGGTGTCGGTTAGATTTTTTTAGGGTGAGAAAAAAGAAAAAATTGTGCTCTCGCTGGCTGGCGGTGAGAAATTTGGATAGAGTTTTGCGAGTGACTTGCAGATTGAGCTGAACTGAGAAGCGGAGGGAGGGGGGCAGGGGAATGAAAAAATATGTGCCGCTGAGCGGGATAAGGAAGAAGAGGGTGAGGGTGAGGGAGAGAGAGAGGGAGGGGAGGGGGAAAGGAACAAGAGGAGGAAGGAAGAGGAGGTGACAGATGGGCAGGCACCACACGATTATGATGGAAATTACGGTTGTAACTCTCATACGGTACGGGCATCACCTGTCACCAACAACTGTTATTATACTCGAGTACAAGCACTGGTACTCGAGTAGGTGCGATGCGGTAACTTAACATAAATTGATGTAAAAATATCTCAGGGTCTATTTTATTCTTTTTTAGCTCTGAGGGTATCGTGCTGGTGTAGTATATACCAGCAATATGTATCCTTTACGAGGATGACATCAATTGAAGGGCCTTGTGCATGTCGTACTTTCCAATGTAAAAGAATTATGTTTGCTCGCTCATTCGCGAGAGGAAGAAGTTGACCTACCGGTATTTTACCGTACCGTACTTGTATCGTATGTCCTTATGCCTTCTCTTCGATTCCCTCCACCCCCCTCATGCTCCGTATGTAGTATGTACTGTAGACTCCTGTACCAACGGCACCCCGGGAGCGTGCATCCTATGCTCCTTTTTTTTCTCCTCCCTCTTTTTTTTTACCCCCTAACCACACCCTTCCACACCACCGTATCCCATGATTTCATCCCTCTCTCCTTACATGCGGTACGGTACTTGTGCTAGCACTTCTCAGGAACTGTGGGCTCCTTGGCGATGCAATGTTTCACCAAGAGGCAAGCACACAGCTGATGGTTGGCAGTGGATGTTACCCCATGTACAAGTACCGGTACTCGAGTACTCGAGTTCCGTAGATAGTGCGTGTATGTCCCCGTGATTTTTTTCCTCTTTTCTTTTCTGTTTTCGCAGTGAATGTGGCTGGAGCGGGATTGGAGCGGTTTGTTTGCGGCAGGCAGGTGTTGTTGTTGGGATGTTCTAGAAGGTCACTTCCCCGCGTAAGCTTTACCTGGGATTGGAATGGGTGGGTGGACGGATTGGGGGTTGAGGTGGTGGGGGAGGGGGCTAAAATTAAGAATTTAGCAGTCTGCAAGCAGTACCGGTACGAGTACTGTAATTTGATGGTTCCCAACTTAAAGGGACAGAGGAATATTTGTCGGTTTGCCGGTTTTGAATTAGCTTTTGAATTGGGATTGAAATTTTGTCTACTGTGAGCTTGTGTGCACATTTGGGTACAAGTGCAACAGCCCTATTTCTCATTGGCATCGTCGTTGTCGCTGAATTTCAAGAACCATCATGGTAGAATACCCGATGTACCCGCAGCAAATAAAGAAGAATGAAGAAAACACCGACATTCCGGGATCCACACTTATGATACTATCCCTTGGGTGGTGTGAAACAGTAATTCGTTGCCAGGAACTCCAAACCAAAAGTAGCTACAAAATAGCTGTTGTTGGTAACAAAATTGGACTTTTCACTCTATAACTGACTCAGCACATCGAGAGCTGCTGAATTCTTAGCCAATCACAACACCCAACTCATTCCACATCCGGCTTAGCCTGCCTGACAATGAATTTTACTGTTTCACATTGTCCAAGGGATACCGTCTATGAATATATGCCATCATCTAATTAACAGAGAAAAAAAAAATTTTTGATTTTTTTTTACCAACGACGTTTCCAAGGGAAGGGGAGAGAAAAATTCTGTCAGCACCCACCCGTTGTCGGGCACTACGCCGGCATTCAAGAGAAAAAAAGGGTTTTTTCTTTGCTAGGCAGCTTGGCGTATGGACTAATTATGGTGTGGAGGGACTTGTACTCGAGTATGGTACAGTCGCACCTCGCTATCCCGGACGGCCAAATTCTGAAGAATCCGTCCGGCACAGTGAGGGATCCGGGACAACGGGTCGGGCTTTGGTGGAAAGAAATTCAGAGTTCACAGAGATTCATACGAGGCAGTGAGGTATCCGGATTATCGAGATCCGGGACAGCGAGGTGTGATTGTACTCGAGTACCGCACACGTTTCTTTTTTTTTCGGAAACATGTTCGTTACTTTGCTTGATGGACTTTCATTGTCTTAGATTCGATATTTTGATGTTGATTTTCTTAATGGGGGGGGATGGGATGGTTGAGTGGATAGATGGATGGAATAGATCGGATAAACGAATGATTTGTTCAACGGTCATCTCGTTGCGATGAGGCTTTGGGTGAGACTATTTATACTCGGCGTAGTCATCTTGACCCAACTGACTGCCTGCTGCACTGTATCATACTCGTGCTCGAGTACCGGTACAGTACTCGACTATCTGTCTGTCCCTTCTGTGCATTCCAACCCAAGCAGCCAGCCAGCCAGCTAACTGGAGGGCCTCTTTCCCTTCCATAACCCTTTATGCGCAGCAGTGGACGGATGGAATTGGACTGGTGGGGAATGGGATGTAATCTGCCTCGGGCGGGATATGTATGTGGATTTTTTAGGGCCAGTACTTGAGTAGTTGATTATAAACGGGCCGCGGTGCGTACTTTGCACCTTTTTTTTCTTTTCTTTTTCCCCTTTCTTTCCATGTTGTTATTTTTATCCCCAGAGTACTCGAGTAAGGAGGGACTGGAGGAGAAGTGGAAGAAGCATGGAAGGATAAAGGGAAAACGTGAAGAAGGCTGTGGAAGGAGCTATCATTGGACAGTACTCGAGTACCGGTACAATACCGGTACAAGTACTTATTGGAAGACAGGGAATAGCGAGTTACAACGGGGATTGAGAGAGGAGGATAGCAACGCTAACCCATACTTGCCTTTTGAGCTCGGAAGAAAGGAGGAATCAGAAGGGAGAGAGATGGGCTCTACGAGGACAGATATCAATTGTTTATCTACATATTAATATCACGCTTCGAGTATAATATTTTTTTTTTCCTTCAGGGAGGTTAGTTGGGCTAGTATCGTATTGTAATCATCTCGGCTTCATTCTTCCGCTCCTTGGGTTATGGGATCTTTTTTGTGTGAGACGAGAATATCGTAGCGACGGCTAGCCCAAAAGCAAAAGTGTGTGCGTACATAGCCAGGACTTTGTCAATGGTACCGGTATGATAGGTGGTTTACGACCTCATCCTCTCTCTCATACAGACCTTCCATCCCCCGGTCCGGCCTTTTTCTCTTGTTTCCTCCGCACTTTTTTTTTTTTTTTTTTTTT
>JACCEG010000166.1:155580-329166 GCA_014065205.1 Tuber brumale
AAAAAAAAAAAAAAAAAAAAAAAAAAAAAAAAAAAGGGTATAGCTGTCCTGTCCTTGGGTTCTTACGCTTTTTAAACCTTTTTTTCGCTATCCCGCATCGTACTTTTTTTTTCTTTTCTTTCCTTCCCCACTGAAACCCCCCCCGTTCAAGTTACATACCATACTGGCCTGCTGTTGCCTGCGCATCTCAGCTCGTCTTTTATCGTCATCGCCTTGCAAGTCGATTCTCCTCAACCCACCAAGAGAAAACTTCCCCTCCTCTTTTTTCCCTCTCCTTCTTTCTCTAAAACCCCATCCCTCCCTTGGTCGGCTCCCGCCACACTTCTAATCTTCACCCCTTCCGCGGCAAACCTAAGAAAAATTTGCCCCGAACCCTCTCCGCGACCTTTTCTCATCACTACCACCACGGTCACCACCACCACCACACTTCTCGTTCGCTGCCATCCACCACCACCGACCATCCACAATCATCCCACCATCGCACACCCCCCTCAATCATCAGATTGCCCACCACTGTTCGTGTCTCTCTTCCTCCCATCCTCCCATCCCTCCTTCCCTCCCTTCTATTTGTCCTTCCTTGTCTACCTCACTGATAACCCCCCCTCGCTTCTTTCAATTTGTGTTGACTCGAAAGCAATTCTTGCGCAGTTCACGTCTTTCGTTGTTGACGGTTTGATTATCTGTCGACACCCTTACCTAAGAGCGATTTTTCTTGCCACATCCCTTGCGTCAATCACGACGGTGCAATTTTTCTGCAGTTGTACTTTTCTCGAGCCGGTTAACTCAAACGAAGGTATCTATTAATCCCCTCTCCTCTCAAATACAAGAAGATTGGTTCAGGTTTTTTGATCCAATTCTTTTTACTGTCCATCTGCTATATTTTTTTCCCCGTGTTTAATCCGTTTCTTTCCTCTCGTTCTATCATTAGTCCTTTGCCTCCCCCGTCCTTTTCTGCTCCCGTTAGTGTACGTTTGTTCGTTGCTCTTTCTGAACATTTCCCATGAGTCGTTCCAGCCCTTTGATAGTTCTTCAATAATATTTACTCTACAGCTCGATTAGCAGGTTTCGAAAATAATATCCTTTTTTGCCTCCCCTTTTTCTTTTAAAAAGCGATCTTTTTTTTGGCGCTAGAGCCAGAAGTTTCCTCGACCCAACCTCAACAGAAAGCAACCGGCCCATCGCATCGTTTTTACGCTTTTTTTCTGTCTTTTTCAAGGTTGAACGAACAACATGTCATTTCAATACGATTACCCGCAGCAGCAGCAGCAGCAAGGCTCTGCCTCGCCAACTGGAGCCTCCGCTGGCGGGCCACCTCCTACTGGTCAAGCCGTTCCACAACAAGCCTCCGCTTCTCCTGTTCCATATCCTAACAATTCTGCAGCAGGCTCTTCTAATGGCGCTGCTGGTAGCGATGCTAAGACGACTTTGTGGTATGTCTGTTGAAACCATATTGCCTCGGACTCCGATATGGGGATTTGCTCGTGTAACGTCTGGGTGTTTACGGTTGACTAACTCCTGCCTTGTAGGATGGGCGAGCTCGAACCGTGGATTGATGAGGCGTTTGTTAGAAATGTTTGGTATCAATTGGGCGAAGGAGTTAATGTTAAGATGATTCGCGACAAGTTTTCTGGGTACGCGTTTCTCCTTCCGGCTGCGGAATAGTTTTTTCTTTTTTTTCCCCTTGATTCTTATAAATTTTTCTTTCGTCGGGATGACTAACATTATCTTTTATTAGTAATGCTGGTTATTGTTTTGTTGATTTCAGCAGTCCCGCTGCAGCTGCCAAAGCATTGACGCTCAATGCCACCCCTATTCCCGGGAGCAGCCGTCCTTTCAAATTGAACTGGGCCTCGGGAGGAGGTCTTGCTGACAGACGGTATGTACTATACTTTTATTAGTTTGCATTTTTCGCGTTAACTAATTAAGGTCCATGCAGTGACGATCGCGGACCTGAGTACTCCATCTTCGTTGGTGACCTTGGACCTGAGGTTAATGAATATGTTCTCGTTTCGTTATTTCAATCAAGATTCCCGTCTTGCAAGTCGGCAAAGATTATGACGGATCCCGTGAGTGGGATGTCTCGTGGCTATGGGTTTGTTAGGTTTTCGGATGAGATGGATCAGCAACGTGCTTTGACTGAGATGCAAGGCGTGTACTGTGGTAATCGTCCCATGCGTATCTCCACCGCGACCCCTAAGAACAAGAGCGCTGCCGGCGGTCCTGTCATGCCCGGAGCACCTGGCCCCGTTGGTATGTACTCTATGGGAGCTCCTCCTATGGGTTATTATGGTGCTCCACAGCCGATGAACCAATTTACCGATCCTAACAACACCACTGTTTTTGTCGGTGGACTTTCTGGATATGTTACCGAAGATGAACTCCGCTCGTTCTTCCAAGGTTTTGGGGAAATCACCTATGTTAAGATTCCTCCGGGTAAGGGTTGTGGATTTGTTCAATTTGTCCAGAGACATGCGGCCGAGATGGCAATCAACCAGATGCAGGGGTATCCTATTGGGAACTCGAGGGTTAGATTGAGTTGGGGACGGAGCCAAAACAACTCTGGGCCTGCGGGCACTCCTTATAGGCCCGCTCCTCCTCCGCCCGTCTATCCGTCGATGGGCATTGCTCCTCAACATCACTATGCGTCTTTTGCGCCTTTAAAGTAGTTACACTCTTTCTTTTAAGCTCTTTTATAGTTCGATGTATCTATTACACGTTACTCTTTTTCTCCCCTTTACATATCCCCCCTCTTAGACGTTTCGATTTTGATTTCTCCGTTTTCCCAGCAAGACCTATTCTTGTCCATTATCCCATCAGGGCATTTCTTGTACCAGGGCTCTTCTCTTTCTTTCTTTCTAATGTGTGACGATTTTGGAGTATGGCTGTTTGATTTTGTTTGCTGATTTATTTGCGCCTTGCCTTTTCTGTAGTCCTCATGCTGCTCACATGCACCCGCCTCCTCAGCCAGGCCAGATGCCACCTCCGGGACCACCAGGCGCAATTCCTGGACCGACTGATCCCACGGAACCTCTCGATATGCAGCGCATGAATACAATGTACTTAGCCGCGAAGGATGGCAGAATGGACCGTCTCGAGGCCGACTCTCGTGGATACCATTCTGTCTATGCTGCTTAAAGACCAAAGGCCTATTTTGACACTGCTTTTCTTCTCTTTTGTCTTTTCTTTTTTGGGGAGGGGCCATGACCAAAACCGAGGGGAAGAAAAATGAATACGAAAAAAAAAAACAACCAATAATTGGAATGAAATGTCATTGGCAAGGGAAGGTTGGGAAATGGAATTCATGCAAGGCAGGGGAAAGGAAATGTGATGGATGGTGTTGGGAGTGTTGATAGCTACATATGGCGTTGCGCAAAAAAATGTTTGGCTTTTTTTCCTTTCTTTTCCTATCTGTTCCCCCCCTCATTTCTTTTTTGTTGAACTTTCTCTTTTTACTTCCCTATCCCAATTCTCGATTAAAAGGGGGGCTCTCTTATCATCTTCATCACCGGCTTTGTTGGTTTGGTCTGATTTAGTTTGGCTGCGTTGGTTTTCCTTTCCTCTTTTTTAAAAAATGGTAGTCCTTTTTTTCTTCTATTTCGTAGCTGGGTTGTTTTACCCTCCCTCCTCTTTTATCTATATTTTCTCCTTGGGGATTACTTCACTTCACTTATTATTGTTAGGTTCTATTGGCTTGTCTACTGTGCCCTTGATCTGATTTTGATTTGATTTGATTTTGATCGACTTCTTGAGTACGGTGTCTGAGGAAAATTAAAAATTCTGGTTTTTTTCATTTTTTTTTTTTTTTTTTNTGGTTTTTTTTTTTTTTTTTTTTTTTTTTTCATTCATGGGCTTTTGATCTTGATTTTGCTATTACTGGTAGTTTTCAAAAATTTCGTTAACTTTACTTTTAACCCTTTTCCCATCTAAATGAGTGGTAAGTTAGGTTAGCCTATTTATTTGCTCGGCGACGGATAGTGATGCATGGATGAGTGGGTGTTGTTTTATTCCTCTCCTTTCCACCATCTACGCATCCAGTTTTTAGCAAAAGCGAGCATGCTGATTTCACTGCCTCGATGGTTATAGCTACTTACGGGGGAGGTTCATGGGAGGTAAACTGTGCTTTTACATAACCGGTATTTAGGAGTTTTTGTTTTTGTTAAGGGAGAAAATGGCTTGTTTTAGTCTGTTTTGTTGGTTCGCTTGGTTCCATATATCCCGTATGATAGTATGATTAGTATAGTGGGTGGAATTTGTTTTTGCTGGGAATTTAAACCCTTCTATGACACTCCCGCTTAAGCTATGGTATCTTGCGCTTGTTCCGTGAGCCGAGCAGTCTGTGGTGGACTATTGGTTCTTATACTCGGGTATCACCTGGTATGATATGTATAATACCGTACGGTACTGTATCATATATACCATCGTACTGTACAGTATGGTGCCCGGCACTCGAAATGGGCCGAAAAACCAACCCGATAATGATTTCTAAAAATCTCCAACCACAACCACACCTTTCTTCAGGAAGATACGGCTTCACAGAAGTGCACTACGTTTGCAAAAACGGCCAGAAAACTTTCCCGAGAGGGCTTCAGGGTTGCCCGACAGTAACGGACGATGCAGTAGTTTGAACGGAAGTGCAAGCAATTGGCGGGACAAAAACCCCAAACCTCGATCGTATTATGATATAATATACAATCTTGTCCCTCAAGCCACTGCCCCCCCCCCAGAGTGCTTTTTTCCCATTCAAGAAACGACGACGATGGGCTCTCCCACCCCCAATCCCTACGTATTCGCCCGGTTATCGGGAAGAGATCGCCACTGCCGTTTTACGATGACCATTGTCCTTCCTTCCTTCCTGCCTTCTATCTCTCCCTCCCTCCACATGTTTCGTTGGACATTGAACTCACGTCGTATTATCACGTGGGGGTTCGTTCCTCTTGCCCGGGTCCGGATGACAGGTAACACTGCGGTGCATGCGGACGATCATCATACCGTACTGCTCCAGCACGTGAGAGTTGTGGGTAGGAAGTCATGGGATGTCACTCGTGGGGGGGGGGGTTTCCGGGGAGATTCAACGGGCGATGGGAGTTGTGAGCGCTGATGGCTTGTGGTGAATATTATTAACGGGCCGTTTGAGGTACTGGGGATTTGAGTTGGCTTTCGCTTGTTGGGGGTCTTTATAGTATCTACTTTCCTTCAAACCTTTTTTTTTTTTGCTCACTTGTGCTGGTTTGTTATTGGGACTTTTCTGATGGGTCTGGAGGTTATGGGGGCGAAGGCCCATACAGGAGTGATAAAGGTGAGGTGGGTGGGCGCCGTGGTGAGCGGGCTTGGTCGGGGTGCCTGATACCGAG
Organism: Tuber brumale; assembly: GCA_014065205.1. Classification (NCBI taxonomy): domain Eukaryota; kingdom Fungi; phylum Ascomycota; class Pezizomycetes; order Pezizales; family Tuberaceae; genus Tuber; species Tuber brumale. The sequence goes on from JACCEG010000166.1 coordinate 160,932, forward strand.
TTGGGGTTCCTGTGAGATGCGGAGTGGAGGCAAGGTTGCACAATATATTTTCCGGAGAATGGTTGCGTATACCAACCGACTATATACCTTCTTCGCACGAGACAGCTGGCGGTTGAACGGTGCATGATGGATGGGTAATGGGTTTCTGCTTTGTTGTGTGTGTTCGGTATGGGCGCAGATTGTTATGAGTGAATCTTCAGCAGTGGTAGTGACTTTTTTTTTGCGGTGCATACACATATCTCCCCCATCGTAATCGCACTTTAAACTCTGGCTTCGACTGCTGAAAGGTTATATAAATCTGCTTGCTTGCTTGCTTTTCTGGGCGGAATGAATGTATTTATTTCTCACAGACCGGTATCTCAAGCATGATATCATACTTATCACGAATTGTGTTGTGAGAATGGGCCAGAGAAGAGAGTTTCATTATGATTATGTTTGCTCGTTTATCCCCTTAAGTACCTCCTCGCTTCCCCTTCTTCTTGAAGGAGCCTCCTCCTTTCTCAATCTGAAGTTTTAATAAACTTGAGGAAACCATCGGCGTGTAGGAATGCAGATGTGGGCTACGATGTATGCATTCCCATGAGACTGCAGGATTAAGGCAGGATAACGCAGTGGGGATGTCCTGGTTATGCGGAGAGCGATGATAGGATGAAATAAGGTAACATCAGATTCTCATTCTAATACCTCATTGATAAGCCGCCCCGCAAATCCAATATCATACCCAATCGATCCATCCATCGCGCTTTTCGCAACCAACCGGTGGGCCGCTACCGAGTGATTATCTATGGCTGCCGTGGGGGATCCTCCCCTCCCCTCCCCTCCCCTCCCCTCCCACACCATCCCAAAACCAACCAACCGATCGGGCCAGTCCTATCCACCGCATCAAAACAAACACGAGCACTTTTCAGCATGATCCACTCTACCGCCTCGACATAACTCGCGCCGAAGCACAGCACAACTACCGATATGTTTCAGATCCCCGCGCCAACCAAGTATGATAATAAGTGAAGTTTAGGGATAGATAGATAGAGAGCAAGCAAAATCAGGCCGCCGACCCGAGGCCTCACGACCGCTCACTCGCAGCCGGAATAGGCGTACCGGTGTTGGGGAGGGGGGGTTGCGGGGATGTATGTATGATATGTATGTTTCCAGGTGGGTGAGTGTTTGACGTGTGAGAGTTGCGCAATCGGGTTGGTCTGTCGATGTGTGCTGCGTGCACACGTGGGAATTTTTTTTTGGGGGGGGGTGCCGGTGCGGCCGAGCTGGGTACTTTAGATTCCGCCGGGAGGTACTGTACTGTACCAGCTGCGTCCGCGACGCTCCTGTACCCTGTCGAGTGCTACGAGTCCTTGGAAGTGCTTCGATAGCCCTCTATCATTCTGTGAGAAACGGGCTGTGATGGGGTTTTTACAATGCCCACAGAGGGCATATCCGAGGGTAGTTATCTAACTTCTATTGTTAATGGATACTAGTTATTGTTCTTGGGGTGTGATATGAGAAATTTACGGGCGCGCCTGTATTGTATTCGTGGGGGGGGGTTGATCTGATCCCATGCCTGCCAGTCACATAATACAGTAGGTAAATTACCGCAAGTGATCAGCCGGGCGTTCACCCCTCCCGGAGAAATCTTATTATGGGAGAGTCGCGGGATCTGGGGGAAAGGAGGAAGGAATGGAAAGGGTGTGGGTGGGTGGGGTGGAGCATACTCGAATTACCCATCCTTGAACATTCTTCCTTAGCCAAAGTTGGCAGGAGGGAGGTTGAAGAAGAGTTGCACTTCAGCTAGGTTAAGGTAGAGGAAGTTCTCGAAACGTGAGACCTACTATTGGGTTCTCGGATAAGGCCAGCCGGGCAGCAGGGCCCCGTGGCTAACCCCCGGTCCGCTCTTGCGATTGGGGGTGATGTGATGTGATGGAATGTGCCGGTACCGGCTGCTCACCTCCAGGCCACCGAGTAAAAAAAAAAAAAAAAAAAAGACCCTCCTCCACCACTGTCAGGGAGCCGGAATATCGTGGGATAAAGCAGCTATAATATAAGGCACGACCAAAGTTCTACATACGTATCTACGCCTAACTTAAGACATAAACCTAGAGAACTCTTGCCACGGGAGATGGCGTGCTCTCTCTCCCGCAACGAAAAGCACCAAGGCGTATTGCGGCAGCGGTGGTGGTGGTGGTGTGCTAGCATAGGGTCGCGGGGTCGCATAGTATCACAATCGTGAGGCACTATCCTCGTGTTGTGGCGTCGTGATGTGATTGTATGATGATGTAGGTTTCCGTCGGGAATTTGGTTAATCAGTTTCGGGTCCTGGATTCCTTGCTATGGGTGGCACCGGCGCCGGCGAGGGTGGTATTAATGACGCTTCAAAAATAGTCTATATTGGAGCCTGAGGAGCTATTCGGGGTTCTTTATGAGGTTCAAATACTCGCTGAGGGAGCAGGCCTTAGTTAATCTTGTACTCGAGTAGAAGGTTAGGTATTGTGGACCACGCTACTCTGAAGGCCTTACGGGGGAGTCGATATAATACGGTCCATGATGCTGTATCTTGGGCGGGTAGAGAAACGCTCGAAGATGCCATACAAGCAGTGGAATCCCATGATTCAGTTTCAGCTCCGAGAGTCTACTGTACGAGCAGCTGAACTCCCGGCCTTAAGAATTTCCAGCTCCGGACAGTTCTGCCCGAGCGGGCAGGAGTCTTGGTAGTCACTTTTATTGGTCCCTGAGGCTAGAATAGGATATCAGACAAATATCCTACTCGTACACCGACGATTGGGAGTTGTTCCAGAAGTTTTGAGATGTGCAGCCACCTTTGTTGATAGACAATTGGCGTAATCATATTGAGGTACTTTCTCTCTCTCTCTCTCTCCAATCTACGAGTACTCAGTATCGGTAGCCAAGATAGGAACGGGGGAATAATTGAGAAGGAAGGTTGCGGACCTTTTTTTTGCTTTTCTTCTGCCTCAATGCAGGAGGGAAAAGGCTTTAACAATTTCAGGCCTCCCACGCCAAGAATTTGGTCCACCGACAGGCGCAGATCGTGCTCGCTAACATTGAATGCTGGATTCCAGTGCATGAGTCTTAAACAACATCCACCCTAACGATGAAAGGGCTGGGCTGGAGTCCTGAAGAACACACCCCACCATCCGCTCCCCCTTACAAGCAAAAAATCCGGGAAAGAACATCTTGGGGTTTTGGCTATCAGGCACGGCATCTCTTCAAAAATTAAGCCCTATCCTATCGTGCCTTCCTCTTTATCAGTTCTAGCTACTGTTATACAGTCAGGGAGAGGAAAAGGCGAAGCTCACATTCCCCCCGCCCGTCCATCCATCCACCCCCCCTCCCAACTAGTGGAGTACTTTTATTTTATTTTATTTTTCTCCTCCTCGTCGCAGCACGGCCAACCATGGCCCCAGAAGCCTCAGAAACCGGGTCACCATTATTGTCTCCCGAGCACAGCCCTCCCTTCCATACGCCGCTTATGGAATCGGCCTCCGATCCTATGGATCTGGGTGCTATTCCGCTGCAGCCGTTGGATCAGGAGGGTGAGGCTCCGCTAACATCACCAGATCCCTCGTCCTCACCTCCCTTCCTCCCTAACGCAAACTATGCGAGCTACACGGGTGGAAACCCATGGGATGATAAGCCTGTGGTACCGGTATTGGAGCCTGTGGATGATTATCTTGCGTCGAACCGCGCCAAATCTTTGGACAAAGACCCCGAAGAAAAGGTGAGGGCCAGCTCGGAGGCGCCAGATGAAGAGGGAGATGAGGAAGATGAAGAAGATTTGTTGTTGGGAACTGAACAGGATGGAAGTAGCAGCACTCATGGCGAAGAGGATAAAAAGGAGAGAAGGGGGACAAACGAAGCCCCCCCGCCAAAGAGCAAACGCAAGAGGCGCAACAATGCAGAGAGTAGGGAGACGAGGGAACCTGGACAGCCAATCCTTCTTACAACATCAATTACTACTACCTATGCGAAGGACCTCCATGAGCTCTGCCAGTCCCATGTCCGCTTAACCCCAGTCTTCGCCTTCGAGCAGAATAAGCCGCAGGAGTTTTCTGTTGTTTTAAAGTTGGTTGGACCCGTTGAGATCAAGGATATTGTGGTTGACGGAATATTCCCATCTAAACGGCATGCAAAGGAAGCGGCCGCAGAATTGGGTATCAAATACGTTCGCGATCTGCCTAAGGATGGATCATCTCGGTTATTCACTATGGACCAAGAACCGGAGAATTGGGTTGGCTTGTTGAGCGGTATTTTCACTTCACCCCCCTTTGGATAACTACATTCCCTTCGCCTTCACCCTCACCCTCACCCTCACCCTCACCCTCACCCTCACCCCCATCCCCTCCTTCTCGCGCTACATATACACATGTGTACAAAATGCAAATTATGGTGACTAAACGAAACCAGACATGTGCAACGGAAAGCAGATTCGGCCCCAATACACCGACTATGCTACTCCTGGCGCCGGTTATTCCTGCGAAATAAGATTGAGTGCAGAATTCGGATGCCCGGGCGTGGAGTGTATGGTCTTTGGGGATAAACATCGCGCCTTCAAAAACAAGAAGAGTGCAAAGATCGCCGCGGCCAAAGAGGCCATTTTGTGGATTCGCGAACAGGCACCTCCAGGAACTCCGGTTAATGGCCGGACTCTCAAGGCAGCTGCAAACGGTCCCGAAGGCGTAGTAGAGATCCCAGAGGGGACCCCTACGGCCCAGATTGTTAATCGTTTGTCTCCCCACCTTAATTGCCCTTGTCACGCCCTCGCTAACTAGCCAAAAAAAGTCATCTGCCCAAGACTAGGTTTCACCTCCCCGGAGTACATCTTCCATGCCGATCCCCACGCTCCTGGCCTATACGACGTGGACGCAGTGATTAAGCGTCCGAAAGGTCCACGTCCAGCCAAAATTGGCCCGATCCGCAGTGTCTTTGGCAAGAAGAAGGCTCGTGACGAAATCGCTACTTGTGTACTCCGCTGGCTCCGCAAGGAGGCAGAAAAGCAAGGACTCAAGATTGTTGGGCATGACGGGGTTGATGGTGCCCGGGAGGATTATAGCTCTTCTTAGCCATTTGGCTACTACTTGACTTGGTTATTTTGTAGTTCGGGGGGAGCTCCGTGGGAGAATCAACAATTGATGGAAAAAAGTCTGGGGAAAAAGTTTTGGTTTTGTTTCCGGTTCGGTTAGTTCGATGAGTTCTCCCTCCTTTTTGTCTGTCTTTTCCTGCCTATAATCAAACTCACTATCTCCTCCACATCTCCCTTTTCTTTTAATAGCTTCTCGTGGCATCCTGACTATTCTTCCATTCTCTTTTTCTTCCTTCATTCTCTCCTTCATCTACTGTATCTCATTCACATTTCCATTATCATTTTCATCCACAACCTTCTCATTCATTCCCAAACCCCCCACAGATAACTCGCGGAAGATGTAACATCAAGTCTAGCACGTCTAGACTTGACCTATGGGTTCATTCATCTATCTCCTGCATCTGCCGACCATACCTACCTACCTATGCCTTTTCTATCTAGCATTGGTGCATCGGTTTTCTTCCTACCTCTCCATCCATCTACCCATCCGTCCATTCACCCCAATACCTTACCTCCCGCTACTCTGTTAAATTCCGCAATATCACAGTAATAGTTTGGGTGTGATAACCTTTCCTGCAAATTGTAAGCTGTACTTGTATTGCAGAGGTTCGCTTTTGATTGATGCGTGCATGGGGTGGGCGTAAGATTTCCTCGCTTTTTGGTTTTTTTTTCTTCTTTCCTTCTTTCCTTTCTTTCCTTTTTTCCTTTTTGGAACCGAGGTTGGAAGTGGTATTAGGGTATGTCCTATCAGGTCAATTTACCCGGTTTCTATCTAAATTCTTTTGCCCTCTTTTTTTTTTTACCCTATTCTATTTTGGCTTGTTTCTTTTTGGATGCGGGGGTTCGGTTGGGCGGGTGTGGGCGCAGGCGTTGACGGACGGACAGAAAACACCACAAATGCTACGATAATTGGGTGTTTTCATGTTTTGATTTTGAAAAAAACTGTAGATGTCAAATTTTCCTCTTTCCTTATATATACCCAAGGGGAGTTTTTTTTCTTTCGGTTGGGCTGGGTCTGTGCAAGTGGGGTCTGAGCGAAGAAAAAAAATTTAGTACAGTACTGTACAGAACAAAACAGAAAAGAGTAGTATGGGTGGAATGGAATAAAGTGATAAGGCTACAAGTATGGCTTAGAGTATCGGGCACAGGTTCATCGATTTTTGGTCTGATGGGGGGGGGGGTGGTAAGCTAACGTATCGGTGAAGCCGAAGGTACAGTGCGGTGACAATTTCAAAGCATAGGGCATGATATGGACGGACTAAACCGGCAAAAGATGGCAACCAAGCAATCCCCTCCCACCCCAACCAGCTTGAGGCGTAATCTCCAAGTTGACGTTCTGCCAGACGCCGTCGTTGCCACGGCGGGAGACGAGGACTTTTAGAACCCTCTGTCGAGATATTAGAAAAGACCCCAGCTAGCAATCCGCCCATTTCCCCCAACGCAGTGAGAAGTATCACACTCACCCCCTCAAACTTCTTAACCTCCCCAGAAACCCTCCCCAAAGCATCCTGCCCACCGCCTCCGGAAGTTCCATCCAGAGCCCCGACACCGCCAAACCTCTTGACCAGATCACCGGCCCTGACCCCGGCGACGCCCGCGGGACCGGCGGGCTCGACGGCATTAACCCTAGCAAACGGCGCCTCAACGATTCCCTCTGCAGCCCCACCCCCACTCCCACCGCCACCGCCACCGCCACTAGCGGTGGGGACGGGAGCATCGGGAAGAGAGGCAGAAAGCGCATGTAACCCATGCAACCCCCTCTCGATCTCGGCCGTAAGCGCCTTATAATCGTTCCGTAGGGGAATGATGCGAGCACGGGTGATGCGGATCTGTGCGACGTCGATGTCATCCCTAGGGTAGCCATCGAACGTAGTCAAGGGGGTGGTCATTGTTACGCCGTGCTGCGAAGTGTGAGTTGGTGAGGGGCGTGAAGTGGGGGGTGTGGGGGAGGTACGGAGTCTAAGACGCTTCCGAGAGCTTTTAGTTCCGCTTCTAGCGCATCGCGGCGAGACATTAGTGCCATTAAGGATTCTTTGGAGGACTCTAGGGTTTGGGGGGGGTCCGCTGGGGAGATGGGCGCATTGGCGACGGTGGAGGAGGAGGGGATGGTGGGGGTGTGGATGTCCATTGTTCGGAGGCCCATTTATGGTAGCTTGTTGTACTTTGTTGACGATGGTGTCGATGGTGGTAGCGGCTTGTTGTGGGCGTTCGGTGTTTGCGATGTCGAGGTCGATGCTGATGACGATGAAGTGTAAGACAGCAGAGGACTCCCTCTTGTGTGGGGTTTGTTTTCCCGGCCACGATGGGGTGGTGTATTTCTCAGCACGGGTGTGTGTGGTACGTGTGTGGGATTGGAGGAGAGTGGCTCCCGCTTTCGGAATAGTCAGTTCTTGGCATGCAACTCAGCTCGGGAGATCGACCCAGCCGCAGGCTTTGGGAAAGATTTTCTTTTAGGAAAGTTGCCCTGGATGCGTTCGTTGTTTTTTTATTTTTATTTTTTCATTTTCTTATATTTTTTATGGGAGATCTACTGTGATGGATCCTTTTATTTATTTATTATTTTTTGCCTAATGGGTATGATCTATATATCGATGATATTATTGTTATTGTTATTATCATCATCATCACTCTTTCCTGTCGGATCATTTCTCCCTCTGTTCTACAATGCAGAATGATGATATCCTTTGTGTTGGGATGGTTGGGATGGTTGGGATGGATGGTGGCGGTGGTCTCGGTACCTCGTTTCCATTCGTTGCTGTTGTGGAACAACGCAGCAGGAACCTGAAGAGGGAGAGATTCCGTTTGTTGGAACCAAGTGTTCCATCATAGCTCCAGCCAGTGTATGCCGGTTCCTGCACGTGTCGTGGTTGGGTGGGCGCACTGCTCCCCGATCTGTTACCGTTCCTCAGCCAGTCTGATAAGTTACTGGTTCGGTGCGTTGCGGTGTCCACAGAGTCTCTTTCACTGCTGTGGTTACATCCCTACAATGCGGACGGACGGACATCTTGTCCCTTTCCTCCTCCCTTCCCCATGTTTCGCAGTAATTATGACGAAAGAAACCCCGGCGCACACAAGTTGTCTCTGATCAAGATCTCCGCAGGCCGTGTTTGGCCTTTGCTTGCCACACTGCCTTATTACTGTAACTCTACCCTACGGTACGGCAGCATACTGTACTAGTACTCGTATGATACCGGTAGGCACTCTTCTTCCCTTGGGTGCAACTTCCTCCCCCCCCCCCCCCCAGTCCTCTCTCTCTGATCACTACCACCTCTCACCCCTCTCACCCCTCTCACCCCTCTCACCCCTCTCAACCGTGCCTCTCACCCTCCCCACCGTATGGTGCCTCCTCCTGTGGGATGGGTGGGTTATCGTAGTGAAGCTGCCGGTGGGCCAGTCCATCCATTCTCGTGTCTGATATCGGTAGCTTTTTATTCTCCCTCCTCTTCCCTTTTCATCGCCTTCCCCCGTGTGCATCTGGTTAACTTCGGGCACTCTCTCCATTCGCGATTGCTGGGTTGATTGCTTTCCTGCCTGCCTGTCTGTCCTGCCTGTCCCTCTTTGCTCTGCCCCTTCCACACCTCCCTTTTTTTTTTTTTTCCTTCCCCTCCCTCTTCTCTTCCCTCTTCCCCTTCCCTATCTCATCCCGTTCACCCTCGCTCGTCGGCCTCCCTTTAAGAGTAGACCGCTTCGGCAGAGGCTGTCTTTCTCCCGCAGCTTCTCTCTCCAATTCTCCTCTCTCCTCTCCTCCCTCCTCCCATCCCTACCACCCCCTAATTTGGGGACTCGTGGTACCAATTTTCTAAGGCTTGTTTGACTTGTCCGGATTTTGGTCATATTTTTTTCCCTTCCTTTCCCCCCAATTCGATTTTCTATCTCCGGAAAGGAAATTAAAAATAAAAAAAATCCCTTCCTGACTTTTGCTTGGGCTTCTCTTCCAATTGTGTGGGCTGAATTTAGTTTTAGCGTCCGCAATACGTGCGCCTTTCAGCCAGCTTGAATTGGTGCTTCTAGCTCTATACCATACCTTTTACAGTATCATAGCTCATCGTGCCTTCTCCTGCCGTCTTGTCTTTTTTTCCCTTTTTCCCCTTTCCCTTTCCCTTTCTTCTTCTTTTCCCATCCCTCCCTTTCTTTTCCTTCACAAACTTGCTTTGTGCTTCGGTTTGCTTGATTGCTATGGCTCTTTCAACATTGCCACGACCGGCCAGTGACAATGACTCGCTCTACTTTATGGAACCGGGCCCCAAATACTGGCACGTTGGCCAGTCCTTCTCCCCGGAGCTTAAGGAGAGGGTCTCCACGAATTACGGTCCCTCCTTGCTTACCGGATTGCCCATGCTATCCACGTCGCAGTCTCCCACCATTCCCCGAGAGGCGTCACTCATGTCTATACGGGAGGAATTCCTGCAGGTCCCGGAGCCCGATTCGTTTGTCAATTCGGTTGACGGAGGCGACGACAGGAGCTTGAGTGGGAGCTTGGTATCCAATGGCTCGATAGGGACGATGGAGACGGCTCCCCAATTCCCGGGCTCGCCACGTGAGCCCTCGGCAGCCTTCACGCCTATAGATACGAAGGAGCTATCTTGCGGCGCCCCTGGATTCCAGAAATGGCTGAGGTCGCTCTGCCGTAGGCAACCGTCTCTTCGGCCTAGTGTTCACACGCCTTTTCGGGGAGACGGCCCCGATGACAACGACTGGGCCGCCTCTATTTTCTGTTCGGGAGCGGGCGATGAGGCGGATTCTTCCAGCTTCAAGTTTGTAACAGCAGCCAAGACCGCTTCTATAACGTTTGCATCTATGTCCGTGGAAGATGAGCCCCCTAGGAGGAGGAGGAATAGCTCTGTCGCTTTGGACAATGATACAATTGCAAGGATGAGGGATCGCAAATGCGCATTGGAGGAATTGATCAATACCGAGGAATATTATATTGCTGACCTCAAGGTCTTGGTTAATGTGGGTTTTTCTTGGCTCCATCAAAGGCACTAACGCGCTAACCCTTGGCAGCTCTACATGTCTATTCTCAATGATTGCGAGGGAATTCCCGCAGATATCAGGGACGCTATTACACGCAACATTTCTGAGATCTTGAGTCTTCATGAGAAACTGTTGGAAGAGATATTTCACGCACTCCCTGCAGCATCCCATCAGATTCAGACGTACAAGGGGAGGAATATTGACGTGAGCTCGCGGGTCGACGAATTTACGGAAAGTAATGTTTTGGCCAATCCCATGGCTGCTGCAAAAGTGGCCACGGTTTTTGATAGAATGGTGGGTAGCCGAATTTCCTATTTTCGTTGCATATGCAAATCTGACTTTCCCTGCAGATCAGGGGATTTTTTGTCTATGAAGAGTATTGTGCCAAATATGAGCTTGTTTGTGAGAAATTCAAGGAATTCCGTGGCTCTTCGTGGTCCCTGCGGGAAAGGGGATGTGAAACGCTTGCTGGTGCTATTAGCTCACAAGACAACAGAGAGGAGTATGGGAAGCGAGCGTTAGCACTGGCTGACATGCTGGTCAAGGTATCATATGCACTGCGCACGAACTCCATGCTCGGTAAAAGCACTAATGTTTTCAGCCCATCCAACGTATCTGCAAATACCCGTTGCTGTTTGCCGAAATTGTAAAGTGCACGCCCGCCATGGATTGTCCCGAATCGAACCAATTGCTGGATAAGGTTCGCTTTCGGCTGGAGGAGGCTGCACATCAGATCAACTTGGCCGCTGTTAATGGACCGAAGATACGTGATAGAATGGAGAAGACGTGGCTGTTGCAGGATCGCCTCAATTTCAAAGACAAGGTTAGCCCGGCGACGACCGCTTGCTTGGGTATAGTAGTGTTGACTTGTTTAGCTCGACTGCTCCGTCCGCCTTCTTGGCCAGATTGTCCTGTGTGGTGCGTTACATGTGGCATGGCAGGGACCAACGATTCCAGTCGGAGAATATATGGCTTGCCTACTCTACAAGTCTTACCTTTTACTCGCCAGGGTACCAAAATCCGGTGGCACTTATGATGTCAAATTCGCAATATCCCTAGGAACTGCCCGAATGGAGGAGGCGAATCAGGGGCAAGGTATTCCTCACGTGATCCTTGGCTAAAGTGCTCTATTAACATTAATCAGGGTTGAATTGCTATTCTGCACTTTTTTCGTGGAAAATCATATTTGAGGCTGGGCATCAGATTTATGAAGTGCTTCTGAGCGCTTGCTCGGCGACTGAAGAAGAGGTATGGCGGAACAGGGTCGCCGAATGCATCGCTGAGGAGAGCAAGGATTATGACGAATACGGTTCGGCGAAGTCGAATATAATTCCCGTGGTCATCTCTGATATAAGATCCCTTGGCCATGTATTTGGACGACCTGGGACTCTGGCCAGAAGGCAGTCATTACACCGGCCTAGGAGTACACCGCTGCCAAAGTCGGATGTCATTATCATCAACAATACTCATGCACTCTCGGAGGTGATTGGGCCGAAATCGGCGTCGGGTCTGAGCAGGAGTGCTTCAGTGCTCCACGCAGGCCAGATGACTGTCTTATCGCCCAAGCGCACCGAGAGGAATCGTATAGAGATGAGATTAACGGATGTCTGGACGAGGGATCAATTGGCTTATGGGTCGATGGCAAGCGGGGGTGTCCGAAGGAGGGATGCAAGCAATCTAATGAAGAGGTTATCAGCGGCGAGTCTAGTAAGCAGTGCTAGAAAGTCTATACATAGTCTGCACATCTCTAGCAGCTCATCAGAGGCACCATGGACCCAATCATGGGAGATTGCAGGAAACGCGGATCCGGGGATATTAATGGGAGTGCCATTGAATGCGACGGATAGGGCCCGGACTCCAAATAGCCATCCACACGGGGTGGGCAGAAGGGGCTATACACTTTCCAGGGCGTTCTCCTTCTCTGGAAGATCAAACGATTTAAAGAGCGTTCTGAGAAGGAGCGGGAGCTCAAGCCTGGAATCAAAATCCGAAGAGGCACTGAAGGGGAGTGCGAACGCCCCCGACGAGGAATTAAAACCGGCGGAAGTGTGCATCTCTGTTAGTGGCCCTGATGAGGGAGTGCGACGGAAAAGGATGAGTCTTCGTCCTCGCCGCCTACGAGGGCTAGGCTTGGACTGATGATGTCTTCGACACCGGGCGCTGCCCCGTCTAAATTCATGAGAGAAGCATCGCATCGCTACAACTGCCAAGAGGGTTGAAGGGGCTTGAACCTCTTTCTCTCTTGATTGAACCCATTCATTCATTCATTTTATTCGTTTGCTTATTAATGCTTTCTTAGCCCCTCCTTCACTTAGTAATTGTCTCTTCTATTCTCTTTTTTGTCTCCCATTTTCAAGTCTACAGTACATTCATTGGGCGGTTCCAGCGTTTTTATCATTCGTCTTTTTTGTTTGGCCGTTTTTTCCCCTTCCATCTCCTTTCCCCTTCTCCCTCTCGGTTATGCTATTTGTAAACGGATTACGAACGGTTATTGTATTATTGTTTGGGTGTGTTGCTCAGGAGTGGGGTTGGTGTGGTTGCGTTGGTTCACCGGTGTCCCGGAGTTTTTTTTTCTTCCGTGGTTTAGTTTTATTTACAGATTTCCCCTTTTCCCTCTTTCCCTTTTATTTTTCTTCCATACAGTACTTTTTATTATCCGATTCGTTCATCGATGGGTTTGTGTATACATACAATACAAGTACATACATATGGGTTTATCATAATTTCTCACTCGGAATGGCGGTTGGTGACGTTGTGGATGCGAAACCCGGCGATACGAGAGGTCCATGCTGGCATCCATGCATGCTAGTATGGTGGGGTAAGTGGGGTGCGATATAGTAAGTGTGGTTCTGGAAGGAGAGTTCCGGGGGCCCCGCTCACTGCCTAACATAACCGAATCCTGCCCCCACCCAAAGGAAGAAAAAAAAGGTACAGGTCCAGAGAGAAACTGCACCTGCGATTACAACAGCCTCATGACACTGCCTATGTACAGTACTTGGCCCTGGGCTGGTGCTGGTGATGCATATCATCCTATGATGAATGAATGAATGAATGGGTGTGATTGGTTTATACCGACCTGGCCAAGTGTCGTCAGGACTGCTCAATATATCACGATAGAGCTACACACCACTGCCGCTGCTACTGCGCTTCAATCGCTGTAGTTGCGAGATGCTGTCGTAGCTTACTGCCGGTAGCTAGACATTGAAGGAGGAAGAGGAGGAAGGAGGAAGAAATTAAATTTCATCATCTTACAAACGATTTTACGATGATATCCACCCGCCCCCCTCTTCCGATCTAGAACCTGATATCTCTAAATCCATCGCCAAACCCTATCACAACCCTTTACTCGCGCCTCATTTTGAAACGTCGCAAACGTACAAAACCCCAACTCCAGAATCCCACATGACTGCGAAGGAGAAACGAGTGTACGCCAACTGGGACTCCAACTGTGCAAGCTCCTGAACGGACTTGCCCGCTAGGTCTGGCGTTAGTAGGGAGTTCCAGGCTTTTTGCGAGAATATGAGCGCGGTGCCGGGGATTGTGCCGGTTTCGTCAGCTAGGGATGGTAGCTATTTCATTAGCCTGAGAAAAGAGGGGTATGCGCGGGGAGGGGGGGGGCACTATGGATGGGTTTGGCGACCAGGCGCAGACGCATTGTTGGCCATTAGTGGTACCGGTGTATGCGCACACGTGTGTATCTGGTGTGGAAGTGTATACGCACTTCCCACCACTTATTGTGCCACCAACAACCTCACCATCAGTACAGAAAACCAAATCAGGGCAGGAGTAGAAATAGTAACAAACCAGGATCCCAAAAACAGCATATTCCGCTTAAACAGCAGCACCAACTCTACACCCACAAGCACCAACGACAGATACCCAGAAATCACCACCCCCTCACCCATAACCCGCCTCCGCAGTTTGGCCCTCGAGCTCGCGTGAGCCGAGAACTCCGCCAGCGTGAACAGTAGCTTCACACCCGCTGGCGGCCACGCCACCGGGGGTAACTGGAGCCGCGTGTGCGGGCACTCCTTCAGCAGGTGCTGGCGTAGGCCGGCCCCCGTCGGGGAGGATATCGGCAGCGCGAAGAGGGTGGAGGATCGCGTTAGGCTTATTTGGACGGCGCCGTTGAACATGCCCACCTTCGCTGATGTGATGTAGAGTGCTGTGCTGAAGGGGGCCCACCCTGCGGAGTTGGCTGCGGTTGCGGTGGGGCCCCAAAGGGTTAGCGTGCCTTCAGCTGTTGAGTCCAGGATTTGGATACGTAAGGAAGGGAGAGAGGTTCCGGTTGTTGTGGTCGTTGTTCGGGAGGTTTGCTGCGGGGGTTATGTTAGCCCGGTGGAGGGGGAAGGAGGGGAGTAGGGGAGGGAGGGGGAAAGTACGGATTTGATGCAGACTAGTATGCCCACTGCTGCTACTGCTGTGGTCGTGTTGGTGGAGGTCGGGGTATTGCCGGCCCCTTCGGAGTATGCTTTTAGTGGGATGACCTCCCCGATCCCAACCTCCTCTGCTTCCCCGGCATCTGCAACAATTTCAAGCCTCCCGCCGGAAACCCAGCCATTAGCAACCTTTCCAAATACCCTCACTCCACTCCCAAGCGATAAACCGGGGTCATGGACTGAGTAATGCATTTTCCAATGCTCCCCCCCAGCGGTCGAAATCGTGATCACAGTCCCACCCCCTCCGCTTCCACCCGCACACCCGCCGGTAGTAGCAATGGGCGAAGATGTGCGGACGTTGCTCACGCGGCCGTGCCCGAGTAGTGGCTTCGAGCTGGCCCGCAATCCCTCGGGAGTGAAGGAGTCACCGGGTATGATTTTTTGGGTTTGTTTGGGCATGTTTGCTTGATTTGTTTGTTGGTTGCCACGGCACAGGAATGGGGACGTTACGGGAGAGGGAAGGGGGGAGTAAGTCGGAAAGGAATTAAGAGAAGGGGAAAAAAGGTATATTCAATGCGAGTGATAATACATGTTTACCGCGATAGCAACAAAAAGAATGGATAAAAAAGAACAGCAACGCAAGCAATGCAAACTTTGATATGGAAAAAAAAAATAAAACAAAATTGTAACAAGCAAAATCCAGGATACTCCAATTTCCGAATGATAGAAAAAGAGGATATTACAAACCGCGCGCCGGACAAGAGCTCAGGAAAGAAAGAGAAAACAGAAAAGAGAAAACAATGCTATGTAATAAGTGCAATGTACTTTTATGTGCACTTCCCAGCCCCTTAGCAATGTCATCTATTGCTTGCTACTGTGCACACTGATACTGATAACCTTCGCTCAACTCCTATGCTGAAACGCCGATTTCTTCTTGACCCTTGTTTTCCGCCTCGGGTTTACTCGAGCCGGTTGTGAGTGCCTTGATCTCACCGACTACTTCACCCACGATTCCGCTCAATTCCCTCTCCGCAAATTCCTTGGCTTGTGTGAGGCCGTTGGTGTCGAGGTCCATTTTCATCCCGCTCATCCTGCCGCCGGCGAAGGGGATTTTGGACTCCGTTTTTTCCCCGGCCTTGGCGGCTGTTCTGAGCTCCTCCCTTTCCTTTTGGGTATCGGTGGGATGTTGCTCGATTTTGCTCTCTGCTGTTTCGCCCTCCTCTTCTTCGTATTCTTCATCCTCCTCTTCATCCTCCTCCTCTTCGCCGTCTTCCTCTTCGTCTTCATCATACTCGTCTTCCCCGTTCGCATTCTCCACGTAGATTTCGGCCATCTCCCCGTGCTCTTCATAGTAGCTATCTGCCATCTCACCATCTTCATCCTCATCCTCCTCACCAGCTTCCTCAGCCTCGCTATCGCTAAACTCCTCCGGATCAGGCACTGGATCTCTCCAGTAGTTAAAGTCCGTATACTGCTCATCGGTGCTCAACAGCCCGACAGGCGGGAAGAAGTGATCGACAAGGTCCCTCATGTTGACATAAGAGCTCTTGTACTTTGTTAGAGTTAGTAGATCCAGCGAAACCTCAGCGTAAGAATTGATAGTAAAAATCCTGGTAGAAGGGATATTGACAGAGCGGTATGAGAGCGCGTCCGTGAGTCTGTTTCCAAATCCAGCATAGAATGGATTATGCCTGGCTCCAAAGAGATTAAGAATGTCTCGTAAACAGGCCATCTTGAATACTTCGGGTTTACGCAGATACACTTCCCTATGCCGTGTCAATAGATGTTCCAAACCGGACTACGATAGTAACCCACCTTCTCAATGCCGAAAATGTCCGATCTGGGCTCATAATCACCGGCCCCTTTGGTAGCTTGTACTTGTCCTGCACAATACCATTCAGGTAGTTCCTGGTGGTATCCGCCTGCCCGACCGACCGACTCGTCAAGTAGAGTAAATGGTAACCATTGGCCGCAATATCCGTATACAGCTTTGCGACACCCAAATGGGTCCAATCCCGCCCAATCATGGTCAGGACGTGTCCCAAGGCGTCGGATCTATTCACCCATGTTAGAGAGATCACTTTTCCTCCAAGGCGGGTAGCTTACTTTGTAATAGTCCCGTCAATATCGGATATGACGATTGGGACATCGGACCTCCACAGATACATAAACGCCGTACATGTCGCCTTGTTAACGCTAAAACTAATAGCATTAGCACCGGGCTTCAGGTCCAAGCTCTTCAATTGGTCGGAAGTAAGTCTAAGAGTCTTTGCGTAGCTCTTTGATCCACCCTCCTCCTGACCAGGAAGTGGAGGGGTAGTGGGTGGGGTCGACAACCGATCTATCCTCTTCTTCGCAGACTCGGAAGATGAATCGCTCCTCGCTTCATCCGAGGAATACCCCGCGTCCGAAACCGCATCGATCCCCTGAGAAATGCCTTCCTCTCGTCCAGCCTTCTCTTTCGCCTCCTCACTTGAGTAGATCCAAAGGTTCCCGTTCCTATCAGCCCCGATCAAAGAGCCAATATCATAGTCACCCTCCAGCTCCTCCGCCAGGATCTTCCGAGCAATCATTTCAGCCTGCAAGGACTCCTCCTGGTCGAGCTTGTACCCATTCATGTCCAGCATGACGTCACCGCGATCAGTGATATGTGTTGGAATGTTACTGATGGAGAGCTTGCGAGAAAGAGCAAGTGCCCTCTCCACAGCCGCCGCGTGATCGATTGGCGGGGGCGAACGAGTGCGAACCGGCCCGCCCTGTCCTGACATGGTATACCGCCGAGTGGATGTAGGAAGCACCTCCTCCGAAGCAGATCGCTCGAGGTTGACAGCAGTCCCAGACCAATCACCGCTCGCCGGCCGAGGATTATCTGGCGAAGAAGACAATGGCGTCGCGTTTCCTACCGGAGCGAACACCCATCAGCCCTGGAACAAAAAAAAAAAAAAAAAATACACCCGAACCTAGCCTTACCAAAGTCAGACCGGGCCCGTCTTGGATTCGGTAAAGCATCCCCCGTGGAATCTGCCTTTCGCCCTGAAGTGTCGGCAATATTTAGGTAATCTGGCTCCTGCAGTGACGACGGTTCGGGGACCGAGGCCATTGACCGAGGGCTTGCAGACGGAGATACCAACGGCGAAGTTTGCATTTCAGGCGGGACAATCTGATTGGTTTCGAAAACGAAGAAGGCCTCCCCGCCCTCGCCCAATTTCATGGAATAATCGGTCTTCTGACCATTGACGCGAAATTCGACCTGTCGCAGTCCCCACATCAGCTCTCGGATCGGATATTGCCCATCCCATCTCATCGGGAAATAGAAACCTTCTTCTCATAGGGCCGTAACAAAGAAAACTTGCCGAAGCGAACGTGGAACGGCGAGCATGCGAGGTCACCTGAGTAGACAAATCAGCAGGGGGGTGGCGGGGGGCGGAGGTTCCGGGGGGAGTACCGTTCTCCTGTTCAACAACTATTACGTCAATAGCACCACTCAGGGTCGCAGGACTGTAGAAGGGGCAATCAGCGAACAAATCTAGCGAGATGGATTTGAGATCACCAACTTTATGGAATTCCATGTCTTGGATACCGATCCACTGATACTTCGAACGTATTGCATATCGATGGGCAACAGAAAGAAAACGGGATGTTGATGGAGGAGGAGGGGGGCAGCTGGTGCGCCTGAAAGAACAGGAAGAGGATGGAGAAGGGGTGGGAGGACAAAGGAAAGGAAGAAAAGGCGGGGGAGCGGTTAAGAGATAGTCGTCGGGGGGGGGGGGGGGTACAAGTACAGTAAGAGGGGGAAAAGTGGGCGTGTGATTGAGTGAATGTGTGGGTAAGCTATTGTTGTTGTTGGTGTTGGTATGATATGGGGGTCTAGATGGCAGAAGGGGTACCGTATGATAATATATTATGTAGGATTAGCAGGAGGAAGGGGGGAAAGACATCCGGTGGCAGAGGACCCAGGACGGGGAGAGAGGACAAGTAAGTATGGGTGGAGATAGGAGGAGAGGGGGCAAACGCAGGGCTTAGCGGAGTACCGTACCGGTATGGAGTAAGTTATGGGTAAGGGTACGAGTATGGGTATGTGGGGACAGGGAATGTTGACGGCAGACGGGGAGAATGCACCGAAGTCAAGAAACGAGCCTCCTCCTGGTGCAGTACAATGCCTTCATTATCCGACCTTTGTCACGCCTCCTCCGCTCCCGTATTATTATATTTCTAAGGGTGTCGCATCGCATGGAATTGTGCTCGAGCACTGGTACAGTACCGGTGCCCGCACGGTACCGATACTATCGCTATCGCATCTCCTCACCACCACCACCCACCTTCCTGCTTTCTTCGTCCCACAACCCTGATAAGTAGCGACAGATTGGCGGCGTTTGTGTTGAGGTCCGAAGAATTCTGCGAGGTTGCGCTTCAACTCAAAGGCCAACTTACCTTAACTTAGGATTCTGTTGAGAACAGCTGAGACAACAGAAAAAAACAAAAACAAAACAGTGACTCTCAGCCACCGGATGCTTATGCCCGACCAGATCCGATCTCTGACCTTCCCTGCGTGATACTCGTGATAAGGCCTGCCGCCTACCCCCCAGCGCCCCCCAAGTGCTTGTAGATACATTTCCATGGAGCAGTGTCCTACCCCCCCCCCGCCTTGGTGAAGCATATAATTACCATGAAGGTGCAAGCACCAGTATTCCAGTACCATAGATGAGAAACTTCTCTTTTCCCCACGAATTGTCACAAGCAAATCGCCGGACATTCAATGCGGCTCCAGTTCGTGGCGCTCTATTCCAGATCTAAAACTCGGAAAGAGAGGACAGGAAAATAGTTAGTAGTGCCCTTCGTACTATGTCCACTCGAGTACATTAGAGATATCATTTTCCTCTCTTTTTTCTGGAAACACCCCTTCCCAGCACCTGCCACAGACTGTCATACCAGATACCTACCGTACCGGTATACAGTCATCACCGGGGGGGGGGGCATGGCGAAAACTAGGCTGACGGCGAACCGGGATCAGTTACAAGGGGCTTTTTTGTTACCCTGCTTTGATGATAAATTCTTTGCCCCTGTTCGCAATGCCCCCCAGTGGAGACTGTGCTATGGCAGTATGATATTGTATCATACTCGTGTCGTAAATAATTCCCACTTCGAACTACCGGTAACGCCTGTGAGGAAAAAAACAACAACCCTAATCTAGACCAGTAATTGTTCGGATTCCAAGTGGTTCGGGGAATCATGAATTTCTTTCAGGTCGGACTTTGTCATTTTGGACTCGGGGTAGGCGATAATATGGATACTCGATTGTTGACTGTTGGGCTTAAGGCGGTAGGGGTTGGGGCACCTGGCGTGGCAGGGGACGGTGGGTGGACAAGTTTTTTCCTTTGGGCCCACCCTTGCTAATCCCGTGTTCCCCTACTGGACATTCTGTTGGTGAAAATACATGTGAAATCACTCGCCCCAAAGATGAACTTCCAACTGTTATCAGAATATTATCACACCAAGAGTGGGTATTTATTTATTGTGCATCAATACCGGTAGGATCACCGCTTTACACCCCCGCAAAAAAGAAAAGAAAGGAGTAAAAAGGCGGATATCTGTACGAGCACCCGTACCGTAGAAATCATTCTAGCCCCACCTGGTCCTTAAGAGGTTATACACGAGATAAAAGCCCTCTCAACCCGTAATCTAAGTGACTACGATACAACAATTGCCTGTCGTGTGCGATCCGCGCCCCGAGATTAAATGCAAGATATATGTAGACACCTGTATCACTATCCTCCAGAGCCCCGCCCTGATGCACATCTCAAATTATTATTCGCGCTATATATAAGACCAATGGCGGCGAGCAGTTATACAATCTTGCGCCGAAATCATTGACGCTCTTCTATTGCCTCCTTCTGCTCTTAGTCTAGTGCGGTTGTCATGTAAATACTGACGCCGGTTTGCTGTGTTCTTCCCCCCATTTTAACGCCCGCTGCACTCACAGCACCTCCCCCGCAAGTTGTGAACGCGACTAGTAACTTACGTGGAGAAACATATGAATGTTTTCCCCACTATACCCCTAGTTTGGTCGTTCTTTCCCCGCCAATTGCTTTTCTCCTGGGACCTTGTATTCCGCTATCCTGCTGTGATTTGCTTGGTGAGAGTTTGTGGCCGAGGCTCAACTAATCTTATGGTTTGGCCTTCTGTGCCCACTGCCGCTTGAGAACAAGATTTTGAACTTCCGAGGGAGTAGCGAGAAACGGGCTACCTGGCAGTGGTCTAGTGCGGTACTTGCTATGCTGGTGAATTTACATAGAGTGTCGGCCCAGTACCGGTGGGATTGAGCGATATTCCTTCCTGCAATCACTTGATACTGTACCAGACAAGGGGACTCAGACCTCATTGGGTAAACCTCCTAGGAGCTGGACGGATTTCTGCCAGGTCACTCCATCACTCCATGTGCCCTGAGCACCGGCAAATTTAATAGGCGGCCCCATACTATTGCTTGGACTATGATGGTATATAGAAAATCTGTCTTTTTTGCTCATGAAATACTCTGTCCTCCCGACTATCATATCGAGGCTCAGTATTATTGCCGGGGTATTCTCCCGAATATTTTGTGTGAAACGCCCTTCTCCCTTCTCACTGCATATTCGTTGTATCGATAGCGGGGTATCGCATCGAACAATCGCAAAACAGCACCTGGCACAGACCTACCACTCTCGAGCTTGCTGACTAATATTCTCGCCGGTCGGCAAACTCAGTTTAATCGCTTTTCCACCGCGAACCTTCTTTACGATCACTCCCCCTCCTCCCCTCCTCCCCCCACTATTCTCCTTGGCCGCCGAAATGGCTTTCGTAGCACTAGCCACATTAACAGCACTGATATGGTTTGTTTAACTCTATTGATCTTTCGAAATGGCTACTGATCACGCTTAGGATGTGTTACCGTGCATCCTCCTTGTTCAAAATACCCATTCCGGCCCTTGTTAAACTGCTTGGGCTTGATCTCCCTGACCCTCCACGAGTATCTTTACATGGGATTGCGGCGGATACGATCACGCTTCGCTGGTCGCTACCTGAGAAGGCTGGCTCTGTGGCGAAACATATCATCCAGATTAATGGGATCAATGGTAAGACTATAACCCATCGCTGCCAGATCCCTATTGGGTAGGGCTGACTAGGGTTCTTCTAGTTGGTGAGAGTGAGAAACGGGGGGAAACATGTGTCACAGTTACCGGGCTAAATGCAGATCATCTTTACAATGTCCGAGTTATTGCTGCCAATTCTCAGAATTTCCAGGCTCCGGGCCAACTGATCCGTCTAAGGACCCGTCGAATATCACAGACTTCAAATGGGGGTGCGCCACTTGCAACTGGACGTGATTCAAGTGACGATTTACCAGCAATTCATGCCCTACCCTCGGCCCTGGAACCTCAGCCACCACATCACCACCATCACCATCATAGCGCTAGTAGCAGCAGCAACAACAACGCCGGCAACAGTAATAATAGTACTGGTAATCATAGGAGGGCTGCGAAGGAAAGGAAGAGCTCCCCGGCTTCGCTAGGACAACAGGGCCAGACCGAATCTCCGGCTGAAGAACAGCATACTGTTGAATCACTTACGGCTTCATTGGAGATTGTGAGACAGGAGATTGCTGAAACGGACACTCAATTGGTGCATACAGAAGAGGAATTCAAGGCCGCGGAGGCAGTATTACGCGCTGAATTGGATCTCTTGAAGGAGAGGAAGAATGAAGAGGACTTGGGGAGACAGAAATTGCGTGCGGAGACGAGGGCACTAGAGGAGGGAAAGCGTGCTTCTGAGGCGACTCGGTCGAAGACGGAGAGGGCATTGAAGAGCAAAGAAGATGAGATCAAGAAAATGAGAAGCGACTCTCTACGATGGGATGAGGAACGTGTTGCAGCCTTACAGAGGGTCAAGGAGCTATCCAAGGCTGCCGAAGAATCTAGGAAGCATGCGCAGATCACAGAGCGGGAGCTCCAGGAGGAGATGAAGGAGACACAGAAAGCGATCCTTGAGATGGAAGAAGAAATAAGGACTCATGCTGGAAGCATCAAGGTACTTGAGGCACAGAGAGAGCTGTGGAAAGCAGAAGAAGAGGCCGAGAACAAGAAGATGGCCGAAGATGAGCAAAAGGAGATGGTGTGGAAGGAGCGTCAAAGGCACTTGGAGGTGCGTTACATTACTGTTTATAATGCATATCAAGTGGTTAGTTTGCTTAGCCCCAAGTGATATATCTACGAGTGATGCTAACTGAACGTAGGCCGAATTTGATTATATGCGGTCCAGAGATGCACTTCTAAGCTCTCAAAGTCGGCGAGGGAGTGCTGGGACAGATCCCATCGTCCTTCCTGCAAAAAAGGCCAAGCAACGGCGAAATCGTAACCGCAAGTCCCGCACTCAGACTGTCTCTAGCCCCACGGGCGCTGCGGCCCCACAAGACGCTCGTTTCCCGGAAGTTCCTACTGGTGGCATGTCTATTGGCCAAATGAATACCCGATTCTCCGGTGGCGTGAATCCTAGTCCCTTCTTCAACATTGCGAACGGGACCGTAGGAATACCAACAGAATCCCCTGGGCCGGCCCTCAAGGCTTCGTTTTCCGTGGATCTTGATAGAATAGGTGGGGGCGCACCTATGAGCCCTTCTGCAAATTCGCTGCTGCCTTCCAATCTGTTTGCATTTGAGGACTCTCCACCTAGCCCGATGGGCAGCGCTTCACTCCTTGAAGATGGCCAATCACGACATTCTGGTATCGACCCGCTTGGCTTCATGGCTCCTCAATCGCCCATGTCGTCGGGCTCGGTATCCACTTCCCATGTTTCATCTCCGAGGAGTAGCTTTCACCACATCCCCATGTTCCCAAACATGTCTTCGGATGGTAATCCGGGTGATGCCGAGCGCGGAAATAGTATACCACTTCTTGATCCTGGGCTTGGCCAACTAGGTTCAGGTGAAGAAGAGAGCATTTCAGGTGGCCGGCGTTTCGTCAAGTTGTTCTCTCGCCAGCGCGGCAAGACTATTCCGCTGGACGGTGGACCACTACTTGGATCGCTGAAACCGAACGAATCTCATTCATTCCCGAAGAGCCCACATCCACCTGGTCTAGATCCAATTGGCACAAGAAGACGCAGTGGCTCTTATGGAAGCTGGACAACGGGCCTGGAATTCCTCCACGGCGGGCGCAAGAAGCCCCTGGAGAGGAATGACAGTAGCAGTAGCCGGCGCTCCGGTTTCAACCATTTCAGTCCCAGCTTCGATCCCATAGAGCCCGGCAAGCTCTTTGACACCACCGTATCACCCCGCCCTTCTTCGATTGCTTCCTTCGACAACCTCCTTCCTGCACCATCCTCCGACGTCTCTGCGGCTTTCGGCTGGCCCGCTGCACCGCCGGCTATCGAGCAACCTCGGAACCGCGTGAGCCTACTAGGGGGCCGCTGGTCCGACTTCGCCTCCAGTAGACCAAACCCGAGCCGGTCCATCTCACAGCCGATCTCGCCCAATGCAAACACATCAACAAGCGGTCTCTCCTTCTCCCACCTCCTCTACCAATCCGCACGCCCGGCGACCCCAAGACTGAACCCCGCGGCACCAACCTTCGAAGCCCCCGCCGCGCTAAAGGAGGAGAATGTATCCTCCGCTATATCCATCAATACGGATACGTCCAACACTTCGAACGTATCCGAGACACCAAAGGACTCACTGCTGTCCAGATTCTCGGCACTGAGCAAGAAGGGCAGCACAAGTAAATTCAACATATCCTCCGCATGGAAGAAAGAGGGAGGCTTCTTTTCCAGGAAGAGCAAAGACAGTGACGTCGAGGATGGCGAGGAAGGTCCCGTTACAAGCACCACGTCCACTCCACTCATTGGCAGTAGCAGTGGCGGCGGCGGTGGTAGTGGGATAGGCGGCGTATCCCCCCTGCCATGGAAAGACAAGTCCGGCTTCTTTGGACGCGGGAAGAAGAATGAGGAGGAGGAGGAGGAGGAGGAGGAGGAGGAGTTGAAGAGCGGTAGCGGCAACGGAAGTGGCTTCTTTGGAACCATCGGGAGGAGGAAGGTTGACAAAGAGGGTGAGAGCAGTGCCATTGGCGAGAAGGAGAAGGAGAAGGAGAAGGAGAAGAAGGAAGGATTGCAGGGGATTTTCGGCAGGAAGAAGGAGAAGGAAAGTGGTGATGAGAATTGAGGT
The DNA here is from genome assembly GCA_014065205.1 of Tuber brumale. Lineage (NCBI taxonomy): Eukaryota > Fungi > Ascomycota > Pezizomycetes > Pezizales > Tuberaceae > Tuber > Tuber brumale. The sequence goes on from JACCEG010000166.1 coordinate 185,563, forward strand.
TGCTTTGTTGGTATCTCTCGTTGAACCTCATTAACCTCTCGTTTTACTGTACAGTAGATTGATATATTCTTGATGGGTTTGGGATGGGATGGGATGTATTTTGCGGTCTAGATGATATCCTTGTGCGGATTGTACTGTATATAGCGTATCCTTCAAGATCACTTTCGTGTCCCGGTGTCATCATAGTAGCTCTACGTTCATCTATCCAATGTTGCCCCCACCGTGTTCCCCCCCTCCCACTTCTCACTAGATAATCACTGCCTCCCCGTGCGCTCGTTTGCTAACAGTCGCTCTCCACTCCACACTTCTGTGGCACTAACCCAACTTGCTCTGCCGGTGCGGAGTGGGGTGGGATATGTGAAAGTTCATGTCTCTTCGGTCTTTCTTCCGGCGCGTGGATTAGTTATACATTCGGTAAATATATACTGAGGCTTGTGATAAAGGGATTGACACGAAACCGCGGAGTAGTTGCTATAATCACACTGGGTAATCGGCATTTAATGGTACCATGCTCTGGGAATGGGTACCGTACTTTTCCCCCTCTCCTAGCTCTCCTGTAGGTTGATTTGTATTTTTTTTTTCCTTCAATACTTTTCGAAGCCGAGTAGGTGGGGGGGAGTGATCTTTGGCGTCTGAAAGTGTGAAAGAAGAGTATGATACTTCGACCATGATATATTATGCAAATTACGAGAATATCGCCCTGGACTCGCGTCGAGGTTGAGTTTCTGGCTGGGTACGATGATTACAAGTAAATATAGTCTAAGTGGGAAGCAAGGAGGACCAGGGTCTGGTAGCTGAGTGAGATACCATGATTTACCCATACTATGATACTAGAAGTACCACCCCTCATACCTGACAGGGTTCGCCCACGGATAGTATGATATAATACGTCGAAATAAAAACATCCATTAGAGTCAAAAAGAAAAAAAGAAAGAAAGAAAGAGGGAGGGAGAGGGAGAGGGAGAGGAGTACAAATATGCCAATTTCGACTAAAAGGGTCATTCAGGCGAATTGAGATAGGCGGCTAAAAGGAAACTATTTACATACTCGACGAACCATCACCAGCAGGTGAGCCCGTCAGATAAGATTTCTATCCCCATCCTGTCTAGATGGGCGATAGAAGGCTTATTCAACTCTATATCGTCAGGAACAAACCCCTTCCAGCGCCTGGCTTTGACGTAATTGCAGGATTCACTTCGGGCGCTTACGTAAGTTATCGGAGGCATCGTGCTGGCGCTGTTTGCGCAATAGGAGCCCGATTTGGGGGGATTGAGGGGAGGGGATTGAGGTGGGTGTTTTTTTTTCCCCTCGTTTATTTGGTGAGTGGGGTGATGGTGGATGCTCGATTCAACCTGCGGGAGGGGATTCCCCCCCCCTTCTCGCTTCCGTCATGGGCTGGGAAAAATCGATAGGAGCAAAGAGGGGGGTATTTGTAGTGTTTAATTTGCAAAAAAAAAAAAGAAGTCTGACAGTGTTTTTCCAAATTCAAATAGCGTGAAAACATCCTGCTAGTGCTGTTGGCTCATTTTTGCAGGTCACGATCATGGTGGGAGTTTACTTACAGTGGCTTTGGTTGGCATAAAATTTCAATCAAGATTTAATTGCTTCGACGGTAGCAAAATGGAGACTTTTCCTAATACCGGTACCTAGTGTCCCAGAAGTAATACGGGTAGTGTACTGTACAAGGGGTTGTGGGGGGGGGGGGGGCGAGGATAGTTCCCGGATGATGACAGGTTTGCAAGGAATATATATCAGGAAAAAAACATACAAGGGATGAAAAATCCTATGAGATAGAAATGTCATGGTATTTCTGTGCAGTACGTGCTAGACACTGTCTCATTATGCATATATATCAACTAGACATACTGACAATGAGTGGGAATACTCATACCACCACCAATGCATTAACACCTTGAGAACCAGAATACACTACTCATGACATCCATCCCCCCTCCACCAGCATCAGCAGAAGGTGAAGAGGCACCCCAGCGTTCCCATGCATGCTATTTGTTTTCTTATCATATGGTACTGCTACAGGGTCCTCGGTATCGACTGGTGTCCTTGCACGAATTGCGGTAGGGTACTCAAGCACGCACTTATCGCACCTATCCAAGATTTCTGGAATGGAAATCCGATCGTGCAAGCTCGCGAGCAATGTTTACAAACAAGGATTTGCCTGTTGTGGTGGCCTGATATAAGAGGTGCGGAGGTTGTGCGCTGGACGTTAAAAGTGAGGTTTTGTTTAATTTACGGTTGGTTGTGGAAGACTGTGTTAGGCGTGTAAGAACAGGAGATATACGGAGTCCGGAGGCATTGAACCTCTCTGGGGGGGGCGAGGGGAAGGACTGATTGTATGGCCCTGAGCTTGAGGGTGGGAGTGGAGCCACCCACCCACTACACGTACCACCGGTATTCCCAGCTCCATTAATGGTACAGTACCGATATCTTGTCTCTCCGGTGCGCAACAGCACCCCATCAATCCCGCTCGCCCATCATGCAATCCATTCGTCCGTCCATCCCAAGTATCAAAATAATTGTTGAAAAGTGCTTCCTTTTAGTGTTTTCTTTATTTACTTAACCTTTCATTGTCCTAGTTCTTTTGGATCGCTTTCTCTTTCTTTTCTCTTCCTTGTCACTAGCTGTTGCTTGTTTGGAAGTTTAAGGTTCAGAAAGGTCTGTCTGTTTGGTGTGCGCAGGTGTGGACATGAATGGGGGCTATATGAAGGTTGTATTTGTTCTTGTATCATTGATTGGTGGTTAGACAATTGAATATTCCGCTGCTAAAATCTGTGCTTCACTACAATAATATTAAACCAAAACCGAGTGACGTCCCATGACGGGAGTCACCCCACTTCCACATACTCCCATGGTCACAAGCACAATAGCGAAACAGGCGGGGGGGATGGAAACGCGGAGAAAGACTAGGCAATGTTCCACGCACAGTGGGGTGAGCTGCCGTATGTTTTAGTTTTGCTGTGTCCACACGCTGCGCTGCACAGCAGGGGAGGTTTAGGTCCTGGATTGGAGGTAAATATGGTGGTCAGGAATGACGCGCTGTCCAGTTGGATCGGGGATGCGCATCTGGCTTCCTACTTCCGCCGTTCGCACGGTTTGCCTGTTCGCATATTGGCGGGTATGCCAGCGCACCGGTACTCGAGTACAGTACCCTCTGTGACGGGCTGCACGGAAGGTTGGGTACTGTACTGTACGCACTGGACTCTAGTACTGGGGGATGAGGGTAAGCGAGGCGAACCTACTCTGGTTGGCTCCTGGGGCGGATCAGTCGGTCGGGGGGTCTGGTACCGGTGTAGCGGGGGCGTGACTCTCGGTATGATAGCAAAGGTTCGCCCGACTTTTCTACCTACCTTGAAAAAAAAAAAATGAAAAAAGAAGAGAAAATAGAGTCGGGGTTGGCCTTCCGTATGGCTACACACTCCAAATTCTGGCTGGTACTCGTGCCAAGGTTGCTCGCTCACTCTCAACCATGGGTACTCCTCCAGAGTGCCCGACAGCTCAATGCAAATTTGTGGCTCAGTGCAAATTTGTGGCTCAATGCAACTTTGTGGCACAGTACAACTTTGTAATTCAAGGTAATAATACTATTGTAGATTTAAATATATATAATATTTGAAGTATATTGTATAAAAGCATTATTCACATTTTATTTTATTTACCCAACCTTATATGTTACTTAATACCTGCAGCTAAGAGTCTCAATATTTTCTTTTCATCAGTTTGTACTGCCTATGCCACTCATGTTTGGATTAATGACCTTATCATATTCTCCATGGTAGAGTATATGGAATTTCAAACTTGTAAGTTATACCTTTAATATTCAGATATTATACTTAGAAAGTGGAAAGAGATGCAATCATGGCCTATTTGCATACTTCAATATCCATATATAATTTCCCATATTGACTCAGAACTATCATATAAAGTGCTGATAGCATGATTGATTCAGGTAAGGAATATATCAAATATGAACTTAATTAGTTAAGATAAATTCACAATAATAAAGTAAACTATAATGTTATATCAAACCAGAATACTATATTGAATTCCAAGACTATAGTGAATTACAAAGTAGTGCTATACCACAAAGTTGCAATTTGCCACAAATTTGTTGAGGGACAAATTTGTTGAGACATAAGATTATATTGAGCCACAAATTTACACTGAGCTACAAATTTTTATTGAACTGTTGGGCACCCTGCTACAACCTTGGTACGAGTAAACTTTGGGTTCACCTTATGGGGGGTTTTTTTTTTTTTGTATGAAGCCCAATCATAGTTTGCCTACCTCTTCATATTTAGACTTGTAGCAAAATTTTACAGAACAGGTATATCCTGTGAAATGAGTAAAGAAATAGAGAAAGTATATGATATCATACTAAGTCTGAAATTCTGATTAAATCTTTCCCTTATCATGATATTGCTTAGCATTAGTAGAGGAGGTAAGAGTATATTGGCATCATACAAGTATTATAAGAAAAAGGAAATATGTATAATTTAAAATTGGCATTCTCATAGCCACCTTTCACATAGTTAGTAATATTTTTATTCTTTATTCTCTATAATCTTAATAGCTTACTATTTATTCAACTCTCAGCCCCGTTCCTAAAGCTCTATCTCACCATTACTGCTATTATCACTATCATCCTGATACTCTATTTGCCAACTTATAGTAAATGTATACAGTTGGTATTTACAGTACAGACAGTGTAGATAGTATAAATGGTGTAAATAGTATGAACAGTACAGACAGTACTGATGGTATGGATAGTACTAATTATGCTGCTAGTCCTGATACTGAAGCATTCAGAATTATTAGATCATTATTTTGAGTACTTGCATTATCATTATCATGATAGCCGCTAACCTCACTCTTTCGAGCTACTTCTTCCATTGTCACTTCTCCTTTTCACCTAGGACAGCTTTAGCACTAATGCGTAAAAACAGTTTAAGGGATTCAGGCAATGGGAAATAGCTGTCACGAATGTGGCTTAGCAGGGAAAGGTTTTCACATGACTCATAGTTATGAGTCATAGGTATGTTATGTTTCGCACATGACCTCATTTGAGGTCATGGGTTTCGCACATATGACCATTTAGGTCATATGATTGAGTTATGATGATATGTTATGTTTCGCACATGACCTCATTAAGAGGTCATGGGTTTTGCGCATATAACCATTTTGGTCATATGACTAGTTTATGATGTTTTTGTATGACTCACAGTTGTGAGTCATATGTGGTGTGTGACTTGAAGGATGAGTCACGAGGGCGTGAAGGTCAACTATATAAGAAGGACGTTAGGTCCGAGTAGATAGACCTTCACGCTTCGTTCTAAGTTATTTCCTTACTTATTACTTTACGCTTTACGAATATAAAACCCTTACGCTCTTTACGAATACCTACATACGAGACGAGAACTCTATTATAAGAGTCGAGTTGAAGAAAGAGTACGATAGGCGATAAGGATCAGAGACACGAGAGTCTCTCCCACTTTATCGTAGGCATCAGGCCTAAGAACTATCGTCGAGAAGAAACAAGAGAAGTATCGCCCACCCGTCGCTGAGGACTAACATTGGTTAGGGATCGTAACAATAGCTAACTCCTAGAGTACCGGTACCCAGATCTAGGTCGCAGGTTCTTACTTTCTACTTGTACATTGTGAAACATGATATTGTGTGTGCAGGATAATGCAAACCCCAGCTGTATTCACAAACGTCTGAGTAAAAGGTTCCATCAAGAGATTGACCGACTCATCCCCATCATCCCCCCATCTCCCTCGCCCCGAATCGGATACCGGTAAGTTGAACACGATCAGAGATTACAAATCCATATCACGCACCCTACCACCCCCGACAAACAAAGTCAAGCATCTTTCCGAATCGGGTAGGCATAGCATGATTAGAAATACTCGAGTACTCGTAATGTCGAAGCGTTTTTAGAAAAGACTGGGTCCGCAGGCGGTTGCATGTGAGCTGCATATGCAAGTTGAGCCAATCAGAAGCAGTAAAGATCACGATGTTTTTTCATCAATACTCCGGGAGGTACTAAGAGCTTAAAATATGATTGAGGAGTTATGAGAACCACATATAAAGCAGAGAAAGCTAGAAACTAGAAATTAAAACCATTGCCACCCTGATCCACAATGCAGGCTTCCATACGAGCGGTCATTGAGTCAATATGTTGATTAACTCGTGCAAGCTCAACAATGGGTTTTCAGCCAAAGCTACATTGAACTCGTCCCTTGCCGATTGGCCCAACCTGCATATGCAGCTCACATGCAACCACCTGTGGACCCAGTCTTTTCTAAAAACGCTTCGACATTACGAGTACAGTTGTGTGGGAAATGCCAGGTTTCCCCCCCCTCCTCGTTCGCCTAAATCTGCTGAGGCCGAGCCGGGGTCAGAGTCACCAGGATTTCGGGAAGATAGACTACCGGTTAAAGTTCCGGGTTCTGTGGGCTGCGGTACAAGCACTGGTAGTCTATCGGTACCGGTTTGTTTACAGGTATCGTGGGCTTTTCCTGGTTCAATAGGCTGGTGTATTGGAGAAGGCTATTCCGGATTTTGATATATTTGGCGGGGGCACTTTAATCATTTTCTTACTTATTATATACCTGCACAGTTACAGTACAGTACAGTACAGCCGCATTCGTAAAGTTCTCTCCCCCCCCTTGTATCTCAGGAACTGTGCCAACCAACAAGTGAACAAGAAATGCCTTTTAACTGAGTGTCCTTAGATATGCCTCTAGAGATACTGTATAAATTTAACACGATTTGGTTTGCCGAATAACGAGGGAGAGAGAGAGGGTTAGCAAAGCGTTTCCAAGGGCAGGGGGGTACTTGGGAGGGTATGAGAACTTTGCGAATGCGGCTGTACAGTACGAGTAGTGCAACTGTGCTTGCCCTGATACAGGTACGTTCTATGCGTCATTCCAAGTATTGTGAAGGTCAAATATTGCAATCGCTCCAATCCCAATCCATGGAGTACGAGCCTTACTGCCGGTACAAGTACAGTACATACCGGTACGTAGTCCAGGCTTAAGTTAACTTACTTCTCTACTCGACCAAATAACCTCCCATCAACATTGCATATCGCACAAACAGCACTACCCGCACGGCCTCCTCAACTATCAATACACCACCTCCCTCCTCCTCTCCGTCCTTCTTGGGAAAAAATATGCCTTAGTCTACCCCCCCAATACTATTACCGTCCCTTATCCTCCTCCCCCGCGGAATCCCGGGCATCAACAAAAACTCACATTACCTCCCAAAAACAAAAAAACAAACGATGCTAAGCTAAATAAATCCAGGCTGTATCATACTTGTAGATCCAAAACCCAACCCTTCAACACTCCACACACACACACACAGACCTCGTCAATACGGGACCCCCCCCCTCCTCTGACCGCCTTTATTCGTTCAACCAAGCTTATTAATTCAACTCAGATCTGTGCCCCATGCTCAAGCTCATGCTCAATGACGGCCCCCCGGACTCCAACCATCCAACGTGGTATGATAATAAATAATGAAAACTGGACTTTTTACCATATCCTTTGGAACCTCGTAGGAAGAAGGGAGGGAGCTCCGGCCAGCAGTGGGGTGAGTGCCGGTAGTGTGGGAATAAGCTGGTGTTGCCTACCGCCATGCAAGACCACTCTCGGCAGTAGCCCACGAGTACTCGTGGGGTGCTCTACCGGTACTATACGTAGTCGCTGTGGATAGTTTTGGGCTCTTTATGAGTCAACTGCTAATGTACTATGATATCTGTACCAGTTATCATCCCCCACTAAAATTCAGATATAAGCTCCTTCCCTCCAAAACTTCGGAGGTTATTTTTTTTCGCCCACATTACCTCGCTATTGTCATTGCGAATTGAGCTATATAACGGGTACAGTACTCGTGCACAAGCAATTGCGAACAGGAAGAGGAATACCACCCTCTCGGAACCCACAGGATCTTGATAAGCTATAATACGATACGGTACTGTACTCGGCCTACGACATCCGTTGCCTTGTCCGGACTCTTGCAGGCCCCACCAGTACTCCAATCCTGCCACCTCGGCGAGTGTCACAGACAAGACGGCAAAACGAATTGATATCGTTGCCGGGCCGTCATACGAACAGGAAACCGGAGTGCCAAAAGCACACGATACTGTGCTGCCTCTTTTTGCTGCTCCAAGAACCAAGAGGAGAGAGAGAAAGACCTTGTGCACTTTAATACAATCCCACCCCACCACTACTCTCTATTGCATCCCAAACCTTATATATATAACATCTCCCGAATCCCCGGTTTCTCTTAACCTAACGTCCCCCACTCATACCTCCTTCCCTCCCCACCGATCACCCCCCCCCCCCCCCCNCCCCCCCCCCCCCCCCCGGGCCGAAATACCGATAGCAGTGGTGCTCCTATTACCAACCAACCAACCAACTAACCATGACTTCCTCAATATCGACCCGCGCTTCAACCTTCAGTACCTTCCTAACCACCACCGCCACCATTAACCCATTCTCAAAACCCCAAACAAGCATAAGCATAAACGGCGACAACGCCCTGAGCGCGTACCGCACACAGGCAACTTACACCACTCACTCGCGAATAACCGGCACGGTGCAGGCGGTGTCACCGAATTGCGATGTCCGCTTCGACGAGGTTGTCATCACCTTCGAGGGGACGACAAGAACATGGTTAGACAGGCTAGGCCCCACACCCGCGAGTAGTGGACGAACGTATGCCGAGAAGACAGTTAGTAGCACCAAATTCTCCTCCCCCCTTCCCACCCCACAGTAGCACAAAGCTGACAAATAACGCTCGAAACAATGCAGTTCCTGAAATTGACACAACCAACCGACATCACCCTCCTGCCCATCCCCCGCCTCCTGACGAAATCCAAAACGTACACATTCCCCTTCGAATTCGTCATTCCGGCGAAGCTCCTACCAAGCGCCTGCTCCCACCGCCATTCCACCTCTCAGCAGGAGACAGCGGAGCAGGAAGAACACCTGCAGCTCCCCCCCACCTCTGGCGACCCCACACTCCCAGACGCGAATGGGGTCCTCGTCGACGACTTGTTCCCGGACATGCTGAGGATCACGTACTCCATAAACGCGCGCATAATCCGGCGGCGTGAGGCAGACAATAAACCACTGGTCTTATCCTCCAGCGCGAGGAGAGTCCGAGTAATGCCGTACGTGGAGGACGCACCACCAATAATGCTCGACAGCGATGGAGCAGCAAGGGGAGCAGCAAGGGGAGCAGGAGCAGGAGGAAAAAGGTACGTATTAACGAAAGAAAAAGACGTCAAGAAATCCCTCTTCAAACCTCGCCTCGGCCGTCTGCAAGTCTCAGCCAACCAGCCAACACCCCTCCACCTACATGATCCAAACAAAACCGCATGTCCAAGCACCACAATGATCCCCATTTCCCTCCTCTTCACAAAAACAACCTCCTCCTCCGCCACCCCTCCACCAAAGCTCTCAACAGTAACCACAAAACTCCGCACCAACACCACCTTCTCCACAACCCCACAACCCCACACCCTACAACAGGACACACCGGGACTGGTTGGGAATTACTCCACGACACAAACGCTCTCCACCCGGTGCATCGCGAACACCCCCTGGACCGGGAACGAAGCGAGGCTGAGCGTACCGGTTTCCCCGCCGAAGGGAGCGATGCTGGTCCCCAGTTTCAGTACCTGTCTCGGAGCCAGGAGTTACGTCCTCGAAGTCATCATCGGGGTGCACAACTCCTCGTCCATAACGTTGAGGATTCCGCTACAGGTTTCGTTTCCCGCACCTATGGGGGCGGGGGATGGGGTCGGGGTCGGGGCCGGAGTGGAGGAGTACTTCATACCCAGGAGCGTCGCGCCCCCGTCATCACTGGCGGCCGAGGAGGAGGAGGAGGTAGTAGTAGTGGAGAGGGAGAGGCAGTTGCCGCCGCATATGAGACCCCAAGCGAATCTCCCGCCAGCGGGGTTGCCAGCCTTTGCCTTTCCGCCGGTGGGTGGGGAGGGCGGAGTCGTGAGGATTCCGTCCCCTGTGGGGATTTCCCCGGGGTGTGGGTAGATGTCAGAGTGATAATTAGTGATTTTCATTTTGTTTTTATCATTCTCGCCCCATCTCCTTTGGCTTTTTGGGGATGGATGGGTGAAATTATTTTAACGGGGCACGACATACCGGTGCTCGATCATTATCATAGTTCACCAAGCTTTAGCATAACATGGCATAATGCAGCCTAGCCTAGCTTGTAATCTCAACAATTTAATACCACGAACATCATACCGTATTCCCCATTCACTCATTCACTCACACACCCACTTCCGAGCGCCGTATGATGATATGAGAATCCACCCTGAGCCCACACGCCAACACCCGGTAAGCCCTCAAAATTTAACCCCCAAACTAATAGGACGGTATCGTGCAGCGAAAAAGAAAGAAAAAAAAGTTTTAACCACCCCATCATCCAGCCGCCAAGTCAAAAAGTAATAAGAATCTAAAAATTCCAGATATTACTTACATGACCAAGACCATAACCAGCCCTAACCCCTTCCTCACGGCAAAAAAAACTATAAAAAAATCTCAAGCCGTTCTACCAGCTCCAACTGTATCGTTTCACCCATTTCATTCGCTTGCTCAACCGAATGCACCCGCAAGAGAAGAAAAAGGAAAGGAAAGACACCGAAGACCCAATTCTCAAACTAAAAACAAAAGGCTTTTTTTGTCCATTTTACTTTTGATTATCATTTTCTCCGGCAATCCGGACCAGCAAGAAGAAAGGTTTCGTGAATTGAATTCCCCTTCATTTATCCCTATGAGCTCCAACATGCGCGGTCCCAATAGTAACGTAAAAACCAAAGGGAGCTGCAACGAAAAAGAAAAGAAAGAAAAAAACTTGAGCGAGTATCAAAGCAAAAGGAAACGGTCATCCATCTGAGCACCATCTAACACATCGTCTTTGGAGTAAACTAGTGAGAATTTTTTTGGTCTGGGTGACACGTTTACAAATCCCTATAAACTAGTTAGTTTCGATTCTTCCAAAGCTAGCATCATAGATTTGATAGACATACGCATCATCTTCGTCAGGAAGAGGGTGCTGAGCAGCATCCTCCATCTCCCGCTGGTAGGCTGCCAACACCTCGGTATCGACAGTGACCTCAGGGGGAGCCAAAGCTGGGGAAGCAACGAACTCGAGAGTAGGGTTTCCAACGAGTTTCCTGGCCAACCACAAGAAAGGCTTTTCAAAGTTGTAGTTCGACTTGGCAGAGATATCGTAGTACTGAAGGTTCTTCTTGCGATGGAAAGTAATGGTCTTGGCCTTAACCTTGCGCTCCTTAACGTCGACCTTATTTCCCGTAAGAACAATAGGAATATTCTCGCAAACGCGGACGAGATCACCTATCGGATTTAACACTAGTGTTAGCTCCTATGCCGAAAAAGGTAATTATATATCCCAGGATTGTTGTCACGCACGATGCCAGTTGGGAACGTTCTTGTAGGTAATTCTAGAAGTGACGTCGAACATGATGATACCGCATTGACCGTTGATGTAGTACCCATCTCTCAGCCCACCAAACTTTTCCTGACCAGCGGTATCCCAAACATCGAACTTGAGTTCACCGAAGTTGGTAAAAAAGCCAAGAGGACTAGGGGGCAAAGTGGAAAAGTTAGACAAAGAAAACGTTAACAAAATTTATCGGAATAAAACCCCTAAACAAGCTCGTAAAGGTGCTCTGTTAAACGGGGAAACATACTGGACCTCGACACCAAGAGTGGCGATATATTTTTTCTCGAACTCACCGGTCAAGTGACGCTTGACGAAGGTGGTCTTCACAAAAAATGCATTAGCAAACCAATACCCTCCAGCAAAAGCTTAAATCTTTTCATCGTGATACAAAGGCATTTCAGCCCCAGCTATTGCCATGTGGCCGAAGGAAGAGAAATATCGAAAGTATCAGGATAGAAGGTAAAAGATTAGAAGTGAGGGAGGGGAAATTACCTTTCCGGTACCACCATCACCGACGAGAACGAGCTTGAAGGTCGGAACTTGAGCGGTCATTATGATCTTATTTGTCTGAATGTTTGTGTGCGAGAGAGGATAGAAAAGGCGACGATGAGGAGCCTTTATGGGAACAGGGGAGAGAAGTCAGCAACTGGAGATGACACCGCTGAGAAACTCCAGCGGAAGGGTGGAGTGGGAAGGCTATGGTGTTGGTGTCGGTGGGAGGGAAAGGAAAGGGAAGAGAGGGATGATCACCTTTGTATGGAAATTGGAGGTCGAGGTGGATGAACGAAGTGGATAGTGGATGGGGTTTTTGTTTGGGTGAGGGGCAAAAAAAGAAGGAGAGTGAGAGCGAAAAAGAAAGGGGAGGGGAGGGGGGGGGGGGAAAGTAGGGCAGGCTGGAGAGAGAGAAGACAGCACGACAACCGCAAGAGAGAGAAGAGGATGGGTGACTCTCCTGCAACAAGAAAAAAGGTGCTGGCGGGGCTGGCAGGCATGGCAAATCCGATTTTTCGACAGCCAAGCCCTCTCTCCTGTTGGTCAGCGAGTCCAACATAACCCTAACCCTGGCGATCGAGAAGAAAATTAAGGTATCATAATATGTTGGTGCTTTCCACGATCTTCTATGGTAGGATAGCAAAAGCCGAATTATTGAGCGAAAGAAAACCACTCCCCCCCCCCAGGGTAAAAGCCTTGACTTATTCGCCATTTTCCAGTCAAGGTTTGTCGACTCGGATCATTTACCCTCGTGATACACCCTACATTCGGATCCACCTCCTGATAGCTTCGAAAAGATCTGGCTCAAAATTCTTTCCTTCACCATAACCACTTTCTCCATCAAACCCATCCCCGCCATGATACAAAGCCCGCAAACAAGATATCTAACTATATAAAATCCCCCATAATGGGCAGAGTGTCTGGGTATCAAAGTTACTAATTACATGAACTTATTTAGGGAATAAAATAATATCCATCTCGGAATCGCCCGAGATGCCGTGACTAACACAGTGCAGAAGAAAGAAAAAATGAAAAGAGTGTCATAACAAATTCAAAGAACCAGCATAAACACCTCAACAACAGTACCAAAAAAAAAAATACACCAGATAACGCTCAACTATTTATGCTTATCATCCATGGAGGTTCTTGAGAAATAAAGGAAATTCTTCCGTTGCGGTAGCAGCAACACCAACATGCAAATCAGAGATACAGAAAGACAGATCAGGAGGCGAAATGTCGGAGATGGCAATATCGCTTTAGAAGCTATTAGAGTGTAAGCATGATTTAACAAATAGACATTTGCGCCGGGGATAACATACTGTTCCTTCCAGAAGCCAAAGTTAACTTCTGGTGTTGAAGCTGCTACGCAAGCCTTCCGGATGCTCCTTGCTGCAACGCTAGGCCCGCAGAAGTATACACCAACGTTTGTCCTTAACGTCCCCTCCAATCCAGTGATGTATGACTGATCCATGATCCCGTCCCTCATTGTCGCGAAGAGCTTGGGGAAGTCAGGGCGACCGTATTGCGTTCCGGTTCTCAGTTGCGTCAAGGGGTCAACCTCCATTCCGACGCTATTGAGTACAATGTTTTGAGCCGTATCGGCATCGAGTCTCTGGGTGAGATACGTATGGATTCTCAGGAACTCGTTAGACTTGGAGCCGCCCTGTCGCTCTAATGAGGATAGAAGATTCTGGAACCACTCGAATGAAGAAATATCACGGCAAATCCAGATGAACTCTACACGACGAAGACGCAGTGGTGCTGAGCCGGGATTGTCACGCTTGTGCCAGATGTTCTTCAAAATAGAGGCCCATGGCGTGACACCAATACCGGTACCAATAAGCACAGCAATCTCGTTATCAAACACCTAACAGTGATGTCAGTATGCAAAAGGGAAGGCGGATCAATGACCTTGTACGCACATCTTCAGCTGGCGCCCCGTATGGTCCATCAATCCTCAAAGTGGGCATCCTCATTCCATTCCGTACAGCAATATCATATTGACCCATGGGATCGAACCCCTCCATTCCTGGTGCATCTGAACCAGCGCCAAGCGTCTCGCCCAATGCCTTGGTGAAATCACCAACCTGACGGATATGGACGGAAATGTACGGATCTGATGGACAAGAAGTGATAGTAAACGGATGCCACTGGAATCGAGACACGGCAGGGACCTGAAGGAAAAGGTATTGTCCGGATTTGTACTTCATCGATGGCTTCTTGAATTGAATCTCCATAGCACCATACGGATGCTTGACAACCTTGGTGATTTCAGTCTGCTTTCGTGCTCGGACCTCCCTCCATACCCGCTCAAGGAAGTAGATGGCAAATGTCCAGAGAGTAAATCTCCAACCCTGATATCCAATACAATGCTTCCAGAAGATGTTTCCGGCGAAGGGAGAATATGGCTCAGGTGTGTCACGGACGAAGCATCCAACGGCATGGGTATAGAGGGCAAGGAAAAAGATAAGTGCAAGATGATGCGTATACCAGAACGCCTCGAAGCACTGCTGTCTTATTTTGTGATGGGCACTAAATGAATGTGAGAAAAAAATCCTTCAACTTCCAGATGAGGGGAAAAAACTTACGTTGTGTACATCAACATCATACAGAAAAGCATAACGTGCCCTGTGATTCCTCCAGGTTGGGCGTAATGAATCTGAAGAGCTGTCACTGGTCGGATCTGGGTCTTTTCGACATTGTAAAAACTACAGAAAAGTATTAGTAATTGGGCATTAAAACCCCCCCAAGGCCAAGCTACTTACTTGACATAATGTGATAGAGTGTGAATGATACTGAACAGGAGCATAGAATAGGCCGTCTGCCTATGAAGCCACTGACTCTCGTCCAACGGCAGCCACTTGATCTTGGGCCTAACAACTCTCAAGATATTTCGGCACATAGGCAATACAATCAACCCACCATCAAAACACAGAACCAACCCAGCACCCCGTGACATCCACACAGAAAATTGAAGGGTGTTGAGACCGGCCAGTCTGGGGTCAACAGCTTGCTTCCACCTAAATCAAACTTAGCAAAACGAACAGAATCGATGCCAAATTTCCAATAAACCCACCATCCAAAAGCGAACAATCCCCAATGTGTACCCCACCAAAATATCCAAAATAGCAATCTTCTCCCCGTCAGCTCCCGATGCCACCACGATTCTTGACCCATTTCGTTGATCGATTTTTATTAGTTCTGGGTTTACAAAAAATCTCCGAAGGTCGGAAGCTAGACTTTTAAGGACAAGCGCGGGGCGAGAAACGGTTATAATAGTCGGCGGCCAGACTTGGGAGTTGTTTGGTTGCAGTTGGCAATTGGGTCGGCCAGCGACGAGTAGAATAAAAGATAACAATCAGGAAATGAAGTCGAGCCCGTGCTGCTGAAACGAAGCAAAAGGGGAGCGAGAAATTAGAAAAACCACCAAAAAATAGTCGAGATATGAATAAGAATAACGAAGGTGTAGTGGCAGAGTGAAAAGCCCACCGCGTACTGACGAAACCAGCGTTGACCACCAAAGAGAGAGGGAAGAGCGGCGAGAAGAGGGAAAGGAGGAGGAGGGTAGGTAAGTGGGAAGAGGTGAAAGTGTGAAAGCGAAGAAAACCAAGAGGAGGGTAGGATATCTATGATGATTTGGAACCGTCAGAAAAGCTTGCCAAGGGGACAAGCCTTCCTTCCCTCCCTGTCAGGCGGAAACGGCAACACAGAAGATCAAGTTTATGCAGGTGCCGGTAACCGGTGAAGCTGTGTTAGGAACGAGCACGGGGTTGAAGCACAGATCCAAGTAAGGAGAATACCGTAAAACTGAAAGGGACGGCAGAGTGATGAGAAAGGGGAGGAGGGGAAGCTTTCTGTGACGGAAGTGACGCTCGATTCTGGAGCCGGGGAAACACGACGAAGGGGTCGAAGGAAAAGTGTTCTGGATATGAAGGAGAGAGAGGGATCGCACAGACAACGAGCTCACTGTTTAAGGTTCAGGAGTTGAAGTGAAGCGTTGACATTGCCCGTCGTCTTTAGGAAGGAGTACAGAAGGAGTGCCAGGGCAAGATGGAGAAGGGAGAAGGGGGGAGAGCCATGATGATATCCTTCTCTGGGTGTGGGTTTGGGGAAGACTGGCTGATACTGCGAGTGAAACCTTTACAGGGGTCTGTTGGGTGGTTTGACTGCGCTCCAAAAAAGTTTTGGTGATTGGGGGGCGGGGAGGGGGCGAAAGTAGCGGACTGCACAGACGGAAGAGGTGAGGGGAAGGAATCTAACGAGCCACAAGTTTGCTGCGTCAGATTGGGTAGAATTGCGAGTGATGTAGGGTATGAAGAAGGAAAAAGAAAGGTTACCGGTACAGCATGGAAGACAAAAGCAACATCGACTATTATTACCGGTATTATTGTACGAGTACCATTACTGGGGCCGTGTTCCTGCCCCTTCCCTCTCCCATCCCCCAGACTGCCATACTATCATACCAACCAACAAAAGCATACAAATGCTGGAGTAAGGGGAGATTTTTGTCTATTTTCCTCCCAGGCACCAAGTTGCCGCAGTTTGTTACTAAGAAAAGGTGGATTCGATTCGCTTGTGTGCGTTGCATCGCAGTGGGCCTCGATGGTTGGCCGTCGAGTTTAGCAATGCCAAGAAGGGAAAAAAACGAAGCAAGGTACGATACGCCGCCGAGCACGCCAACCCTGCTCGTGCAGACAGGGCGCACAGATTCCGTTGAACGGCAACCCCACCCAACCCCTTCGTGCGAAAGTGCGGATAGGGTCGAGGGTACAGAGTTGCACCCTATCAACTCCAACTCCGAAATTGAACACACAGATGCTATCATAATTATCTTTGTACGAGTACTGTACTTGGATATACTTGTAGTACCGGTATGATAAATATCCTCACCACTTCTATCCCTACCAGTACTGTACACACACACCCAAGAAAATTACCGTTATTATTGTGCAATACCGGTACCGCTACGAGGAGCTGGTTCGAATCTACTCTATCTCGATGACGGCACTCGTACATAGGCAACAAGAACGAGCAAAGTACCGGTACGCCATCCCACATCTCATATTCGCCCATCCACCAGCCCTATAAACCTTCCCCGGCTCTGATGATATCGTAAAGCCCAGCTTCCAGGTTCCCCTCCCTCTCTGCAGCCGAACTACCCCATCTGCACTCGAACCCAACCGTTTCCAACGAACACAGTAAGTCTATGTATGATAAGTCATCTATCCGAACGATATCTTTTCTATTCTTGGTTTTTGTTGTCCGTTCCTCGCGCAAATCTTGACTGGACGAACCCCCCCCCCCCGGCCTCTTTCCCCAGTGCTCATCCATTTGTCACACCAATTTTGCCAACAACACTAAGAACCAACAGACACACGTACTCGTACTCGAGTACTGGTAGGCTCCGTAGTCGTGATATCATAGCCGATAAAAGTGGAGCCAAGGCCAATACGGTACGGTAGTCTATAGTAATCATCATAGTCCCACCCTGAGAGGAGAGAGAGAACTCTGGTCGGGTATGATGCTCCAGTACTCGAGTACTGCACTGATACCTCCCACCTTCCCTTGCAAGCGCCCGCAAAACAAGTACCTTTTGCGGCAAGCCAATTTTACCCCTCACGTGCCCAACATCTGCAAGCAAGCACCCCTGTCCTGAGACATCTGGGGCGCTCCACCTTGTCATCGCCACTGACGACCAGGAGAAAAGGGAGAGGAGGTGGCTTGTAACGGAACCGTTCCTGCCCTTCCGAGCACTCAAGCCCCCCCAAACAGCCTTTCCTCTCATGATACGGCGAGCGTCTCAAGAATCTCAACCTCTCGCTATGCATTGCCCTAAAACTGCAGACAAAGCGTCCGTCTCAACGACAAGGAGAATGCTCGGCTTAAGAGTATCACGGTCCCTAAATTATCTATACTAGTACTGGAAAGTGGCTGACTACTGATACCATCCCCGTTTCTTGCGTTGCGATGATAAATGTGGGGGTATCAATGGCTGGCACTCTCGAGTACCGGTATGGGGGTGTCGGGGAAGCCGAAAGAGCAAACCTACTTATCGATCATGGATCCGAGGGAATACTTGTACGATACGGTAGTTCTCGTGCACATGCTTCAATGGATCTTACTGACGAACGAGTGTTCATAATTGTGGCTAATCCTTGTTGTCGCGCAATAGGCAAAGGTCCAACAAGCAGAACCTGGATGAATCCTTGCCGAGCCAATGGTCCATCTCTCGGCCTCCTCTACCGAATGTGATGAGTTTAGACTCTATCCTCTCCATCCAATTGACAGCGGAGGCTGGGATGAGAGAAGATGTGAGAATAGGCATCAATACGATGCCCCAATCCTATTCGTGGGCACCTATGGTCTTCCAAAATAAACCCCGATTACAGGATTCCATAGTTCACCTCATCGAGTGGAAATTTGGAGGCGAGGCGATATGGTTGGTTGGCGGAAGGGGGGGGGATGTGAGAAGGTGGTTGAGAAGTGAGAAGTGCAGATTCACATGAACCAACCGCGCACATGGATGTCCCACACCGCACACCAGCAGCCAGTCGCATCCCTCCATTCGAAATCAGGTACGGTAGGGCCAAAAGCGGGAGATGATGAGTGATTTACACTTTCTCATATTGGCTTCAAGTTGCCCAATACCGGTATCCTTGCCCCTCCAGCTTAAGCGAAGAGGAGGACAGAAATGTCGGAGGACAAGGTGGTGCGAAACCCATGCAGTTTTACCGTTATAGCATCAGACGCTCTTCCGTTTTAGGATCCATGAGCAGCATTATGCAAGCCTTCCCCTCGTTTTGGGCCACTCAACCCTTGCAAACAGGGTCCGAGTGACCACTGGGGATGGCTCCACTTCGAAGCCTTTTTCTATTCCCATCCCCCACCTCCAGTTGTTGAGAAATTCGGATGTCCTCGCCTCTTCGTTCTATTCCCAACCCGTTTTGTGTGTGCTAACTTTGTACCTTTCGCTTCTCTCTTCTTCATCCCACCTATTTTCACTTCCTTTCTTTTCTTTTCTCTCGTGCAGGCATTTTTATTTTATTTTTTATATTCTTATTTTGTCATAATTGTTTCCACGCTTCTTGCCATTTCGTTTCAATTTTTTTGTTGTACTATTTTCTTTTCGCATTTTTTACCCTTCTTTTTTTATCCAAACTGACACCAACGAACGATTCGCCCGTCGTTGTCTCTGCCAACCACCACCAACCGCATCTCGCATCTCGGTAGTTCTAATTTCGTACTCCCCCCCGCTCTTTGGGTTAATCTGCGGGCTTTTGCCTTATCCGTCACCCACACATCTGCGAATAGCCAATCACGCCAACGCTACCCGAGCCTTGCTTTTTCCTCGAACCTGTGCCTTTGGGGTGTCCATCGTTTATATATCTACGATACTTCCGTTCCTGTGCCTGGTGCACCTATTCTTCCGGTATTGCAGTGTGCCTCTCCGCGTTTGAACCCGCATCCTCTCTGAAGAAAGAATCGAACTCTTTCTCTGAGCTCTCGACCATCCGCGCTGCCTTCCAAACAGTTCGACCAGTTTCCATAAAACGAAGCTGATTATTCTGCCGTACCGGTACGGTAGCCCAAATATTTCAAAAGAGGACGCTAGCTCGCCGCTTCTTACATTTCCCTTCCGCGATTGAAAGTTTAGCACACCAAAAAGAAAAAGAAAAAAAACTACAAATTCTCTTAAACCCTCAGAAAAAAAAAAAAAAACTTCAACAAAATGGGAAGACTTATCAAGAACCATTTGGCCCGCCTCATCATCCTCACAGCAGCGACGTACCAGATCGCGGCTGGCCTCCACGGGTACTTCTGGCCCAAGATTTTCTGGGATACGTGGACCAAGTGAGTTGCCATTCAATTAACCATTTCCACTTTACAGTCAACAGACAAACTAACAAACATCCTTATCTTCAGGTCTCTCGATCAGGCCGTCAAGCCAGTCCCCGCCCTTCAAACCCTCAACCTACTTATGGGTATAATCGGCGTCTGCTGGGAATACCCTCTCCCGCTCTTCATCCCTAACACCGCCCTCCACCGAAGTATCGCCGCGAGGCTCACCATTTACCCTCTCAGTGTCCTCTGCGCCGCACTCCTGTACCAGGGCACCAACGCAGCAATCTACTATCTCGTCGGAATCCTCATCTACTTCTGGGCCTACAGTGATGGCGAGATCGTCTGCATGCCATGGAAAGTCCCCGAACGCCCAAGACCTGCCAATGGCCCCGCCAAAGTATAAAGGGGAAGAAAAAGTTTTGAGAGGATTAAATCGAAATTTGTACAACGCTTCGCTTCGTTTCTTGCACAAAATTATTTATCCGATACGGCGAACTTTAACTTCTTTCCTCTTTCCTCAAACCGGTCTGGCGGTCGGAGCATCAACACCAATTTTTTCTTATGGGGGTTTTCATTTTTTCACTGGCATAGCATAACGTATGGGGCATTAAGGGGCGAGGTGGACACTGGCGGTGCAACTTTTTTTTTTTTTTTCATTCTACTTATTTCCTTAGCGTTTCTCAAATTTATTTCTCCCTACTTGGGGTCCCTTAACGAATTGGATTATGGTTTTTTTTTCTTTTCTTTCAAGCTTACCGGTATCCTTGCGTTTGCACAACGTTTCACTATTTCTTCCCTTCTTACCTTACTTGCACGGGATTCTTGAAATCTTGGGCTTTCGTTTTATTCTATGCCTTTCTTGACGGCCCTTTCATTATCACTCCTAATCCTTACCTACCACCACCTCCTTCTCCTGTCAGAGACCTGAACAGTCTCTAACATCCTCCCATGTGCGTACTGCCTGTATCATCGCCATCTTCCCCCTCTTTCCCCTACTACTGCAACTACAATCATTACCCAACAGCATTTGTTTTTTTTGTTTTTGTTTTTACCTTTTTTTTTCACTTCTACTAAACGGTGTCTTTCCCGTTTTAACTATAGCTTCAATGTATATATTTTCCCTAGATACCGGTTTCGAACATATACTTCTTGTACTTAGGTTGCATTTCCTTATTTTTCTCATAGTTAGCTGGCATTCAATGGATCAATCAATCGAGAAGTTTAGGGGGTGAATTAAAAAACCAGACCAGAGAACAAGTTTCTTCCTTCCGCTATGATACAGTGAATGGCATGGAACGAGATGAGACATCCGGCGTATCAAAACATCCAACGCCTTAAAACCCTCCTCCTCCTCCTACCGCCCCTAGCGCTGCACCAGATCCACGATGTACTGTAGGCAGTGATACCTCTTGCTACATCCGTGTGCACGTTGAAACGTCTTTGACATGCCTAGATCGGTGGATCGTGTCATGCATAAACTTGATCAATTCCCCCGGCCACGCTTTGACCATCTGCACACTACGAGTACTCGAGTAAAGGGGTTTTTCCTTAAGCCTCCTCGAGTTATGGCTAGGGTTGGGTAGAGTACCAGCCTGGAGCAGAAAGTGATCGGAAAAAATGTGGTTGGTATAACACCACTTCTTTTCCGATCACTTACCCTCACACCCTGGTACTCGAGTAGCGCTGTGCTCGGCTCGGCTCGGCTCGGCTTGGCAGCGCTTGGTTAGTCAATCAGGGATTGGCGCGCGCGGTTACGTACGGTACCGTATATGCACCTAGCCTAGCCACGGAGTTGGGCATGGATGTGGCAGGGCGGTTGTGGCTTGGTTGGTTGTCATTGAGTGAGTGGCCTTTGTTAGACTAGACTATTTCGTAGCACAAACTGAAGACATCAACCAAAATAGGGGAGTTTTTGCAACACTAATATTATGTATCAACCTAGTGTTTATCGTTTTGGGGTATCATAAAAAATAATTTTTCATACACCGGTCTCATCGCTTCTCTACTTCGCCTTCTCCTTGTTCTGGGAATCCGGTCTAAATTGTTATGACCCACGCCGGTTGGTTGGTTAGGTACCAGTATCTCACCGGTGCTAACTAACTGGGGGCCTGCTACTCAAGTTTTCTACAGTATGATAACCATATCATACTACCGGTAGGGCTGTCACATTTGAAATTGCTTATTGGGTGGTTTCAGATCCAGCGGGTAGACTATAGTCTAGACTTTGCACTCGTTTGACAAGAACTCTGGGTAATTCTCGGGGGAGGGGATTGAGGTCACTGGTATCTATGCCATGTTTCCCGAACCCTAATTGTTTTATATTTTTTAGGAGGTTGATCATTCCGTATATCCTACCCCTGTTTTTTTTTGGTAGGGAATGGCCTTGTCCCACTATTTTCATGGCTCATGTGCTCCCCGCCGCTATTGCATACCGCCAAAATACAGCTTTGAATGGACACCATATTTATACTGAGTTGTTTGTTTTGTCTTGCATTGGATTGGGCTGGGGTGGGGTGGTCGAGATCCTCTGGGACAGCGAGCGGACGGTTGATATGAGCAGTGAGTTCGAAAAAAAGGAAGAAAAAAAACGAGGCACGAACGGCCCGGAGCGCATATTCGAGTACAGTACATACCAGGCAATATACGGTAGCAAAATACCGCAAGGTGAGAATTGTTGTGAAATTGGGTCTCGAACACTGACCGGTCCGGTAGGAATTCCTCACAGCCCCCCCCCCGAGAAAGCCCCTTCAGAGTCCCCGATTCGCTGTCTCTGGAGCGGGTGGGGGTCCTGCGTTTTCTTTCCCACGAAAAAAGTCTACCGATCGGTTTTTCCGCAACCCCCTTTTGGACCATGCGGTGTTTTCACGGCCATTTTCGCAACTGCCCCTGGCCATAAGTGCCGAGAACAAGGATTGAAGGAGCATATGGTACGAGTAAAATAACCTCTGCCTATCTGAGCGCCGATATATACGAAATATGCCCCTCGGGACTTATGGCCAGGACGAGTTATCAGCTCAGGGCATCGGGTGGTAGCGCGATACTGACTTCACAATGAGCCAAATTTCGGCCGGATCGGACGAGTCTTGCTTGCTGGCTTGCATCGCTGGCCGTGCCGTGAAAACCGGAATTCTCAAAACGGGTAAACAGGGGTCGGGCATTTAGTCGTGGCAGGGTTCCAACGACAACTCGCCTGGGCAAGCGGGATGAATGGTGTTTGTACTAGAGTGCTGGTGTGCTAGTGCTGTTCGTTGGAATTAAGTTGATATCCCTGATAGACTATGATAAGCAGTATTATAGCATGACTAAATGCCCGGCCCTTGCACTTGCTCGATTGCGGGTGGTCTGCTTGTGC
This sequence comes from Tuber brumale, assembly GCA_014065205.1. NCBI lineage: Eukaryota > Fungi > Ascomycota > Pezizomycetes > Pezizales > Tuberaceae > Tuber > Tuber brumale. The sequence goes on from JACCEG010000166.1 coordinate 208,766, forward strand.
TCTTGGTACGGATCCCGGGGATCGGCACGAATTTTTCGACACCGAACTTCCTTCTCTCCTCCCCGTGCAGGGGCCAATTCGCAATTACCAGTATCATAATATTATCATGATTGCAGCTACGATAACGAGACAAGTACCGTACCGGCACCGTGCCCGGGGTAAGGGTAAATTCGGGCAGGGGAGCCTTCGAACTTGTTGCTTTAATCCGGGTAACTTAACCACCACCCCCGCGTTGCCCGCCAGATTTTCACTGGCCGTGGATTCTCCTCCACCACCGATCCACCCCCTCAAGCGGCGCAATCGCAACAACACGTCTTTCAATCATTCAGATAGATAGATGCTAAAGAGCGAGCACAGTAGTGTTGTAAAGGGAAAAACCGGTGATACCATCGGTCCCCGCCCGCCAGGCCCCACCTCCTAGCGGGGCAACACAATCGATAGGAAGAAAGTCCCCGAGTATGCCCGGCTTTTTTTCCCGCCGCCAGGAAATCTCCACCGGCTATCACTCGAACTTCCCAATCTGGTTTAGATTACATTATATAAAAGCTACATCTCTTTTCTGGATTGGGAGAGCGGTAGCGGTGGCGGTGAGGGTAAATTGCTTGGGGTGTTTACGGGTGGTGGTGAGAGAGAGATTCCCGAGTGACTTGCGTGGTTTGGCCGCTGAGGGGCTAAATTGTTCCACCGGAGTAGTTGTGGGGGGAGTACTGTATCGGTATCATACTTGAGTGGGATAAGTTGGAGGTGTTGGAGGGGTTTGCTGTGGTTTCACTTCTGGCATGGGGCAGCGCGGGGTGCGGGAAAGAGTGTGGGGTGGACAGGGTCATGAGATTTTTTGCGACAGCTTGGTGTTATATCACCGGGTATGATATATAGCTCCTTCCGCTAGGGGTGCATTTCGAGAGGCGGAGGGATGGATAGCCTATCATACCATCTCAGGCATCTCAGCCAAGTCGGACCAAGATTCTTTGTAAAAACGCAGGACGGCAATTCCTTCCTTCCCGCCGGTCATGCTCCAACCGGTTCAGTACCGTGCCCCGTCGCTATCTCACAGCATTCCCGGGTACGGTGATGGACGGGAAGGTGGGATTATGTGTTAGGGTTTTGGTTATGGTGGGTTAGTACAGTAAGGTTGAAGTATGATAAGCATCATGTTTCGAATTTAGCGCACCCCCGGTGGGCTGTTACCCTGGGCGTTTCGTGATATCATATCATGCTCTCCCTTGGCAGTGTGAGCGGGCTATGGCAAGGGATTGGTTGTTTAATGTGGAGGCATGAGCGGGTGTTTCTAGGTGTATGGCTTTAGGGTTGGATTCTGCATGGGTGTTATATATCGCATTGTTGAAGTGTTTGGGTGGGTAGTGGTAGCGCCTGGGATATGGTATCGAGTGCTTTTCTGATACCCGTTTCAGGAACTAATAAGCTTTGGGCCTTGTCGAGTTGGATGGTTGGTATTGTAGTTTGGTCGATGATAGCATCCTTATATTTTAACTAACTTGGGGGGGGGGGGGCAGGAACAGACTGAGTATTAATAGATTTGCCTGATATGTATTTTTTTACTATTTTAGTGACACAGTTTGGGGAGGAAACATGTTTCGCCTGTCATTGGTAATCTGGGTTGGCTTGGCTCGGCTTGGTAATAGTGATGGGTTAGGTTTGAGGGGAATGGAGTCGCAGGAATAGCTGCTCTATTATTGCACTTTAAAGGGGGGTTTCCTTCCACCCGTACAGGTATCATACTGTACGAGTACTGTACTCATTCACTCATAAAACCTTTGTTCGGCACACCTTCCATAAAGGTATCTTATGATATCAATGCTGAGATGGTATCAATAGTAGAGACCAAAATGAGCGAATATCAAGAAGTGATTTTTGGTATTTTCCATTAATTTGGAAGGAGAAAAAGGAAGCGATGCCTAGAGGATACTGTAATTTAGGCTCATGATATATGGCTCAATGCATTTCGAACGCCCACCTGGGTGGACCATTGTAACATGTAACACTCAACCCTGTGAGGAATTAGGGCTTTTCTGTAGAAAGAAGAAGAAAAAAAAAATACAATCACCACTTATCATTTGACTCTCTGTTTTCTATAATTTCTCTACCATATCTGTATTTTTTATTTTTTTATTTTTTATTAATAATTTAGATAGTCTCTCTAGACTCTCGGTATATATTTCTCAAAAAAAAAAATTTTATTCTGATACTCTCATTTTCAAATCATATCATACATATCAATAAAGGTCAATTATTATAAAAGTGATTTAAACATTAAAGTGATTGACATATTTTTTATTATAATTAAAACTGGAAAAGATGAGTATAAAAGTATCATACCATAATCGTAATGGGGGGGGGGTGGAAATGGGATGATGAGTAGTGATGTTTTTTTTTTTTCCACAGAATAGCCCTAATTTCTCAGAGGGTTGAGTGTTACAGTGCATGTTGCAACAGTCCAGATAGGCGTTTTAAATGCACCGTACCATATCATGCAACAAGAGAGTGACGATGTAGTCACAACATATCACTCGAGATGGCAGTTTCTGGGAGAGCTCGAACACGACTTTCCTACAACTAACTACAACCGACAAATTCTCTGAAAGAAAATAAATAAATAAGAGGGAAATCGAGGGTGCGCGGGATTCGGGAGTCAACAGCGTGGTGTATAATAATCGTTGAATAGAGAGTGCGATATCATGGAACGAGTGAGGTAATCGTGGAGAGCTAGTACCCAGTTTTGTGGTAGGAGCCTAGGTGTTGTATAGCTCTAGTCTACCTCTCTCTCCCTACTACCGCTTCCGCGATTTGAATAGGTTGGTGTTTTAGGAAGCATGTTTGGCCTTCCTGGATTGCTGGATATTCCAATGGCTCACGATATATATATAATATATACTTGTATAATATCATAAGTGTCCTATTATGGCTTGCTAGGCTTGGAATCTTAAAGGTTAATTTAGGAAGAGTAAAGTAAACTTGTGCGCTATGTAGGTGGTAGGTTTCAAAGGCACTAAAGTGAGATTCTTACCATAGAATATTACCAGAGGTGTTAACTTGGATTGACGAACGGTGTACTATATATTATCACAGGGAATTATCTGTCCACCGGAGGAAAATTCTGTTCTGGCGGAGGAAAAAAAAAAATTTGTGTGAACAATGAGAGACTCTTGCAGTGAAAATTAATCTGAAAGTTGTGTGATATAGGGTGATTCGGGCTGGTTGTGCTCCTAAAGGTGAATTCATCTGTTAAATATTAGGTATAAACTGCTGGGTCAATGTCACTTTATATCAGATTTTTTTTGCCATATGATATTATCATAATATTATGATGCTGTGATGATTATATTATCGGATTTTATGATAAAAAATACATCTGATGACATTTCTTCACAATATGGGGGGGGAGGGGGTAAGCTCTTTCTCATTTCTAATTTTTTCATTCATTCATAATATTATGTATGGTAATATTATGATACGTCAGGTGGTGAAAGATTGCTAGATACGAGTAGATAGCCATTTGGCACTGATATCATGATTGCTTTTCCCGAGATGTGATCGAAATTTCAACTTGTTATAAAAAAACTGCATTTGACTCAAGGGTGTACTAACCCGTATGATACCTTCTCTATGCAGTGCAATATAATAGCGGAAAACCCCACTTAGACTACCGGTAGTGACTTAAAAAAAATTCTGCGGCTGTAGTCTACCCCGGACCTTCACGTAGAACTAGGAACGGAGCTGGGAAAGCATCGGATGTTACGTAATTCTTGGACGTCGGGGGGTTTCCCGAGTCCTTCGATATCAAATAGACGTCATGTTGGTCTGAAGATCGTGTGAGAGATTCTCGACTTGAATATTCCCCCATCATACATAAACTTTCACCGGGCATGTGGTTAGATTACAGTATTAGGGAGGGTCCTTCTGCTTGAAAGGCCAATGTTTGGACTTCTTTCTTTCTCGATTTTTCGAGCATTTGTCAAACTGCTTGATCTTTTTGGTGTTGAGAGATTGCGGGCTTGCGCACTTCTTCTTCTCACTGATTGCCCCATGTCCGCTTTAGGATCAGTGCGTGCTAGGTGGGATGGTGGGCCTGAGAAGGGAACATTGAAGTGGAGGAAATTGGAATAGGTTGTTGATTCGGTTGCCGGTATTTCTTGTTGTCTGTTTGAGAGTATACCGGTAATAGTCTACCTATCACAGGTTTTGGATTTGGATAGAATTGTCCCTGCCTAAATGGACTAAATCCTGGGGTTGGGGAGCCTCATCTATTTCCACTCAAGGGAGGAAATCCACCCCTCTTGTGCTAGTACATAGTTATCAAGTGCTCGGTTTGTTTTGCTTGTATCATACTTGCGCGATGGGGCAAATCGGCGATGCTGAGGTATGATAATGTCGCTAATTTTACTGTCTTGTATGCGGTTAGGGAAATAGGTTAAAACCGGCGCACCTAGAGTACCTGTGGAATATATCCATTCGGTTTGTATGGCAAGTTAATTGGTGTCCCAAACTGTTAACCCCTGCAAATTCCTGTTTCTTGGCAAATTAACCTCAATGATGGCAAGATTAACGGCTCGTGGAGCTCCCCTGCACTCGGCTCCTATGGCTCATCAAAAAGTTAAAAGTTGTTCCTGAGAATCCTCAGAAGTTTGGAGTTGGGTATTTCTCAGGTCAGAAGTGCTCAGGTTGGGGAATTCCTGCCCCACCGCACCCCGCGATGATCTTTTTGTCATAATTGCCCACAGGTATCATACTGCCAGCTGCACAGCCTAGCGATCGGTATTGCACTCGTACTTACTGTGTAAAAGATGCCTCTTCATTATTTTTTCCTGTAAACCCAATTGCCGTTGACCGGCACTGTCGGTTCGCCACGGATGATTTCGGGAGAAAATCCTGTTTTTTTCCATGAAACACGAAAGGAGAAATGGCCTCCTTATTACGGGTGGAAAGTTATTTCAACCACCGATAATGTGCTAGAATTTATGCATGATGATAATATTATTATGTTAAGTCACTTGTGCCTTTCCCAAATAAAGAGGGATTTCCGAAAAGTGGCAAAGGCGTAAACAGTGGCTATGCCAACCCCTGCTTGCTTGGCTTCTAAGATCTTCTTTCCCCTCCTTCAACGATCCCCCCCCACTCCCACCCGTAGAAAGAAGAGGACAGAAGTCGCCGCCACAAGCAGTCTGTTAGGCAAACCATTCTAGCGAGCGTCATTCACCTGGTCAGCCAACTCGCAACCACCCCCCTCCCCCCCGACGTCAGCTCCTTCCCACTATTCTCATCAAACTTGATCCCTCATCGACACTCTCTGTTTTCCATCCTCTCTTCTCTCCACCCGAAAATACAGGTCCTGGTCTGATTTTCCCTCCCTCAACCCCTTCAAAATTTCCTCGCCATAAGCTCTGCGCCCGGTTTCCATCATCGCAACTTGATTCCAGATAAAAAATGTCCTCTAGTGAGCAATCCGCACAGGGGCCACCCCCTTCCTCTGAATCCTCCATTCCTATCACATTCTCCGTCAGGTCCTCAAACGACACCAAGTATTCCGTTTCGCTGCCCCCGACAACCTCCGTTGCCGATCTGAAGACGACCCTTGCCGGGATGTCCGATATCGCTGCGGACAGGCAAAGACTTATTTACTCGGGGCGCGTAATGAAGGATGAGGAGACACTGGCCTTTTACAAACTGCAATCCGGCCACACTGTTCACATGGTCAAGGGAGCCGCCTCGAACACCGCGAGGGGTGGTGCCTCGAGTAGTGGCCCCACTACTGGTGGAGCAGACGCAAGGCCGGCTGTGCCCACCAATATCGCGGCAGGGACAGGGAATAACCCACTTGCGGGGCTGACTGGTGCTAGATACGCGGGACACGTTCAGTTGCCGAATGCGGATATGTTTGGTCCCGATGGAGGGGTAAGTCTTTGCCCCAGTGCTGCATCACTTATCAGCCTCCCCCAGGTACAGAGAGAGGTCTTATCGATCGGTTAATCTAATATTTTTGCGATAATCTAGATGGGCCCACCACCAGATGCAGAGCAGCTTGCCCAGGCTATGAGCAATCCCCAATTTCAGTCTACCATGAATGATCTGCTATCAAACCCTCAGATTATGGACTATATATTTGCCTCGAACCCTATGCTCTCACAACTTGGACCGGAGGTTAGACAAATGATGCAGTCAGACTTGTTCCGCCAATTGATGTCGAACCCACAAGTGATCCGCTCGATGTCTCAGATGACTGGTGGCCTCGGTCGTGGCCTCGGCGGGATGGGCGGTGCGGCTGCTTCTTTCCCGGAGCCTGGGAGAACTGATACTACCCCAGCCTCCGATTCACCGGCAGGATCTACATCAGCAGAGTCCACTCCTAATCCTGCAGCAGCCGGTTCACCACCCCCGCTGAATCCTTTTCTGCCCGGCGCAGGCGGAGGCAATCCGTTTGCTGCGCTCTTCGGCGGACAACCGCCCCGTGCGGGTGCGCCAGGTTGGTTATTCCTAACTGCCCTGTAGTTCCTATGGTGGGGCCAGTGCTGACATCGCAAGGGTTAGGAGCCTCACCGGGTCAAACACCAGGTCAAGTACCCGGTCAGGCGCCAGGTGGCCTTGATGCAAACGTCATAAACTCCATCCTCGGTGCATTAGGCGGCGGTGGCGGTGGACAACCAAGTGGCCCCACTGGTGATCCAGCCAGCGGAGCACCTAATCAACCCCTCCCTCCCAATCATCCTCTTGCAGGCAACAACCCCCTCGCAATCCTCCTCGGTGCTAATGGGCACATGGGTGCGGCGGGGGCGCTGCGGGCGGCTCAAGCTCAGGCGGCAGCGGCAGCCCCGGTTGATAATAGGCCCCCAGAGGAGAGATATGCAGAGCAATTGGGACAGCTGAATGACATGGGTTTCTACGATTTTGACAGGAACGTTGCTGCACTGCGTCGGAGTGGCGGGAGCGTCCAGGGTGCGATTAACGAGTTATTGGGTGGGTAGACTGGGTATACCAGAGGCCATGTTAGGCAGGGGTGGGAAAGGATGAGGGGATGGAATGGTAGCTTTGCGGCTATTGCTTTTTGTATCTCTTTATCGGTATCCACTCCTTGGTAGCGAACTGGGTCTGGTGGGATAGCTATCAGGAAATGGAGTCCTTTTTTTTCCGGCTTTTCTTTCTCTCTCTTTTTCTCTCACCATTTGTACTCTTTGCGGATCTACTTCTCTTTGTGTTTGGTGTTTTTTTTCTCATTATATCTCATTTTCAACTAGTGGTTGTCCTTTCCCACTACTATTCTCTCCCCCCCCCTCACTTCTTGCTCGTTCTTCATTCATAAGGGTGGTAATTGGACTAGTTTTCCCCTTATCAGAATTTCCACAATTAACTGGGGTTGATTGTAGTATCATATGGGAGTGCCACGCTAGCGGATCGGTGGCCGGCTGGACGGACGGCCGAAGGCAAATGTGATTTCGAGTGATTTGGCGTGAATATCCTGGAGCGTTACTCGAGTAGGGAAACAGAATTATCATCCGTGATGTCTGTGGGTATCATATCATACAGACCAAGACATCCTCCAAAGCAGAGCTGTTACAATTCTACCACCCCCACAGCACATACAGGTAGACTGTAGAACCGGCCACCACCCTCTCACATCCTCCCCGCAACCAGAAACCTGCCAAAATAATTCTCAAAACGACGGTCTATAATATAATACTCATGCGGAAGTATGATAATTAAGTCACCAAGTAAGCGTAGCCCGATCAATAATGAAGGGGGGAGAGAGAGAGAGAGGAGGCGTATATATGTATCATATCAACCTCATAACTTCCCCATATACATCCCTCACACAAAATCAACTAGGGTAGTCTAACAAATGATATCATACAACCGGGCACGGCAAGGCAAAAAATGCCAAAACGCCCAAATCATATGCGGTCACTCGCTGGTACAGCTGTTTACCCATCCACAGGTCACGTCCTAGAACCACCATCCCATCGTTTCTTTCCTTTTTCTCTCACCTGCGTTCGGGGTCGGCTGTGGGTGGTCTGGTTGGCTCTGGGTATAGTCACTGCCTGAGGGGGCAGGGGCTTCGGCGTTGTTTGCTGATTGGATCTTGTTTTGGTGTTTTTTTCCCCATCTTGTGGGATGGATGGAATGGAGGGAGGGGGAGTTGGTGTGGTGCGATCGCTTCTTGTGCGGTTGTGGTGCTTCAGTATTGGTGTTTAAGTGGTAGCAGGGTGAATACGCAGTAGTAGTAGCAGTAATATTTCGTTGGTACGGCGGGAGGTGGTTATGTGGGACTGATTGAATTCTTATAGCGAAAACGCCATTATACTACCGACACCGTAGAGCAGCAGCTACATCTCCCAACACCACAAGCTAACTCCAGATCTAACAGCACTCCACCCAGACACAGAACCAACCTCTGAGCACATTATTATTTTATTTTTGTATCCCCCCTCACCACAACCACATGCTAGAATAATAATATACACCCAAACCAAACCCATTAAACGATGGATCCCGCTATCAAGGTGAAAAAAAAAAAAGCAAGATTCCAGCGCCATGCTGACCCCTAACCGTGAATATGAATATGAAGATGAGGAAAGAAAAAACTCGACTTGGGAATCGCAATCACAATGAAGCTGAGAAAAAAACGCAAACCCCGTGGCAAATTGGGGAAATACGATAGCAGTAAAGGCATATACGTGAGAAAGGAAGAGGAAGAGGAAAAGGAAAGACAAACTCCAGGTAATGCTACTCCTTGAGGTAAGCAAGTAGAAAAGAAAAAAAAAGACAGGGATATAAGAGACGGAAAAAAGAAAGGCTAACAACAATGCCGTTAGTGATGCTACGTCAAAGGGTATTTATTTATGAAAGTGAAGAACGAGAGAACAGAGGGTGAAAAAAAAAGAGAGGATCAATCGTCAATGCAAATAATCTCCACGGTACCATTCACCTTCCCACCATCCTTCTTTTCCTCCTCCTTCCTGACCGGTTCCCAGCTTCCATCCCGCTTGACCACAATGTTTTGCACGTCGATGGAACCAGAGAGCGTGAGCTCTTGCAATACAGACGCCAAAAAGTCATCCACCACCAACTCCATCGGGCGGGCATCCCCGCGACATAACGGGCACCGCCAGGAGTCAGCATAGGGCGGTTCGTGATCTTTGCGACGTGGCCGGGTTTCGAGGTAATTCTGGAGATCGAAGCATTCCAGATGTTTGCATGTCACGCCACGAACCGGAGTGGTGAGGAGAGTGAAACTGAGTGGGCAACGGACACCCAGGGAGACACGGTCGCTCTCAACGAGTACCATATCGTCGGTATCTGAGGCACCGGAGAGACGGCTGAGGATCGAGGACTTTGCACTCGAAAGAGGGATGTGCTTGATGTCCTTTATGATTGAATCCTCACTTAGGCATTCGTAGATCTCGATTGCCATAACGAAGGCTGAAGGGTCTCGTTGTTTCCCCGGGAACAGACAGACGACCTTTAGTTCGTTGTTGCCGGCTTGGACGTAGCTTGTTATATCGGCCGGTAGATCCTTTCCCCAGGCGACTTTGCGGCGTACTTCAATTACTTGCTTATTGACTTCTATGAAGATGTGGGCAGGCCAAGCCGTTTCTTGGACTACCCACTCATTGCCCGTTGTCGGAGTTCGTGAAGAGTCGGTAACTTTGACTGACCTCAATCTATATATCAAGGAACCAGGCTGAACCATGGGCCGAGTAGTCGGTTCACCAGGCTTCGTGCTGGCTCGCTTCTTGGAAAGTCTGGATCCCGCCTCTGCGTCCATAGTCCAATGGAACGTTTGAGATGTCCTCTGAGAATCCAGGATAATATCCCTAAGTGCAAACTGCGTCAAGCTAATATAGAGCGGCAACCTTCCAGGTGGGGCAGCCGAAGACGGCGGTGGTGGTGAGAAAGGTGGAGTAGCCAAATGGGACTGAAGCACGTTCTGAGGGAGATTCCCATGAGCACGTTGGGATGAAGGTAAAGGAGGGAATGCCGGAGAGAATACCGAGGGTGATGGCATCCCAAGAGAAGCCGGGTTATGGGGAGGGCCCGTAAATAGTCCGTTCCATTCACCTACCGAAACATTAGGATGTGCATTCTGAGACTGACGTTGATCTCGTGCAACCTGCGCAGCAATTTGAAGCATACTCTGTTGGTGCTGTTGCTGCTGTTGCTGTTGCTGCTGCTGTTGAAGATGCTGCATCTGTTGCATTTGCTGTAGGTGTTGAATTTGTTGTAGATGTGTTTGCGACTGGCCCTGCCGAGTCCCCGCAGTTCGCGATGCCCGTCCCTGAGAAGCAACAGATGACCTCCGCTCAACATCTTGAGCTGGGGCAGCAGGCGCATTAGGGGAATGTTGTGCCATTGGAGAGCCGACCAATGGCTGCGGCCCGGGCCCAGTGAAAGGGGACGTTGCGGAAACAGGGGAACCAACTTGTAGAAGACCTAATGCTGCTAGTTTAGCCAACTGTTGTGCCCGCTCGACGTCTACACTGAGGTGGTTCCTGCGCTGGCCCAAGGGAGGTGCCGGGGCAGGTTGCCCAAACTGTTGATGGGGGTGGGGCATACCAGCATCTGGACCGTTTTGAAGGGCGATAGCAGGATCCCGGGTGACTCCATCGGCAGCGGAGTTTATAGGGAGAGGAGGTCGGTGGCTCTGCGGATTGCCAGCCCCTCGTGAAAGGGTCATGTGGTTGAAAGCAATTTGTTGATTTTGTTGCTCAGCTAGGAGTCGGTAGGAGTCTCCACCAGGCAGTTGCCTTGCCACACCAAGGTTAAGGTTATTTTGGCTATTTTGACGAGCTTGCTGCATTCGTTGAAGTCTCATTTGTTGTTGCTGTTGCTGTTGCTGTTGCTGCTGCTGCTGCTGCTGCCGTTGTGGGGCCTGAGGCTGTGGTTGGGGGTTTGGGGATGGCGAAAGAACATTTTGACTTATCGAGACGTGGCTCTGGATATAGCGTGCGATGACACTGCACATGGTAGGAGAAGTGACTTTCCAGCCATGTTCAATAACATCAACGTTTGGGGCAACCCCACGTTTAACATAATAATCCCGCATGATGGGCACTACCTAGAATTAACCAGTTAGCCTTATGTTAACTGAGATGCCCCAGTCTTGGAGATTGTAAACTTGCGAACCTTGTATCCATCAGCCATGAACCTCGAGACATGCCCTACATATTTATGGTAGTACGATAATTGCTTCAATGCATCTGGCAGCGGAACTGGCATTGTGGAGAGGTAAGTGAGGTATTTCTGCCGAGGCTTGACGCCATCGTGCAGTATCTCAGACATAAGTGCAACTCCCGGCATATTTGCGGTCACCTTGGTATAGGAGGCCAGCATCCGCTCATTGACCAAAGCAAGTGTATACAATTGGTGCAGCACAGCAAAGAACCAATCATTGGAAACAATAGCCTCCCGTATAATACGGAATCGAAAACACTCAGCAGAATTAAATTTCTGGCATCCTGGGCCACCTTCTCTCTGGATGTATGAATCGTAATTAGGGAGCAACAACTCAAGTCGGGGTCCACCCACTGTTTGCTGCAGCTGCACTGGTTGTGCCGGCTGTACCCGGTTTGTAGTTTGCAACTGGGTTTGCTCTGACAATGCAGCCCGGTACTGAGAAAGATCCGCCTGGTTAGTGGTAGTGGGAAAGTATGCAGTTTGTGCCGGTGAGTTGAGCGGTGCAAAGCCCGGAGATCCCGCAGCATGAGACGGAGAAGCCATAGTAGGTTCGATTCCAGGAGGGTTCGCATTGGTACTCCAGGATGTGGAATATGTGAGGGGGAGCGAAGGATTGCCGCCATGACTCACCGGGTGCGGGGCTGCGGGGATATGGCTTTGGGCCATGGTTGGTCCGGCCGAAGGAAGCGTCGGAGTGAGCGATTGGGGAAGCCGGGGCGATGGCATATTAGGCTGCATGTAATTCCGCGCGGGAGCTGGTGCCCACTGTGTTTGCTCAGCCACCGCAGGACTTGGTGTCTGCGCAGATGTTGAGACTGGCTGCTGGTTATCCAGAAGTGGCTGCGAAGGGAGAGTGTGATGCCTCAATCGCTTTTGGGCATGTTCAGAATCCAAATCACCTGGTGGCGAAGTTCTCTTTGTCCCGGCCAATTGGCCACCAGAAACAGATGACGGTATTCCTGGCCGTTCTGCTTGTTGCGGCCCCTGGCGGCCTGATGATCCGCTGGGCCTTGCCACCCCGCCGTTTCCACCAGATGCTTCAGATGAAACCTCTGTTCCTGCTGCTCCTGCACATTGACCTTGGCTCTCAATGGCCACAGGCATAGGAGAACCTAATGGGGTCCCCCGAGCAGCTACAGCGGTCACATTGACATCCTCCGCATCCCTCTTATCCGTAACAGATTGGGTGTCACTGGGAGCAGGTGAAGGCAAAACAGCTTCAACGCTGTGCAAAGCTCGTGTTGTTCCAAGGGGCAATTCAGAACTGAGTAAGTCCGGGGAGTTTGAAGCAGTCGGAGGAGGTGAAGCTTCACCAGGTCCCACTGTAGCAAGAAGTGGTACTGACCGACCAACCTGGTGAACAACGCCAGCATTACCAGAATCTATCGACGAAGCTCTGTTCAGCTGCTTGTTCATCCGTGAGCCTGGTACCGACGATGTTGTTCGGGCCGGGAACCTCACGGAAGTCCCGGCATCAGAACCGCCTCCACTCATCCAGTCCCTTTTCCTTCCCCCTATAAAAGCTTGGGCGGTAGTATTCACCTTATTCATCTCGAGTCTGTCGTGTTTCGCGTGAGCACTGCAAGTCTTCGGGAGGGAGAGAGAGTAAATGGATGGGTGAGAAACTGGGTTTACTCACGACACGCTCGGGCATTCCGGGCGATCAGATCCTCTCCTCGTGTACGACCTCTTTCCCGAAACACCTACTCCAGCACCCCCGGCAGCCACGGAGCCACCTTCAATGCCAGTATTATCACTCGCAGAGGAATCCTTTGAATTCGAAAGCATGACTCGGTTTGCTCCCCTGCACTTTTTTGTCCTCAAGAAACTTCCCTCCAGGCAAACCCACCCAATTCAAATTCGAATAGCGTTGCAGAAACAAATTAATTCTGCACACACAAGGAGGAATGAAGTGGGAAAAAAAAAAAAGACAGGGAAGGGATTCGGCTCGCTTAAAACGCTGTTCTTCCTTTCTTTTTAGGCCGGAGAAATACCGAACTGCCGGTACCGGATTGACGTGGCGACCGAGGAAGATGACAAGCGATGGTATTGTGATAATCAGAGCTCGTGTGAATCAGCAGAGCGAATTGAATAGGGGAGCGTAGTTCCTCTTGGACAACGAGCAAAGCCGTTCAGAACGGTCTGTAACCTTATCGCTCCCACCTCCTCTTTCTCCTCCTTTCCCCTTCCTTCTATATATTCTGCAGTCACTGACCAATGCGTTTGCTTCCTGATAGTATCCTGCTGTCTTTTGGATTGAGGGGTATTCTATCCCCACATTGCCACACACAGGTATGTCCTCTTTAACCTATGCCCCTCCTACTCTAGTCGGCCCCCCCCCCTTGAGATGGGTTCTCCTAGTGCAACAACAGCTGGCAGGAAAAAAAGAAAGAAATAGCCACTTGCATCACACAAAAATACCAATTTAGTGGTAATCTGCAGAGCAAGGGACTATATAAAAAAAAGGGAGGGTGTCCAAACTCTTCTTTTTTTTTCTTTTTTTTCTTTCTTTTTTTCTTCTTCTTGCTCTCTCTCTCTGTCTCTCACACACTTTTTTTATCCACTCAACCAGTCCAAAAACAAAAAAATAAAATAAATGGCAGGTGTGGGTGTGGGAAACTCTCTAGTTTATATACTCTTCCTAAAAAAGGGGGGAGGGGGTCACATGCAACATTTTTATTAATTTAAGTGTTTGACTCAGTCCCTCCCCCTCTTTTTTTTTTCCTTCCCAGTGGCAAGCAGCGGATTACCCCCTTTGTTCACCGCCGGCACGTACCCCTCGCATTTGGTAAGCCGCAAAGGGGGGAGGCTCGATAATCCCAGATTCTTCACAAAGCGGGGCTCAACCCGACCAACCACGTCCCTAGCTTCAGCATGATACGTAACCCCAACAAAAACGCGTTATCATGCCGGAAACCCGCAATATGATCATTGCGGTGAAGGTCACAGTGGGTGGGTCGGGAGATAACCCCCACGCCTACCGGTATCTATATCATACTTGTTGGGCCAATCACAGTTGAGGACTCCCTCATCGTTCTTGCCACCGAAGGGCCAAGGCAGTACCCGGCGCTCCACGACCGTACCGGCATTTAAAGGCCCATTCAACACGCGTAGAATTGGCAAAAAAAAAAAAAAAAAAGGGATAAGCTGGCGCCGATACATACCGGTACTCGAGTACAATGTCGGTTCAGTGTGAGAGGATTGCGGGAGGTGATAAACGCCACCCAATCTACTATTCCCTACTTGTGCTACCAGTACAAGTCCAGCTGCGGTACTTGTACTGAGTACTGTACGCTAACTAACCAAATCGGACTTATTGCACGCTTAGGGCGTGAGCAAGTCTACCGAACTTTAACTAATCCGTCGAAATTACTACTCCTACTCGAGTACAAGTACTCCAAGTGTGTAACACCTTTTTTTCCCGCAGCAACCCCGCCAATCCACGCACTAAATTTTGATGGAGGAAGAAAAAAAGCCGTTGTCGAACTCTCGCCCCTTGCCAGAAAGAATCTACTCGAGTACCGTATTCTATGAGTAGTCGAAAGGTTACTGGACCAATCACAGAGGGGTTCGACAGACCCAGACTTGCGAATAAAACCCAAAAACAGAAACGGAGCTGGCTGGCACGAGCGGTTGGCTAGTTCACGAATTTTCACTCGCTGACCGACCGCACCACACCTACCTACCTGGGGCCTCCGAAGAAAAGAAAACCCCCGGCTCGACAAGAAATCCATCACCACTCAACCACAACAAATATTCCCAAATACTAACACCTATACGGAACACAGAATCGATTGGGTAACAGCTCCAGGCTTTAATCCCCAAGAAGATGGAGCAATATAAGCAACAGATAATCTTGAACCCCACACAGATTTGTCAGGCCCAGATTAAAATCCACCCACGATGCCCCACACAATTCGGATCAATGGATCCGAATACTCGCTCACTCACTCCTAAAGGTTCCTTCCAATCCGGCCTCGCACACCGCAGTTCGCTCGTTCGTTCGTTCGTTCGTTCGTTCGTCCCCACGTGCCGTGACATCTGTGGATCGTTGAGCCACCTGAAACGTGGGAGTGGAGGGGGATGCCCCATAATAAAACGGGGTTACGCAGTACGAGTGCAATACGTACAAAACGGAACTGCCGATAAGTCGGGAATACAGGCCAACGGAAATATGATCATTGTACTGTTAACTGTGCGGTACATGCAGGCAGGCAGGCAGGTAGGGGGCAAACGGGACGGAAGGAAGGAAGGACGGAAAGCCCAGCTTTGTTATAGTGATTAATATTGTATGTGTCCGATCCCGATGGATGGATGGGTAGATGGATCGATGCAGGGTGATGGGTGGTGAACCTATGAGTGGGTGAGTGAGTGAGTGGATTAATCGAGCGCGGAATGCACGGATTCCGCTGTCATTGGGAGTCGGTTAGTGGTGTGATATTTTTTTAATTATAATTTTTATATTCTGGCGGGGGTTTTTCTTCTGGAAAAATTTAATGTAGAAATAAATCAAGAGAATGTTGGTGGCATTGGATTGGGTCATGACTTGTCAATCGTTTTTGGGGTTCGACCTTTTTTCGTGTACGAATATCGTACTGACCACGTTATGATATAAACCTCGCATGGCTGCGCCTTTTCACAAGCACAGTACAGCCGCATTCGCAAAGTTCTCGTACTCTTCCTAGTACCCCCGGTCCTTGGAAACGCTTTGCTAACCCTCTCTCCCTCATTATTCGGAAAAACAAATTGTGGACAAATTTTCACAGTATCCCTAAAGGGATATCTGAGAAAAATCAGCTAAAAGGCTTTTTTTCTCTTGCTGTTGGTTGGCACAGTTCTTGAGGTACAAGGGAGTGTACGAGAACTTCACAGATGCGGCTGTACGTGGCACAAGGGTTCCCCAACAGTCTGTGATTACGGCCACAACTTTACCAAGCTTAACTGTTGTGCCTCAACATAAATACCCCCCCCTCCCCCACCCCAGTGATAGCCCTGTGCAGCGCTCGTGCCCCGCGTGGTTTGGGTGACGAGTGTAGCTATGCATGATAGTCCCAACTTGCAGAATGCCTTTCCAGTTTGCAGAATACCTTTCCAGTATCGTATTCCGGAAGGAAAGTTCTCCGGACAGAGGGGAAAGGAGGGGGGGGTTGTAGCATCGTTATCGTGAGCCAGTAACAATGATTTGGGCGTGTGGCGGTGCTTCGTGGATCTTTGGATTGTTCGTCGGAGCTCATAGGTTGCTGCTACTGTCTTTGGAGGGTTATTTGTGTCTTCTCCCGTGAGTGTGCGTCTCTGAGGAGGTTGAAGCATTGTGTTTGCTTTGTATGATATTTGATGATTTGGGCGTTTGTCCTTGTTTTTGACGGAAGGTTTGGAGAGGCGGTATATTAGGTTGTTGCTGTATTGAGTCTGGGGGGGGGGGTTGTGGGAAATCGAGGGGAGGAGGAGGGATGGGATGTCATTGCGTTTACGTGGGCTTGAGGTAGGTTCGGGCACTCGGGGTTTGGGGTGATCTGTCGACAGGGTTTGTAGAAAGTTGTACTCTGGAGGTAGCTGGGGGCTGTGGGTGTGCAATTGTGTAAGAGATCCTACCGTAAGGTCCTTTGGTTGAGATGGGCATGATAGTGGTATGGGGTGTGGTGGGAATCTTTCTGGTAAAAATGGCGATGTATAGATGACAAAACAGATGGTTGGTGATAGTGTGAAAAAGGAGGGTGATGAGGATAAGTGGAGCATGATTTGTCTGCATAAATGAGAGGTGTAGCCTCTGGGGGTATACCCGGGTACTCACAGCTGTAGGCTACCCTAGCAGTCCAGTTCCAGCAGATGGTGGTAGTGGTTGTACTTTATTCTTGGAGTTTGTGGAGACCATACTACGATGGCAATCCAAAAGATCTTACCTTTAGGAGCGCTTACTCCCAACCAGCCGACGATTTTGCTCATAGATATGGTTATTGAAATTCAGGGTGGTGCCGATATTCAAGCCAACTCTTGAGCTACGATGGACTTACCGGCAAGCACTGAAACTACTTGTCAATCCATATCAGAAGCCGGGGCCCCTGGGATCTGAGGTTATTGGCCGTTTCAAAGAGAACGTGGCCGAAACGTAATAGATAACGTCAGCTGGTCAGCTCCCCAGATGTATTGGCAAGTCTTACTCCAATTATGAGAGTATGAAGAGCATGCCAGGTCCACTGTCTGCCGTCCTGAAGTGCCCTCTTATATCCTCGCTTCCCAACTGGACTTGTTTCGGGTTCAGTAATTAGCCAAGAGAGGGAGGGAGGATGGTGAAAATGGCCATCTAGGATTGGAGGGTCCCTAGAGACTTGAAGTAAAAGGCTCAAGGGCATCGTCGTAACTTATTGCCTCCCGTCTCTCCCTCCCATGTTCTCCCCAACTTGAGTGACCAATAACACTAGCCCTGATATTAGCACCTAATATGCAGGCAGTGTTGTGCGGTAATGGTGCTGTGCTGATTAGATATTGAGCTGCCCAGCAATACGTTCTATCCTCCGGATTTCTATTGAACAAAAAATCCTATGGTGGGGAGATATTTATACTGTGTGACGCAGTGTTTGGTTGGTGTTACCCAAAGCGAACCAATATAAGGGTTGGCTAAAAACCCTGGACGGATTTGGAAGTAAGTACTAGTACAGTACCAGTACTGCGCAAGTACAGTAGTACCAGTAAACTTTGTTCGGATTCCTAGGTTGCCTTCACCGAACCGATCGTGGTATGGTGCAAGAAGTTCTCTGAAATGAGATACTGTATTCGAAGGTTGTAGGGGGCATGTCTGCAAAGGGCCCTGCGGGTTCCCGGAAATGAAATTTTGGTGTCGAGAGGAAGGGTTGTCGTATTTTTATCTGTATGGCGGGTTGATAGTCGCACTTGGTTAATAAAGGGTCTTTGATGCAGGTCCGATTTGGTAATGATTCGCAGTGGTGAAGAAGGCATGCTCAACTGTCACTTTTGCCCTTAGGTCAGTAGGATCATGTTGGTGCGGTCTGGTATGATATGACTCCCTAGGTCCATCTTCAGGTGTGTGATCATTGTGCCACCCTTCTGTGGTACTTGTATTGGCAAGAGAAATGGTTTAGGTGTCATTCGTGCTACCGGTACACACGCATTCGCTCGTATCGCACTCCGGTGATCCTGTAGCCTGAAGGGTAGTCTGCTGAGTGCGGCAGGGTATGATAGCTTGGTATTGTACTCGTGAACAAGCACTTCCCGGCATCAACCAAAATAAATACTAGTATTAGCGTAGGATATCGTTGTCACTTGATCGGGGCTTTGCTCTTGGATTGCGAGAAGCTAGGGGATTATCGCTTCAATTTATCCTTGAAGGCTGATTCCTCAAGCAGCGCAAGGAACGCATACTCGAGTACTGATGGACTGACGGGAGTATCGGGAGGGTAGCGGTATATTGCACCCTGGGTCTTCGCGTATCGTAGGAAGAAGAAATCTTGTTTTCTTCTTTCTTCTCCCGCATACCCATCAACCAGCGAGTGGGCCTGAGTGGCAAGCTTTTCGGCCTTTATCAACGTATCAGAATAAAGTTGTGTCTGGGCGTCTGATCCCAGAACTGCTCAAGCATTCGGAGAGACCCTTAGCCTCCCGTAGTCTAGCCGTTCGTGTTCTTTCCTTCAAAATCTTTTGAGCCTTCCTCTCTCTCTCTCTCTCTCTCTCTCTCTCCTTTTCCCCCGCTCTTTCTGCCAGGTGCCTTCTGTGGCCATTCATATCATCACCCTCTTTACCCCGACCGAGATCAAGACTCCCTGGACTGCCCTTCCTAACCCTATACAGCAGGTCTCGCTAGGTTGCTCGGTGCGGTTTTCTTCCTCCACTCTTCACTCGTTCGGTTCATCTGGCGGAGGAAAGAAGAAACGCACATAAACAACTTTACTCCCCTTCTGATATCTGATACCAGTACTTCAGGCGACCGCTCTGCAACGGTTGAATTGAAGGGAGGGGTTAGACGTACCAGTGTTCTCTACGGACAGGACAGATTTCATTATTTTTTATTATTTTTATTATAGGATTTACTTTCACCACGAGTGCACTTTTCTTAATAGCAAGCGCCTTCCCCCCCGCCTCTCATCCGCCACCCTCGCCGATCGAACTACTCTGAACACTTTTCCCCTTCTCAGCACCGCTTGAAGATTTTATTTCCGCAGTGTGAAGCGGGGAATACGGTTCGGACCGTGTGTGTGAAGAGAGTGAGAGAGTGAGTGAGAACGATAGAGGATGGGGGTTTCTCCTACGGCAAACAACTCAGGCGGCCGAGTGGCTCTGATAAACGCTCGACCGCAACTCACTATTCCCACGGGCGCGACTTTACTGCGTGTGATTCACGACTTTAGCGCTCGTTCTCCTGATGAACTTACACTACGCAAAGGGGAGCATGTAGAGCTGCTGGAAAAGGACGGTAGGAATTGACGGCTCCTCCGCGTCTCTTGTACATAAAACTCTTTCAGCGCTGACCATTGCAACAAAGACGAGTTCGGTGACGGATGGTACATGGTGAGTTTCATCGTTCATTTCGTTTTAATCATCCCCCCCTTAGTGCTTGGTGTTTGGGAGATATTGTTATTATTACTTTGTTACTACATGTTCTTCTGTCTCCTACCGTATGCCTGTCGCCGCTGCTGCCATGACACTTGTTCCTTACCATGCCTTTTCATTCTTCCCTTCAAACGGAGAGCGAAGAAGGAAAGAAGAGGTGAGGAGGAAGAGGAGGGAAATGAAAGGATTAACGGGGAGGGAGAGGGAGAGAAAAAAGCAAAGAATATATCTTTCTCTGTGGCTAGCACTGCGTGTACATCTACATGTATGTGCGTTGCGCCCCTTCGGCACTGTGTTGGACATTCTGTTGGCCTTTTTTTGTCCTTTCCCCCATTGCACAGAAGCGGCCAGTGACAACGCGCATTTTCACATTCTATTCTTTTTCATGAGCCAGGTCTTGAGTCTCGAGAAAGCAATTCGCTAATCCTATGAGCGATTACGCAGGGACGCTCTCTCACCACCAACGTAGCTGGCCTTTTCCCTCAGGGTAAGTTTTCTTTTTTCCTCTTCTTCCCATTCTACATACACCAACCCCCCCCCACTGGCATTTTGTACTCGAGTACTTCTCTCTCCCCCTCTCTCCATGATCGGACTTCCGTTCCTCTGCGCAGGAGAAATTCACGAAATTTTTGTGACATGTCGTTTGGGCTTGGGACATATTTACCTTTCAACAAACAATGGCTAAGCAGTAATATTCCTTGGGTTCGAAAAGTCTACACAAGTCCAGAGGTCGTCAGTACTGTGGTTGAATCGCCTGCGGTGTTTACGCCCTCAACACCTGTTCCCTTGTCCAATATGGGTATGCAACCTGGTTCGGCAACAACAGTGGTCCCATCCACGATAGTGACTACTCCCGTTGTTCCTCCACAGACACCAACCAAGACAGGAATTCTAGGACCGGACCCATCTCAAGCATCGCCTGTCAATTCTCATATATCATCCTCGCATTCAACAATTGAGGAAACAGATGATCACGACCCTATGCCACCACTTGCTGTTGATAAGGTCTCATCACCTACGGCGACACCCAAAATGGGCTCTCCAAATGCTACAAAAGAAGTGGCTCAGGTAAAGGATGACACATCAAGCGCGAATTATCCACCGGGTATGCGTAGTCTTGTGGTTGAGGATACTCTAAGCGACATCGATGAAGCTATAACCGAGATTTCCGGTTCTAGAGAAAGTAGAACGAGCCGAGTGATGAAAGATCACAATCGACGTCACAGCAGTGTATCGAATACCCGTCCGTCATTCACACCTCTAGAGCAAGTTGTTCAGGATTCCTCCTCGGAATATTCAAAGCATGATAACGAGTCCGGCTCTGAAATTGAGGATGATGATCCAGAAGGTGCTAATTTACCGAATAGCGGTGAAGTGTCTTATACGGAAGAACAGATCAAGGCTTGGACACCTACGGATGTTGCTAAATACCTGGAAAGCCGCAACCTTCCCCTCGTTTCTTGTCAAAAGTTCGAGGAGCAGGAGGTCAGCGGGTCAATTTTACTGCAACTGGAGATGTCGCATCTCAAGGAATTAGATCTTGGAAGTTTTGGAAAGAGGTTTGAGGTTTGGAAGGAGATTGAGAACTTGGTGAAGAGGTCCAAGAAGCCACCTCCAAAGACGAAACCGAGAAGCGGAAGTGATGCACGGTTATCCGCGGTGGGTATATCTCAGACAAGCCCTCGTCAAAGAAGTAGCACAATTGGAGGGGGGCCGGTGCTACCGATGATTCCTAGTCATCATAACCGGCCAGTCTCAAAACAGCATCATATCAATACTCACGAAGCGAATATGCTAGACTCTAGAAATCATAGTTACGCGCCTCTCCATACCCCCATGACAGCAACCACCATAGCTTCCAGCACGGGCGCCAGCACCCCGCCCGGCATCTTCGAGGCACCCCGCTCACCACCTGTTTCACCTCGACGATCGGATACTACCTCGTATCACCGTCGCACTGTTTCGGGGAGACGACTTTCTGCGCACGAACTCTCACCAACAGCTTTAAACGTTGCTTTATCGGCTTCGGCGGCAATTCTTACGGCCGGGATGGATGGGAAAGGGCACCAGCGAATTTCATCTTTTGATCGGAATTGGTCGAGCTCTGTATTGACTCGTATTCCACCTTCTACGGGGGACGAGATTGGAGAATTTGGGCACAGGACGAGTGCAAGTGTTGGAACGGGGGATACAGGTTTTACAGGTGATAGTGGGTTCTCGGGATCACAACCCCAAACTCCAAAAGTGACGGAGCGTAGCTACTTTTCCAGCGGAGAATCAACCCCTAGAGAACGCAAAGTATTGCAAAAGAAGAATGGGGGTAATCATGCCAGAAAAGCTAGCTACACTGAAGAACAAAGGCTGAGAAATGATACAGCTCATGCTAGACAGTCTAGGATCGGCAGCGCGGAATCTCCCGGAAAGCCTTCGCCCATATGCACAGCGGCTCAGGCCTATCACATTCGTGGCAACAGCAGGGAAAAACAAAATAAACGGAAAAGCACTTCGTTTAGTGGGCCTCCTGAAGGATTTCCCTATGATTCGCCAGGTCCCTCCCCGTCCTCATCAGGAAAGGTACCCCCTCGTTCGACAACGGATGACCCTATTATTACGAACACGAATGTTCCTACCCCTGTTCCTACTCGTTCTGTATCGGAAACCTTCAAGAAAGTGGATTCCGGATTGGGTTCCGGCGATGGGTCTACCCCTTCGCTCACCGCAACCCTCGAGTCGGATACGGTGTCAGGACCCCCGGAGAGACCTCCAAAGGTAGACCGAACCCAATCAGCTCCGGGCCGCCGTATCCGTGGTGTTTCCTCCGGGACGGCACTTCGCCAGAAATCGAAGAAGCATCATACAAGTGCGTGGGAGAAAGGATTACGTGAGATTACGCCGCAAGAAGCTGCCGAAACAGCTGATTTCAGTGGATGGATGAAGAAACGTGGCTCAAGTGGGCTTGGTGTCTGGAAGCCTCGGTTTTTTGTGCTTCAGGGTCGGCGGTTGGCATATTTTTATGCAGACACCGATACGAAGGAGCGTGGATTGATTGACATCACATCCCACAGGGTCCTCTCGGCTACGGACGACAGACTTGTTAGCCTACACGCTCAATTTGCCGCCGTCACAAGCCCCAGCGCCAGCCCGCACCCCCCGTCCAGTGCTTCCCCGACAATGCAAAGCGTCACGTTACTCAACGGGGAGAAATCACCAACGTCACCAAAACCCCCGCCGCCAGATAAGAGGGAAAAGGGCGCTGACAAAGACAAGGGCAAAGAGAAGGAAGAGAAGGAGAGAGGCTGGTTCACATTCAAACTTGTTCCCCCGGCTCCCGGTGCATCCAAGGGTGTGACATTTACGCCCCCAAGGCTACACTACTTCGCCACCGACACCAGAGAAGAAGGCAAGAAATGGATGGGCGCAATAATGAAAGCCACGATCGACCGTGACGAGTCAAAGCCCATTGTCAGCAGCTACAACGCAAAGACTATATCCCTTGCCAAAGCCCGCCAGCTCAAATCCCGACCACCAGATTTGGCTATAAGAGAAAATGGTAATGGTATGGACTTCGGCCTCGATCATAATAATCGTCCGGAAAGTTCAACTTCTGGCCTTGCCATCACGGGAATAGAATTCGGTGATGGAGGCGAGGAGGCTGATGTTGAGGATAGCCGTGACGGGAGCGTGGAAACTGGGGGGAATGGTGAGGCGGAGAGCAGCCATGACGGTGGAGATGAGAGGGACGGGGAGGAGAGCTTGAAGAGTGGGCGGGAGGGTGCCAAGGCTGAGGTTGTGCCAGAGGAGGCGGAGGCGGAGGCGGAGGAGGAGAGGGAATGGAAGGAGCTGTTGAGTTTGGTGGGGGACATTGGGATTATTACTCAGTAGAGTATAGTGTGTGGGAAGGAAGGGAGCGAGGATGGTATGGATATTCTGTGCACCCTTTGCCGTGTCTTTGTTATGTCGTTTCTCCGTTTTGCCCCCTGTTTCCTCTTAATTTCTGTCGATACCAACTACTCTGGTTTACGCTATCACACCTCGACCATAATCGTTCCTCCCCTATTTCCTTTCCGTCCTTATTTATTTCCTTCTATTCGCTTCTTAGGTTCTTACTACTATTATTTAATTACTCTCTTCTTCCCATATCTTTTTTTCCCATTACCTTTTCCTCTCATATCTCTATTCCCAGAACGCATACAATATCTTGAGCATCCAACCCTTCATTCTCGATTCTGCAGATGGGCAAGGTCCTGGTGGGAATGGTAACGTTTTTTTTGTTCAGTTTTCTTCTTCTTTTTCGTTTGTACTTGATTACTAGTAGCTCTGTTTGTGCCCTGCGCTTTTTCTGTTTCCCTATCTTGTGAGGTTGAGATTAGGGCTTGTGTGTGGGATGGGGCTGTATATTTGGACTGTCGTGGCTGTGGTGTGGTGGATTGATGTGATGGGCGGTGGTGGGGTGTGGGTGTTTGAAAGAGATAAATAAAATTACATGCGTTTTATTTTCCTCGTATTAAGCTTCGAGTTTGTTTTTAGGAGAGGATGAGTATGATCAGGATAGCGTGTCGTATCCGGAGGTGCCTGCGGTATTGCACCCATGGTTCTGTAGGTTTAGTGCAGTCATTTTCCATGGGTGGTGAGATAGGGTAGGCACGCTACCGCACAGTTATCGTCGCCTGCGAAGGTTGCTCCGCTCTATCGAGCCGATAGGGTCTCACCCCGGGGAATCTACTCCCATAACTCCAACCCCCATAATAATAATATTATAAACCACAGCAAGACAGACTCAGCTTCAAATCTTCACGATTCCTCACCCTTCCATCCATCCAAAGGGGTATTTTATAGCTCAGCAAATACACGACTCGTTTAGGCCCCCCTCAAGTGCAAAATGAGGAATTCGATTCGATTTCGATTACAGGATCATACCGGTGTGCTCCATCCATGATCATGTGCCGAGCGGCTCGAGCCACAGTCGTGAATGTTTACCCTATTCATTTTTGTTTCGTTTCGGATCAGTACCACGCAAGCAAGTATCCGCCCGCCCCGTGGCGGGTGTGTGTACTGTATGTACGAGTACAGTACAGTACAGTACGAGCACCTTACGACCGTACCCGCGAATACGGTGGAAATGCGTGTGAAGCTGTGTGGGATCAGGGTACGGGCGATACTATCACCACCAGTCACAAGTGTTGTGTTCGTTGCTGTACAATCAGTACTAGTACAATCTCTCGAATAGGCTACGCTATGATACTCCACCACCACCACCAAGCGATTTCATAAATCTGTAAGGTACGGATTGCAGCCTGGGGCGGTCCCGCCGGGGCGTGAGTCATAAGTCTGTGCGTATGGATGCCATGATTCACTCCTGTGTGCGTGTGTGTATGAGGAGGGTACAAATGAGCGACAGGCACTGGAATCATCGCGGGATGAGTCATGGTAATTCAACAACAGCAGTCCAGTTTGTTATGGGCATGATAACTACCCGGATACTGGATAGTATGATTTGCGCTGGGTTGCGAGCGTTGTTGCCTGGGGCGCAGGTGCTGCACCACCCAACATACTATAAGAAGCCCTTGCTTGCTTCGCTCTTCGAGATCAAGTGAGTGCCTTGTGTTGCCTTTTCGTTATTGTTAAGCCTCATGTCGACTTGACCTGGGCTCGGTTTGAGGAACGCGAACTGTGAACTGTGAATGGGAAACAGATGGGGCTGAACTTGGGTGATCGATTGAAGGTGAGATTATAATTTTTTTTTCTTCTTTCTTTCTTTCAATATTGCGTCTCGCTGCGTTTGGGTGTGTGCTTTTATGATTTTTATTTTTTTTATTTTTATTTTTATTTTTATTTTTATTTTTTTTTCGTTTTCGGGCGTTTTCGACGTGATGTGCCGCTGTACTTGCGGTGAGGGAGGAAAGTGATGGGGCCTTGCCCCGCCGCGTTGTTGGAGAAAAGGGGGTTCGGAAAAGAGAAGAGGGAAGAGGGAAGAGGGAAGCGAAGAGAAGGAAGGAATGAAAGAAGGAAGGAAAGAAGGAAGGAAGGAAGGAAGAAGGGAGGTTTCCGAGGAAGGATTGGCGGCATCATCATCATCATCATCATCATCATAGATGTTACCTACCATACGGTGGGGTTTATCCCCTCCTGGTTATCTATCAATGTGATTTTGTACCTATGATACCTCATACCCAACCCTCCCCTCCCCTCCCCTGAACTTTCTCTGCTCACTCCCTCCCCCACTGCCCCACTGCACACACACACATACATACACACGCCGCTTTCGATTGGCAGGTCATTGCCATTGCCTTTTTGAGCTTTGTTAATTGGCAGCCTCAATTTGCTTCACCCCATGCCTACATGCATGTCTCTTCCTCTCTTTCCTCTTTCCTCTCTCCCTCTCCCTCCCCCTCTCCCTCCCTATCTCTAACACATGCAAGGGAGGCTCGAGTTTGGCTCGCGTCACCCGGATTTTTACCCATTTTTTCCCTTAGTATTGGCATTATTGTATGCTGCTCGCATAGTAACTTGACTGGTACCTGCACCACTACTACCACCACCAACAACACCAACACCACTAACACCACCACCACCGCCATTACTACTACTACCTACTACCACTACCACCATTTCTAGTACCCGTTTATTACTAGTTGATCTTGGACATCTCACACTCTTCTGCAAGATAGTTTACATCGTCGTCGTCGTCGTCGTTGTTACAGCTACTTAATAACATACTGTAATCTTCACACATTATGTGCATTGCCTGATTGATTGATTTATTGAGGGTGTCTAGTCCGGAGAATTTGGTCTTCTTCTTTTCCGTTTACAGTGCCCTATTCGTTCTCCTCTGCGTTTTACCTTCTGTGTCTTAGGGTACGAATTGTTTTGTTCACTTCCTCTTAACTTCTGTACCGCACGTACCCACCTGTCTTCCTCCTCCTCCCCCATTCGTCTTCTGTATTTACGATCTCTCTGTGCCTCAGAGGGAAAAAGGAAGGAAAGGAAGGAGAGGAAAAAAAAGAAAAAGAAAAAGAAAAAGTGTATCTTCTTCTTTGCATTTCCTTCGCGTCTCACCCCCTACCTACCTTCTCTCACACTTTATTGTTCTTCTTACTCAGTTTGCTTGTCATTTTGTCCCAGGTCAAATTATTAACTCTTCTCTTTCTGGAACCAGTCCACGCCAACTCTCGCCTCTGCACCTCTCTACCCTGATCGCTTTTTTCTCGCTCTCTATCCTTAACACTTGGGAGAACACTAGTTAGCCCTTCCCGACCTACTTCTTGTCTCCCCGGCTTAGCACACACTTCGCACAGATAATTGTCAGCGCCTGCTGTCCACCACCGCCAACCAAACCAGTCGGCCAGCTAAGCTACCTGCCCTCCCACAACCTGCAGCAGTAAACATCCTCTGCCCAACAGCTACCTTCAACCCTTCCGACTTTGGTTGGTCCACGCACACTTCAGCCCAGTGTGTTCGTTTTCGCTTTTCCGCGCAGCCTTCCTCTCTCTTACACTTCATACGATCGAACCAATTTTTTTTCTTTCCTTTCCCTTTCCCTTTCCCTTTCCCTTTCCAATTCATCCATACAACCTGATCTTTTAGACAATCATCCCTTCGCATTGCCACATCACGAAACCCGCAGCCTTACACTTTCCTTCGTCCCCATCTAGTTCTCGTTCTCCTGCCTCGAGGCCTACTTTGTGCTGTATGGAGCCCAACGGGATCCCCGTGGAAGCTCTCCAAGAGCACGTACAAGTACTAAAGAGCCTTCTCCGAGGGGTGAGCACCTCGCCGTTTGACCAGAACAAACGCAGTGAGCTTCAGAGCCAGATCATCTCGACCGAGACCCAAATATCCCAGGCACTGCTATTACAACAGCATCAGGGGAATCACAACGCTATCCCAACCAATAATAATAATAATAATAACATATCGTTGGCAACGACCACTGGTTGGCCTTACTCTACACTCAGAACTCCTCTCAGCAGTGATAGCAGCAGCAGTAGCAGTAGTGGTGTTAATATCAACGGTAGCAGCAACTTCGGGATGAAGCGCAATAGGGAGGATACTTTCGATCATTTCCACCAAGATTTTCCGGAGACAAAGTCTCAACGCACGACTCCCAGTCCTAGCCTTCAGTCGGCGCTGCTGAACCCGAACTATGTGGGTGTTAGACATAGTCTGTTGAGTCGGGATACCGGGATAAGGTTTGTCACTTTTCTTTAATTTTTATGTTTTTTCTTTCTCCCCCCCTGCCATTTTTGTTTTGTAAAAAAACAAAACAAAGGCTGTTTCTCGGTTTTGAGATTGTTTTATTTTCTCCCTCGATTTAGTTTTTTCTTGGGGGTGCTTCCGGAAATTTGGCGGTGGCGAGGAGCTTTCATGTTCCTGTTCGCTGTAGCCTTGTCTATTAATATCCCTTTCCCTCGTTATGCGAGCTTTCTGGCAGCTTTTGCTTTTTTCCTTTTCCCGTCTGCTTCCATTGTGCTACCTGAGGCATGATTCTGACTCCAAAATAGCGACGAAGAGCCGGCCCGTAGTTCGCATGCTGAATTGAATAGTCCTAGGGTCGGTAATGGTATGAGCTTCAATAATGCTGGTGGAAGCTCGGATCAAAGTCTGCCTAGTATAAACTCCGGACTTGCGGGAATGTGCCAGAGTAATTCCGATGCGAATTATTCTGGTAGAGGTTTACATCCGAGGCGGGTTTTCCAGATCACATCTGTCTCCGTATTACTAACGTGATTGGTAATAGGCGCCACGAAGAGTATATGCCTAGGGCATCCCTTCGACATGCTGGGTCTAGTAATGGTGCCAGCAGTAGTTATCTTAGCGAATATGATGATGGAGGATATGCCTATTCTGATTCGGGATATTTGGATAATACTTTGAGTCCTGCGTTGCTCGGGGGTTTACCAAAGCCTTCGGCGAGTATGTATTCTTTTCAGCCACACGTACCCCAGTATGATCCCATCCCCCAAAATGTGCATCACACTTTAGCTCCCCTGCGGTTTCCCCACGTTCCTGCGAATGAAGTCATCGAACTCCTGGATTCTGATGAGGAATCTGAGACGGCCGTTAGTCACTCAAGCCTAGGCTCGCTGTTACCGGCCCAGGATTCCCGTGATGGTTCTGTACGGCCTTTCGACTATTCAAACTATGACAACCTCGCCACGGCCAATGGGTGGAATAATAATGGTACCGAGTTTGATGATCCCATAATTGTTCCAAATAACAATAGCAGTCAAATGTCACAGACGCCCGACCCTACAACCGCTTCAAGCGACAACAGCAACCAAACGCCCCAGGCATCTGATTCCAGTGCTTATGGTGGTATCGTCGACCGGGATGGCAATCCACTGAACAGCGGCTGGCCCAGCACCTATCGCCCCGAGATTGGGAATTACATCAACCACATTCGTGGCGACCCCACCAAGACTTTGGATCAACTGAAGACTCTGATGGAGAACATTCGGCCTGACATGGAGATTCCTCCAGAGAATAGGGAGGGAACACCGGATGATATGACGTACCCGCTCATGGAACATCAGAAGTTGGGCTTGGCGTGGTTGAAGGGTATGGAGGATGGGTCCAACAAAGGGGGCATTCTTGCGGACGATATGGGTCTGGGAAAGACCATTCAAGCTCTTGCGCTCATTGTCTCGAGAAAGTCGAAGGATCCAGACAGGAAGACTACGCTTATCGTTGCGCCAATCGCTCTTCTGAAGCAGTGGGAACGGGAGATTGAAAAGAAACTCAAGCCAGAGCACTGTCTGAAGGTTATCATTCACCATGGAAATCAGAAGAAGTGTAAAAGTTTTGAGGGCTTTAAGGATTATGATGGTATGTTTGCTTGTTTGCTCGTTTGTTTTTCGTCGGAAGCTTCTGGAAGGGGTTTCGGAAAGCCTGATTAATTAACTGACCGACTGACCTTGCGCGTGGTTAGTCGTTCTTACCACGTTTGGGACTATTGGCACCGAGTACAAAAAGAAGCAGGCTTTGTTAGAGAGTGAGGATCAGGAAGCCATCGGGAAGGCTAATTTCTTCTTCGTCGGGGATCACTGTGAATGGTATAGGGTTATCATTGACGAAGCGCAGTGTATCAAAAATAAGGATACTCAATCTGCTAAGGGTTGCTGTGCTCTAAACGCCAAGTTCAGGCTTTGTTTGTCGGGCACGCCTATGCAAAACAGCTGTGATGAGTGAGCGCACTCTGACCTCCGCGGTGCTGGTGGGTTGTGGCTGACGAGGAGATGGTTTTAGGATGTTTTCCCTCTTACGGTTTTTGAGAATTGAGCCTTATAATTCCTGGCCTGAGTTTTCGAATGTATGTCTTTTGTTTTTGTTTCCTTTTCTAGTGGTTTTTTTATCATTTACTGACGGATTGTAGACTTTCTCCCGCCCACTCAAGAGTAAGAGTGAACGTGCGGTTAGCAGTGCACTACTTAAGCTTCAGGCCCTTATGAAGGCTGTGTTGCTACGGCGGACCAAGGATTCGACCATTGATGGGAAACCTATACTTACCCTTCCCGATAAGAATATCGAGATGGTTCATGCCATTCTGTCACCCGATGAGCAGCAGTTCTATCAGGCTCTGCAGGACAAATCTAAAATTCTGTATAACAAGTACCTTAGGGCGGGAACTGTTGGCAGGAATTATAGTAACATCTTGGTCCTTTTGCTTCGCCTAAGGCAGGCGTGTTGTCATCCACATCTCATTCGGGACATCGAGAAGCCATTTGACGACCAGATGATTGAACTGGCCAAGAGCCTTTCGCCCGAAGCTGTTGCTCGACTTAAGGATCCTGATGCTTTCGAGTGTCCCATTTGCTTGGATGCCGCGGATAATCCGTCTATCGTCGTTCCTTGTGGTCACCAGTTCTGTTCCGAATGTCTGGTTCTGCTACATACTCAGCATGTTAAGGCCGCAATCGCTTCTGGGAATGAGGAAGGTGGGGCTAGGTGCCCTGGATGTCGCGGAGCTTTCCAATTGAATAAGGTTATCGATCTCAGAACCTTCCAGAAAGTCTACATGCCTGAGGGGGAGGAAGTTGCACCCGAGGAGCCCAAGGAGGAGTACGACGATGATCTCATTTACGACACGGATTCTTCTGAGGATAGTGATGATGATGGCGATACAGGGAGTGATTTGGAGGACTTCATCGTCAATGATGAGGAGGTGGATAGTGACGAGCAGGGCGAGGGTAGCGCGGCTGCAAGTGCTTCCGAAGATGGGGGTCAGGCACCTGCGCGAAAGGCTACTGCACCAAAGAAAAGGAAGAAGGATATTAAGGGCAAGGGCAAGGCAAAGGAGAAGAGCCGTCCAAGGACTTTGGCCGAAGTGCGCAAGGATGCTATGCGCAATGCCAAGAGCAAGAAGCAATGTATGTTTCCTCCCACCTTTTGCTTTTTAGCGATAGCTCATGACTGATGTGTTTGGGGGCGTAGATATGAAGCATCTTCAAAAACGCTGGATTAGCAGTGCCAAAGTCGACAAGTGCATGGAAATCCTCCAGACCATCCGCGATAATGATGGGGTGGAGAAGACGATTGTCTTTTCCCAGTTCACCTCCCTTCTAGACCTGATTGAGATCCCGATCCACCAAAAAGGCTGGACCTATCGCCGTTACGACGGAGGTATGACTTCTACCGCGCGCAACGAAGCTCTTACGGAGTTTACCGATGACCCGAACGTGAACATCATCCTCGTTAGCCTCAAGGCGGGTAACTCGGGTCTTAATCTTGTCGCTGCCTCGCAGGTCATTATTCTCGATCCGTTTTACAACCCCTTCATCGAGAACCAAGCTATTGACCGCGCCCACCGCATCGGACAACAGCGCAAGGTACGCGTTCATAAGCTTATCGTGGCTGGTACGGTCGAAGATAGAGTTCTTGCGCTCCAGGAAGAAAAGAGGAAGTTGATTGAAGGCGCGCTTGACGAGAATGCGTCTAAGGGCATTGGAAGGCTTAGTACTAAGGATCTTGGATTCCTTTTCGTGAGTGACCTCCCAAATGAAGTGTGTGTATACTGGTATGGGAATAGTGGCTAATTGGTTGTGTATAGGGAATCGAAAGTCGCTAAAAAAAATGTTATAAAATGGGAGGGAATGGGGAAGCAAAAAGTGCCGGAAGATTTGCAAGAAAGCTATAGTATTCACTAATCCTCTCTTTTGTTCCTTGCCTTTTTCTTTTTTCCTTCCATTCCTCACTTTCCATTTGTCATGCCTTTTCATATCTTATCTTCCCGACTCTTCCCCTTTCCATGTTTCATTTCCCGTAAAATCCGGATTTCTACTACTTATACAACATTTCATAAACGCGAGAAACATTATTCGGAGTTGGGTTGGGTTGGCTTACTTGCGACAAATTTGCCATTGATGGAATGGACGGGATGATGTTTTCTATCCTTAGAGTGGGGCGCTTCCTTTTGTCTTTACTTTTCTTGTCTTGCCTTGTCAAGATTTGTGCGCTAGCTGGGGCGGGGGGGGATTTACGGCGTTCTCTCTTTTTTTTCTTTGAGTATTCATAGTTGGTATGATACGATACGATACGATATGATATTCTAGGTACAAAGGTACCGTAGGCTTTAACAGTAAGTTATGTTCAGTTTTCTTGCGCGAGGTGCGGTGCGAGTGATGGCGTTTTCCTATTCACCTATGTTTGGCTAGGAGTGGCATGAACCGAGTTAGCTTTTTTTTTTTCTTTCATATATATAATATCTTTATTACACTGCATCACCTACCTACCCTGCTTCGCCAAAGTGCCGGGATTCTAGACTCGGTGAGCCGCACTGCACATCACTAAAAATATGATAAAGCCTCCAGCACAATCATAATCATTTCCCCGCACAAGTAGCTTAACCTTCCAATGGGCCCTTTAACAGCGCACCACCCGCCCCCGACCCCCAGTGCCACCATCATATCATCGTCAGGTAGGAGAGGAAGCGAAAGGAAGGCGGGGAAGTGAGAGACAAAGTAAGTATACGGGACAAGGGGTAAGGGTACCCGCTTAGCTTTGATTCCCCGATAGGATGAAGGCCTCTCATAGGTATACCAAAAGCTCGAGGTGTCGTACGATGCATGATGGATATCTCCTCGGCCTGATATCTGGCTTTATTGATTGTTTCTGGTGTGTGTGGTGTGGTGTTTGGTTTACGGGGTAGAAATGTAATTGGATGGTTTGTTTTCTGGTTCGGATTTCGTGCATGCGTATCGTCGGGTTCTGCCCGGTCAAAGTGAGTTGTCCCCGTTGGGGAAATAGAAACACGATCAGTTGGTTTTAAGGGATAATTATAATGCATTCCGAACTAAAGCTATGATACTCTCCACTTTACTCCATCACGCCTGAACTCTCCCCCTCCGCCAAATTATCCGTCCTCGGCGCCGTCTCCCCTCTCTCCTTCCTCCTCATTTGCACCCAGTCACCAAGCACTTTCCATATATCCTTCTTAAACTGCATCGAATACCCGGCCACCAGTCCACTAGTACTCGGCACGACAAAGACCCTAGCACCGGGATATCCCTCCTCAACATCCACTCCAAACCTATCCTCATCGCTCTGCCACCCCCAGACAAACTTCCCCTTGGGAATCTTGGCACCGTTATTCTTCGCGCGGTAGATGCTCTCCCAGATCCCCTTCCCGACAATGCACACGCTCTCAGGCTTCCATCTCCTAATCTTGTCCTCTGTGAGTTCCACCCTGTCGTCCATCTCTTCCTTCGACAGTTCGGCTTGGTTTAGGGTCGCGCGCGCGACGAGATTGGTGTTGCCGAGGGAGTACTTCCGCGGTAGGTGTATGTCTTCTGTCGAGGGGCAGACGCGGTCGGGCGTTAGTCCGCTGCTGTGCAAGAGCTTCCAGAAGTGGTTTGACGGCGCGGAGTATGCGTGTCCGACTGTGGCCGTTGCGATACCCGGGTTCAGGCCGATGAAGACGCTCAGGAGGTTCGGGGCGAAGGCGTCTTGCACACCACCCAGATGAGCGTATTTTTCGGGTGGGGCATAGGTGGATTTTTGCTTTCCGCGGCGGGGACCTGGTTTTGCTCTTGACTTGGTGGCGGCCCTGACTATCGTCCGTGTTGCCGTTGTTTTGGATGCGGAATCGGGGTTTGCAGAGGGCGCTTCTCCGGGTTTTTGGTCCGTAGCCGGCGGTGTATTCGATTTCGAAGCCGACGCTCGATTCGCAGATCGTGTACGGGTTGAAACGGACGAAAAGGCGAACGACTCCAGTCGTTCCTGGAACGCCCTGGTGGCGGTGGAATTGGTCTTTTCTCGTCGAATCGGTGGCATTTTGCGTTATCTTTCTCTCCTCCCTTCCTTCCTATCCTCCCTTTTTGCCTCCCTTATGCCGGAGCAGAGGGGAATGCCATGATTAAGTAGTAGTGATCACAGCGGCAGAAGCAACGCGGTTGGCTCGTGAGTCAATCAAGTGCCAATTCGCGGGGGGGTAAATGCCGTAGTAAATGTTAATCCCGGTAGCCGACCGCTGTGGTGCCCGCACGGGATTCCCCATTCGGTCGGATGTTTACTCGAGTACCGGTATTGGTGGGCGTTTCCGATAGGGTCGATTGTGGTGGAGTGCTTTGAAGCGTGTTTGGACCCTTTGTTGAACAGCACTGCACGCGTGTGCTCGTATTAATGCATGATCTGGTTGTGCGTCTGTGGGGGTTTTAAGTTTCTGGTAATTTATTTGGAGCAGGGGTGCTGTGGCTTGGCGGCGAGTGAGTGATTGACTGTGAGGTAGTCTGAAGTGATGGGAGTCAAGTTAGATGTGAAATAAGAGAAGAAGTTCCTTGATGGTAGAGTTGTCATCGGACAGAGGAGGGAGGTGATGGAGATCCTTATATACTAGCTCTAAGTGAAGTTGGTGTGTGATGACGGATGCTCACTCTAGGCAGTGATGAGGGAGGGGGACGTTTGACGGATACTGTACTGTACATGAGCCTGGTGATGTAATAAGTTACAACGGGTAAGCAAAAAAGTCTTGGCGATTTCTCTTTTTCATGCCGAAAAATAGGCAAAAACCTCACTTTTTCAATTGTTAGTATCTCATCGAAAACTGTATCTCCTTTTTCCCAAATTCCCGATTTAAAGCCATTTATCTCTATAATACAAGTATCTTATCATCAATTTGAGATATATATACCCATTACCAACTGAAGGATCCCACAAGCTTGTAAAGTTCTACTAGCACTTTAAAAATAATAATAAAAATCTATCATACTGTACTAAGATAATTGTCCAAGTAAACCCCTCACAACAGTGTCCTGGTCTTTTGGCGAGGTTGGCACGTCGTGGGGAAGTGTCAGGAGGCTCTCCATAAATTGTTGGATGGTTTTTGGTGTCAAAGGACAAGACTTTTTGCCCACCCACCACCGTATAGCGTTGGACGTTTGGGTTATGATTTCACGGTCTCCCTATGGAGGGTATCATAATATTATTATGATAGGTGGATTCGACTCCATGGAAGAGGACAATCCGAACCTTCACAGAATATCGCTCGACTTGGGACTGGCAACCCAAGTTCGTGGGGTTTTTGGGGCGCAGTAGTAATGTGGCCAAGGGTTGTGTTTGGGGTAAGCGATATGATATCATACTCTCATTCAAACGAGTGATATCAGAGCCCATTACGTGGGAAGCCCTGGATCCTTTAGAGGTTGGAAAATCAACTCGGTTGGGGCGGTGGGGTATCAAGCGTCTACCGTATGATACAACACCGAGGTCTCTTGATAAACCCGGGCACAATCTAAGATTGGATGAACAACAATATCATAATAATATTATGACAATGCACCAACTAGCACAAACGCGAGAGTGAGAGAATCATGTTTATCAAGCCGACAAATGTATCAACCCACAGGGGCACCCTATATAAAACAGTTCATCAGTTCCTCACCATAACCAAAGAAAACCCAATCCTAATCGGAAAATCGAAAAACAATGTCTCTAGGAAGCGATCGAATCCAACTCCCGCTCGCTGAATCCCTAGAAGCGCTGGACCTCCACGCTCGCACAGCCCTCCAAATCCTGCGCAGCACGCACCTCGAATACGCGCACGTCTTCCAAAGGCTCGAGCTGCACGAGCCTGCAAGCGCGCAAATCGCACA
The DNA here is from genome assembly GCA_014065205.1 of Tuber brumale. NCBI lineage: Eukaryota > Fungi > Ascomycota > Pezizomycetes > Pezizales > Tuberaceae > Tuber > Tuber brumale. The sequence goes on from JACCEG010000166.1 coordinate 244,597, forward strand.
CCTCTACAGATCCCTAGCCGTGGACCCGCTCCTCGCCGCCGGCAATAGGGACTACCAAGACTGTCGTCTTGCTGTATCCACTATCCAACAGACACTCCGTACCCTCCTCAAAAGCTTCCGGGGGAAGCAGGAGTATGTTCTCGCCGTGGCGAGGCGTGTGAGGGACTTTGAAATAAGGCTTAAGTGGGAGATGGGATCTATCTTCGCTGAAGAGGCGCTTGGTGCGCGGCTGATGAGGGTTAAAGGGTTGGTCGGGGACGCCATTTTGGTGATGGATGTGATGATGCTCGCGGAGGGGGCTGTCGTTCGTCGGTATGGGAGGTTGGCGATTTTGGTGTTGGCATCGCAGGCGCTTTTGAGGGATGCGCTGGGCGCGAATGCAAGCTCTGTCGTGTCCCGGAAGGATGTGGAGGCGGAGGTTAGGGAATCGATAGGGGTATTGACGGGGATGTTTGGACCGGAGATGGAGGAGGTGGATTGATGTATGCGCCCACTCCCGGATTCTGGGTGTGTTGTGTGGCTTTTAAGTTTTTCTTCTTTTCTTCTTCTTCTCCTCCTTAGGCGGGGAAACGGCTGAAATGGCCTGGAAAACCAGTGTCATTTTGGCCTCTCCTGAATTACGAATATATGCTGGAAATCCAGAACTGATATTCCGAGCTCAAACTCATGCACAGTAGAATTAGAAAATCAAAGCCTTACTGAGCTTAGGTAGCGCTTGCCGTTTATACCCCACCTTTTTTCTTTCTTCATTTTTTACTCAGACCCCCCCCCCTATAAGCTAACTTGCCAAAGTTAGACAGAAATCCATCCATACCTCATGTTGGAATATGTGGCTTCTTGGGATCCGGTTACAGGCTGTTGACCTCATCATATACTCTGGTATATGGAAGCCGAGATGGCCACCTTGTCACTACCATAGTTGTGTGATGTGACTGCTATGTACTTGCAGTATATAAGACCTCCGCTTAGGCAGGAAGTAGGGAGGATAATTTTGAGTACCGAATAAAAAGTTACTATACAACAGGTTATGAGCCCGGACTGGCGCATCTGCCCATCTACATATTACCTACAACACTTATTACAGAAGTACCCTGTCTTCCTTTTTATACTATGATGTCGAGTAACATACACAGTCCAAGCGCGGGTAGTATTTCCCAGGAAAATATCTATCGCTGCAAGTATGGTCAAACACATATGCTTATTCCAACCAATTACCATCGGTGGTCCCAAGATCTTGAAGCCTTTCTGGAAATTGAACGGGCATTTCAAATTGTCATGCAACTGGAAGAGGAGCCTCCTGCGAACCCAGCTCCACGCTATGCCGCTTGGGAAGAATGTCGGATAAAAGCTAAGGTTATGATCTTTACCTCTTGTGGTCTAGCAACCCGTCAGCAGATCAGTCTTGCTATGGAACCCTGGGATATGTGGCAAACCTTGAAAGCGAAATATGACTCTGCCGCCTCAAGAGCAGGACGGTTTGCCTTGAGAGGACGCTTTAACCGCCTTCTTTTATCGCAGTTTAGCTCAGTTACTGCTTATATCACTGAGCTAACTAAACTACGCCAACAACTCGCTGGATCTACAGAAGAGGTTACTGACTCAACCTTCATCTCACAACTCGTTCCAGACCTTCCAAATGAGTATGATGCCATAGTTCAAATCATGTCCCGTGACCCAGAACTTACGGCAGATGATTTCGTTACTGGAATTGTGGAACGCGAAGCAGAGCTCGCAAACAAGAAGAGTCAAGTCTCTGGTACAAGCTCTGCAGACTCTGCCAATACTGCTCTGCTTGCCAGTAGCCGGTCAGCCGCCCTCTTCACCAATACCTCAAAACGTAATCAGTACCACTTCAGGCCATCTTATGGTATTCGTGGACGCAGAAGTAGTGGCAGAGGCGGAGGACAATTGAGACCTAGGCAAGGAGCACATGCTACCAGAAGTGGAAGAGATTGGACTAGTAGGAACCGGAGTAGTATTGAATGCTGGTATTGCACTCGGAAAGGCCATACCCAGCAGGAATGCCGCTTAAAGATGCGGGCAGAGGAGCTAAGACAAAAAAGGCATCCAGCACCAGCTGCAGCCTATGCTACTGTGGATATTGGAGAGCCCTGTGCCTTAGTTGCAACTGGTAGAAATAGGAGAGAGTTACCAAAGACCTGGGTAGTAGACTCAGGAGCGACTGACCATATCTGTCCTGAGAGGCGTGCTTTCCACCAACTGAAAGCTCTTATCAAGCCAGTGGCTATCACACTGGGTGACGGAAATAAAGTGTGGGCTAAAGCAAAGGGAATGATTCGGCTACTCCTATGCAAGGCACATTATATCGATATCGAAGCACTCTATTCACCTGAGATGAAGTTCTCCCTCCTCTCGATCAGTTCTCTGTCATGCGAATTTGCAATTGCCTTCCGGGAAGGCGTGTGTTATATTTCTCGCCAACAAATAGGATCCAAAGAAGTCCCAATTGCGCAACTACGGCAGGGCCTATGGAGACTCTATGGTAATCCCATTCCAAAGTCTCGGATACCTGCAATCCACTCCTTAGTCAAAAGTCACAAAAGTTCAACTTTAGCTCCTCTCTCTTCCTCAAATACTCAATACTCTACATGCGATCTCTTGGTCTCTATTACCCCTACAAAGGACAATGAACTTGCTAGTCTATGGCACCAAAGACTAGGACACTTGAACTTTGCTGCTATCAAGCTTATACTAGGCTGTAAGACTCCGCTTACTGATAACATTTGTGAAACTTGTGTGAAAACCAAGCACCACCGGAGATTCATCAAAAAGCTTGTTCCGAGAGCTACAAGGCCTTTTGAGACCATCCATTCCAATTTGTGTGGTCCTTTTAAGTCACTCTCCTTCTCCGGAGCTCGATACTTTATTGTCTATATAGACGACTACACACGCTTCTGTTGGGTCTATTTCCTGCGTACCAAAGAAGCGAATGAAGTTACCAGTCGCTTCCAAGAGTTTCGCGAAAGGATAAGGAAGATATTCCCACAGTGGGAGATATCCAGGTTTAGGTGTGATAACGGAAAAGGTGAATACAACAATACCTTCTTCCGTGGGATTCTCAGTGCTACAGGCATTCAATTCCAGCCAGCCCCACCATACTCGCAGCATAAAAATGGAATCAGTGAACAAATGATACAAACCATACTCTGTAAAGCTAGAGCTATGCTTTTGGATGCCTGTCTACCCTCTGCACTCTGGGCAGAAACCGTCAATACAGCTGTCTATTTACACTCACTATCTCCATCTCGGTCGATTGCGAACAAGTCTCCCCATGAGATGTTATATGGGACAAAGCCAACCCTAGATCACCTCAGACGATTCGGATGTGTAGCCTATAAGCGGATTCCTAAAGCACAGCAAAAAGATACCAAGTTTGGTAATCGATCAAAGAGCTGTATCATGTTAGGCTATACAGCGACTACTACAATATGGCGATTGTGGGACACCGATATGAAGACAACTATTCGGGCTTCAGATGTGATCTTTGATGAGGCACACCTAGCAAGTAAACTAGTTCACTCAGAAGACATATTTGGTTCTCTGCTTCCAGATAAGCCAGAAGTCATAGAAGTTGAAGAATCTGAACTTACAGAGAGTGAAGAAAATGACAAGCCTAGAGAGCCAATTTCAGAGACCCCAGTTAGTAGGGAAGCTAATCCTGTTGTGGAGCAATGCCAGAACAATGAGCTGTAGTCTGAAGTAATGGAAATAGTTCAACCAGCCAAAAAGGCCCAATCACGGCTTCCACAACAGAAGACTCATAAGGAGTACAGAAAACCTCCAGCTATATTAAAGAAGGTAGAGCAGCGCCACTCAAGCCGTTTGAGAGAAAGAGCCACTGCTGCACTCACAAGTACCACACCTTCTATGGAAGTGGGTGACGATCCACTTACCTATGATGAAGCTATTAAATATCCTCACTGGCAGCAGGCCATGAGAGTTGAATTTGAAAGCCTGAAGCGGCATGGTACTTGGAGGTATGAGAGAGCAACAAGTGAAATTGCAGTAGCTGGCAAGTCCGTGATTGGGTGCAAATGGGTATACCGAACAAAGACTCTCCCAGATGGCTCCTTAAAGGCAAAGGCAAGGCTGGTGATCAAAGGGTATGAGCAAGTAGGATATGGAGAAACCTTTGCTCCTGTAGCCAGACTGACAAGTCTACGCATGCTAATGGCTCTTGCTGCAAAGAATGGATATCATGCTGATCACATGGATGTCATTGGAGCATTCTTGAATCCTGGTATTGATGAACCCGAGTATATGGCTCTCCCAGAGGGGATTGAGTGGCTCGATACAGCTGCAGTCAAAGATACTGGAGGCGATAATAGCTTAGTAGTTTGCTGTCTGCTTAAAGCCCTCTATGGGTTGAAACAAGCTCCCCTGCTATGGTATAAAGAGATTGACACATATCTGAAATCGATAGGCTTTCTACACTCATCATTTGATCAGAACCTATATACCTCAAGCTTTGATGTCTTCTTGCTACTCTATGTGGATGATATCCTGCTTGTCTCGAGGCTTCCATCTGAAATACAGCGAGTGAAGATGTTACTTTGTGGAAAGTACAAGATGACTGACCTAGGGCGAGCTACTTGCTTTCTAAGCATTGAAATAAACCAAGGACCAGAGTCTATTACCTTAAGCCAATCACGCTTTATTTCTACGATACTACGAAGATTTCAAATGGAGAACTGCAATCCAGTTCAAACGCCTCTGGAGCCTGGAGCCCAACCGCTAGACTTGGATGATCCTATCTCTGCACAGGAGCAGAAGACATATCAGTCTCTGGTCGGCAGCCTTATGTATCTCGCTACTGGTACTCGACCGGATCTGGGGTTTACTATTGCCTACCTTAGTAAGTATAATGCAAATGCCACTTGCCGCCAGCTCCAGACAGCAAAGCGAACTCTGCGTTACCTAAAGGCAACAATACACTTGGGTCTGGTATATGAGAGAGCCCAGGACAAGCTACCCCTCATGCCACTTATTGGCTTCAGTGATGCCGACTTTGCCGGAGACCCACAGGACCGCAAGTCTACTGGAGGATTTGTTTTCCTTATGGCTGGGGGAGCAGTCTCCTGGCGCTCTAAGAAGCAGCCCATGGTTGCTCTCTCGACTACTGAATCGGAATATATTGCTTGTTCAGAAACAACCAGAGAGGCACTTTGGCTTCGAGGTCTTTACTCGGAGCTAAGTCAAATAAAGCTTCTTCTTCCAACAGAAATCAATGTCGATAATCAGAGCGCCATTGATCTTAGCAACCGACCCCGATTTCACGAGCGTACAAAACACATAGACCTCAAACGCCACTTCACTCGTGAAGCTATACAAAATCAAGAGATCTCTATTACACACTGTCCCACTGAACAGATGACAGCGGATATCCTCACTAAGGCACTATCTCGAATATTACACTGGAGACACTTAAGTGCCATGGGATTGCGTCTCTCTCAAGCATCTTAAAGGTATATTGGATTGGATTTCTTTCTCTTCTTTTCTTTTCTTTTATGCCTACCTGTACATGACACTCTTTTCCTACCCTTAAGCTGCCTATCCAAAAGGCCCGAGGGAGGTTTTTAATGAGGTCATACAAGCACTATATGTGGAGAATACAGGCATCTTTTTTCTTTTCTACTTTATCTTTTCTTTCCTTCTTCCTCTTTTCCATGGATCCTTCGAAGAGTGGGGGTGTTGGAATATGTGGCTTCTTGGGATCCGGTTACAGGCTGTTGACCTCATCATATACTCTGGTATATGGAAGCCGAGATGGCCACCTTGTCACTACCATAGTTGTGTGATGTGACTGCTATGTACTTGCAGTATATAAGACCTCCGCTTAGGCAGGAAGTAGGGAGGATAATTTTTTTGAGCACGGAATATAAGTTTCTATACAACACCTCAAAGGGGAATTCCTCGAGTGATACATCATGATACGAAACCTGACCTTTGTAGATTCTACATATAATGCCTGGAGGTGGAGGTGGGGCCAGAGCCTCACATGAATCTGCTACCATTTTTCCAGGCATTCGCCCTGGCCTCCGGCACGTTACATATCCGGGATGTTTTCGGCAATCGGTGATCTAAAAGGCGACAAAGTCGATACTGAAACCCAGAATGCGAACAGGGCGCAGCACCATATCATACTACGGCAAGCCCTTCCAGTGCGTATGTAGGGCGCCGCCACCTACCCCGTCGGTATGATATCATATCTAGGCTGCTCCCCCCAAATCCCTGGATCATAGACAATCACTCCTACAATCACCCTTCCACTCTGAGATCAACCTGAACCAGGATTGTGCAGGAGAACTACCGTAGAGCTTGGACCGTGTCTTTATTATTTCTAAGATATCTAGGGTTTTTTTTTTCATTTATTTTATTTTTACCATGATCACTGGGCTACTTTGGGGGCGCACCCCTCTGTCGTTGGGGTTGTAGCTGCTTCAATGGATGTGGAAGGTTGTGATGTCAGCCGGCGAGATTGCCTAATTGTCGTATAGGTTATATAGTCTGTTGTGAATGATGGTGGGGGGAGCATTTTAAATCCGATGGACTGAACGAAGAATACCAAATACCGTACCTCTTTTTGTGGGTTGTTAAGACGGTGTTCCCAACTTTCCGGGGTCTGCCAAGAGCCCTGGACGGAACTTGACGGCTGCTTGTGGTGGTTCCTCCCGGGCAGTGCCGTACCGTACTGTAGATGTATCATACGATATAATATCCCGGACGGCTGTCTTTGTCTTGGGGGGCGGGCCCTAGTGGGTGGGACAGTGGCGTTCAGGGAGCCGAGCGCGGCATGAGTGATGTTTCATGATTTCAGCTCTGCCTGTTATCATTTCGAAAACCCAACTAGCAAGTGTCATTTACCGTATCATAGATTTGTGGTCATTCCTTCTGCTTCGGGGAGAATTTTTTCGGTCTCAACAGCCAAATCAAATGGTGATAACTTGAGCGCTTTCCCACGATCCGAGTTCAATCAGTTCTATTATGGTATCCGAGGAAGCATGACTGAGGTGGTTATTCATATCTCCAACGCTATCCAGTATTCCATCACAGTCACACCTCACTGTCGGTCCCGGATCTCGATAATCCGGATATCTCGCTCTCTCTCGTGTGAATCTCTATGAGCTCTGAATTTCTTTCTACAAGTACCAAAGCCTGACCCGTTGTCCCGAATCACTCGCTGTGCCGGAGAGATTCTTCGAATTTTGGCCGTCCGGGATAGCAGGGTGCGACTGCACTTCATCCATGGGGTCGGTGGGATAAGGTCTCTATTTGAAACTCTAGTAATTTATTAAACAATTAAGGGGGGGGGGGGGTACGAGTGCTTTCCAGAAATTGGTATTCTCCCAAATAAGGTCTTTTGAACCGAGCACACGACCGATTAAAGGATGTTAATGCTGACCGGCCGGACAGGTGGGACAAAAGGCCACCCGGGGGCTCCTTGGAAGAGGTATGATGGAACGGTGACAATGCGAATAGAATAAAAACCCGTGTTGTTGGAGGACCGTAAGGAAAGGGCTTCCCTAGGCTTTTGGGTGCGGTCGTGTGCCGGTTTTGTAGAGGCAGAGACTCCATTTTCTGTTGAGGTCATCACACCCCTTGGTTCTTCTTCGGCCCGAAGTAACTGTCTCTTCACCGAGGTGTGATTCGTATACTATCCAAAACCTACACCGGGAGTTACCATTTTTAAATGATTATACGTCTCCACCACATTAAAATATGGACTCAAAAAAAAAACCTCTAGATTGTTGGGAATACTAAGGAGAATAATGTAGAGTTTTTTCTTCTTTTTTTTCTGAGGTTATTGGAGGTCTTAATAGTGAGATATAGTCGATTCGATTGAAAAGTTGCAGCCTGGTGTAGGTTTTGGATGGCACGAATCATAGGGGGGTGTCTTTCAACGCTGTCGGTATGGAACACCACGTAGAGTACCACTCACTGCTCGGTGTCTGACTATCGGTAATAGCAATAGTGCGTTAAACGGGGCGTGAGTAATTGTGGAGAGAGGCGAGGAGGAGAGGAGTAGACCGTTCGGGAAGCGAACGAGATCCCAAGGGGCCCCCCACCAGAGGACAAATTACTAGGATCTGTTTTCCTTCACTCGATGCTTTCTCTTCTATCCTGCCCTGTCTAGCCTGTCGTTTGAAAATTGGTTGTGGCATTCCGGGCAGCAGAAAGCCCCCCCCCCTTTTTGATTCAAGTGCTGGAACCCATCTAGGTGGGAATGAATGCATCTTTCCTAACTTGTGGTTCAAGAAATGCGGCTCAATTGCGTGGCGAATGTCATGAACGCTCCTGGCTGAAGTCATACCGGTAGGTTATCATCGGAATCTGCTAGGTGCCGGATATGATATACCGTGGAATCTCAAATAATTGAGCCTGGTGCTATGTGGTCGAGAGTTCCCTACTTTGGAAAAGGGGTGAAAAACACCCCTAGAAAGGAGCTGCTCAGCCCCTCTGAGAGAGACAGAAAGACAAAAAAACACCAAACCTTGCCAGAGGGGGAAACTCCAACGACATAGCACACGGTTCAATTAGTTGAGATTCTACGGTACTAAGGAGTGCTGAGGGTTGTAAAACTAAAGTGTGTGTTGACGGAGAATCTGCTCCTATCCTCATGACTTTTTCCCTATCATAATAATATTAGTGTTTTTGGTTGTTAGTATTCAAATGTGTTTGAAGTGGAGCAATGAAATAAAGATATATGGCAATGGAAGGAAGTGCATGACAAACAGTACTGGAGTGAAAGAAATATGGTATGAGGTGTCTAAAGCGTGTATCATCTAACCATTTCGTTTGCTTGCAGCAACTGTGCCATCTCGTTACTCCCCCCAAGCATGCATTAGCCCAGAAACCCTTTCCATTAATTTCAGACCCGAGCAATTACGCAACTACAGAATATAGCAGGAGGGGTCGCGGCGGGGCATTGCATCAAAGAATAGAAGGAGCATAGTCTAACGCAAAGGCAACAATGGTAATCTCACACAACAAGGACAGCAAGGAAAATCTTCAGGGCTAGTTATTCACCATATAGTGCAATAGCCCCGTTAGGTGCCTTCACTATAAAATCTCAATCCCGGATCCTCCTATATAAGAATTGTGATAGAAATTCGGGAGATTCCTGATATTAAAACGGAATTCGCTACTACCGCCGCTGAACAGATGTGTTGGGTGGCATGTCGGGTACCGGGATTAGTCATGTACTATTACTAGTACAGTACAGTACGTAGGGTGAGCATTAGTGAGGCGAACTTGGTACTTAACTGGATTTTAACCGACCAAGGTTTGGTGAGTGTAACCATGGAAACAGCCAATCTCGGCCTTCTTTTGGAGGGGGAAAAAAGTGAGGCGAACTCAAAATGTACCAACCCTAAAACTTCCTGCTCTCTCTCTCTCATTGGCCAAGTGACCTTGGAACCAATGAGAGCCGTTTCGCCACACTTAGACTACCCTGAACCCCTAGTACAGTGCGGGAATACTTTGCGGTGTACCGCACCAGATAATTGGACAGTTAGTGTCACACAAAAAGCCGGATCACCCCACTTTTTTCAGCTCCGCAGGCGGGGGAGTTTATACACGCCCTCAACGCCTGCGAAAATTCTTGTACAGTACCAACCCTACATCCAACAACACTCCAGAAAGGATGTCATGGCCCAGGCTACACACATCCCACATTAAATAGGTCAATGTCGGCGATGGGAATACTTACTGTGGTAACATAATAGGTAGTTTCAACATCTATAAGTCCGATGAGAATGCACAGATAATGCGCTGGCTCTCTCCGCTAGAGCCAAATAATAGACATCAAGGCGTGCGCAACGATCGGTTCGACGGTGTTGGGGATTGGCTTTTTGAAACTAGCTGTCTTGTTTTGCTCCGGGAATTCGGGAGTGGGCAAGACATATCTGAGGTGAGTGGTGAGGCCCTCTGAACGGAGAGAATATCGCTCACGACGAGAAAAAATCGGTTCGCTGGTGATTGACAACTTGTGCGATCAGGCAAAGGAGGAAGGTATCACTTTTGCATGCTTGTACTGCGACTACCTTTCCCACCAAGAGCAGACGATCACCAACATGGTGGGAGCTATTCTGAATCAGTTGATAGGGAGGAGGGAGATCCCGAAATATGTACGCGAGGCATTTCAGGAAGGCAAGACGGAGATTGGCGGCAGAGGGCTGCAACTTCTAGATCTGAGGGGAATGTTGAGGGTGGCTATTGCTTCGCTACCCCACGTTTTCATCTGTATCGATGCTCTAGATGAATGCTTGCCGAAGCACCTGCCGGAACTTCTTGAGTCGCCGAGAGATGTTGTTCAGGAGTCTCCTAAGGCGCGAATATTCCTCACGGGGAGGCCCCATGTTAGGGAAGAGATTCAAAGATATTTCACCAAGGTGGTTGTGATACCCATCAACCCCAACACTGATGATATTAGGAATTATCTGGAGATGAGGTTAAACAGGGATAGTGGGCCAGAGGCGATCAACGGTGGTTTACGGACCGATGTTGTGAGAATCATCACGGAGAGGATATCTGATATGTGCGTAGAAGAATTTAGCGTTTCCGCCCTGTTAATGATGTATACTTACAAAGATTGTGTGTAGATTCCTCCTTGTTACGCTAAACATAGGCGCCATTCTGGGAGAGATGACAATTCGTCAGAGAAGAAAGAAGCTGGAAGAGATGACAAAAGGCAATGGACTGGGCGTTGCTTATACGGCAACTCTAACGCGACTGAAGGCGCAAAAGGGGAACAAGTCAATACTCGGGCTCAAGGTCCTGATGTGGGTGGTGTATTCGGGGCAGCCGTTACGGGCCGAGGAGCTCTGTCATGCCTTGGGAGTGGGGATGGGGTCTGCGGATCTGGATGTTGAAAATGTTCCTGCTGGACGAATACTCCTAGAATCTTGTCTGGGTCTTGTTACAGTCCAGGCGTCTTAATCCACGGCCCGACTGGTGCACTTTACTCTGCAGGAACATCTCTCCAGTGACCCGGCCCTATTCAATAGTCCCTACTCAGCGATTGTGGAGGTTTGCTTGGCATACCTCAATTCCGGAAGTGTCAAGGGCCTTTCGCCAACCCTTCGTTTGGCCCCCTCAACGACGCCCTTTCTAGAGTACGCTTCTCATTACTGGGGGGATCATACAAGAAGGGGGATGGCGGGATGAGCATATATCTGCTCAACTGATCTTGTTGCGCTATAATCACCAGAGACGCTTGGGCCCTTATTTTGACGGGGAGGGAGGACCTGCGGGATTTACAGGACTTCATGAGGCGGCGTTTCCTGGGCTCGTGGGAATAGTTGGTGCTCTATTGGAGATGAAGGGATGGGATGTTAATGCAACTGATAGCATCGGGAGTACAGCTCTCATATGGGCAGCTGGGAACAGGCATAGAGGGATCATAAAGGCGCTTTTGGAACAAGCGGGTGTTAGTCCCGACCAGGTAGACACTCAATATGGCCGGACGCCACTCTCGTGGGCCGCTGGGAAGGGGGATGAGAGGTTAGTAGAGATACTATTGGAGCGACGGATGTTAATCCCGCCCGGGCAGACACCAAATATGGCAGGACGCTACTCTTGTGGGGTGCTAAGTATGGACATGAGGGTGTATTAAAGGTGCTTTTGGAACGAGCGGATGTCAATCCTGACCAGACAGACACCAAATATGGCCAGACACCACTCCCGCGGGCCGCTAAGTACGGGCGTGAGGGGGTAGTAAAGATGCTTTTGGAGCGAGCGAATGTTAATCCCAGCCAAGTAGACACCAAATATGGCCGAACATCGCTCTCACAGGCCGCTGGGAAGGGGTGTAAGAGGATAGTAGGGATGATATTGGAGCAAGCGGATGTTAATCATGCCCAAGCAGACACCAAATATGGCCACTCTCGTGGGCCGCTGGGGAGGGGCATGAGGAGGCGGTAAAGATGCTATTGGAACGAGCGGATGTTAATTCCGAGCAGGCACCCACCCAATACGGCTGGACATCGCTCTCGTATGCAGCCAAGTTCGGGAACGAGGGGGTAGTAATCAATCCCAATACGACAGACGCCAAATATGGCCGTACACCACTCTGGTGGGCTGCTAGGTATAGGAATGAGGGTGTAGTAAGGGTACTTTTGCAGCGGGGTCATGTCAATCTCAATACGTCAGACACCAAATATGGCCGCACACCGCTCTCGTTGGCGGCTGGGTGCGGGCATGTGGAGATGGTTAAGCTGCCTTTGAAAAGGAGAGATGTCCACATCGCCACACCAGACAACAAGAACTAAACACCACTGTGGTGGGATCTCTATAGAGCCTATGACAAAGCTGTGGGGATCCTTCGAGGGCCGAGGAATATCGATTCCGATACAGCTGATGCCGGTGGCCAGGAATCACCCCCACCCTCTGCTCAAGACGAGTCCGTGGTGGAGACCCAATTCCAAGCTGGTGATACTAGCACTGACGTCACGGACCTCCAGTCGGCAGACCCCGGTGAGCAGGATGGGATACCGGACATCAATGGTTCTGTTTCCAAGTCCGCAGATACCGACGTTCCCCCCCCCGACCGAACCGTCCACCCAGCCTCAACCCCCTTCCATATGGCCCCTGAAGTTCTGGTACCCCCCAAGCAAAAGCGACGCCCATCCCAGCACCCAACCGACCCTCTTGCTTGCTGTCGGCCGCTGTATTATTATTGTCTCCTCTTTTGTCTGTCTTTTAGCTTCCCTCCTTTACATCATTCCTTCTTCATCACTAGACCTATTTTCGTTCTGCAGGTAATTGCCGAGTAAAGCTTGGTGTGGGCAACACCCCTACCAGTTTAGAGGTATAATAAGCATGCCTTTTTTTTTGATAATGACGTTTTCTACCGGTCTTAGCTGGTGGCTTGCGATTTGTATACTTCTTTTTTTTATTTCTTCGCATTTTCCCTCTCTGGCGTTCTACTCGGAATTTGTCCATATCCTCAGGGTTCTTGTCCCTCATTCTTATTATTCGTTAAGTTAACATTTGTCTTGTGTTTTTGAGCATAGCAGTGTACATAATGGCCTTTCTCGGTGGATTGGTATCATCTAGGTTGACCGTAAACTTGCAGAAGCCCGTCCAAATTGGCAAGCAGCCAGTTCACCTCCTCCATGTATTTCCCTCAAAACCACCTAGAAACCACTACCTCTTATAAACAATCTATAATGGGTACTGCTATTAGTTCTTCTAGATCCTATTAGGTGGAGCCCAAATCTCGGAAATAAAATCCTAACCCTAACTAACTACATAATATGTATAATATGTATAATATTATAAATCGTTTTTTTTTTTAGTATCATAATAGTGAATCGCCATAATGGGATCAACAAGAGAGCGGAGATGAGGGTAGGGGTGGTATGATATGACACTATGCTGCCGCAGGGAGGTATCATATACCCATCCTAAGCACTCAGGATCTACAAAACCAAAATGTTTTGGGGGGCTCCTAGAGACATTCAGGCCTTTTTTCTAGCCATATATTATACAATGGACCTTACTAGGAGAGGAAACGCCAAAGTCCTAGTGAGATTCTAAATTATTTTGGTTTTTACGGTATCATATGTGTGATGTAACAATTTGGAAGCAATCACATACCCCCCCTCCCCTCCAAATATACCACACCTTCTGTTCACTTTTTGGGATCGCTTCAAGTAAAAATTTGACCCCTTCCTGCGACGAAACCCCGATTTTTTTTCTTTGTTTTGTTTTACAATTTTGTCATCAATTTTGTGAAGGTGCTGGTAGGCATGGCGAGTGATCGGGTGTGCATGGTTGTAATTTATTATAATATCTCATAGTGTTAGAGATGTCTTGGGGTTTGGTATAACCTACCAGTCGGAAACCCTGCTCACACATACCGTATGTCAAAATAGTGCTGTAGTTGATTAGTTGGGCCAACTGTATAAATTGGTGCCCAAATCAGGAGTGCTGATCATGATTGGTTGAGGAAGCAATTATTAATATTACTAAAAAATGGCTTACACAAGGACGATCCTCTAAAAGTCTCATGAAGGCGAATATCATAAAGGCCATGATTTTGAGTGACCAACTCCAACAGACCTTTCTAGGCACGTGTGCATGGATCGAAATCAGACTTTTCCAAGCACTAAAACCGCTCGAACGAACAGCCGTCCCCGCGCTGGTACCCAATCCCCCCCATCTCGTAAACTTGGTTATCCACACTCATCCACATACTGCACTTTTTTACCTCGTATTCTTCAATTCACTCTGGGTAAAAAAATCCCACTTACCATCTGCCTAAGCTACAAATATAGCATCCAATCATGAGGCGCTCTTTACGAGCAAAAGCGTAAAAAAACTTGTAACTTCCAACTTCTTTACCTAAATCAAGTCGCTCGTATCATACCTTCCGGATACCTGTATCGGGATCAATCCAGTCAAAGAACTGCTGTGCTGGATCATCGTGGGAGGGTGGGGAGAGAGCTCGTATTTCCAAAGAATCTCTGGGAGGAGAGATCGGTCTGCTTGATTCAATGGTACAGCTTGGAGAAGGAAGGAGGGGATCAAAGTGTGCATCAGGCATCGACAAAAGTGGCGCAGAACCTGAGGACGCAACCCGGCCAGCCTCACCCCCCCCCCCTTATGAAACCCCGGAGAAACACACCGGAACATTGTCCATCTAAGAACATCAATATTCGAAGATCCCTAAGCCTTTTCAAAAAAGTGATTTAATCTAAGGGCAAATGGAACAGTTCGAAGTAATAAGTTCTCCCAGTGGGTAATGTTGACTAAATAAATGCACACAATCAGAAGAGGTATACACTATCTCCTGAACTACAGAAAACTCTTGAAAATTTACCACTATCATACCTTTGTCATTGTACAAGACAGTAATGGCCAAGGCACTATCTCGATATTCTTTAATTAATATACCAGGTTGGCTATTTGGCACATTGTCGTTTCAAACAATATAGTAGTGTTTAGTATGCTATAATAGTATCAACATTATCAAAATGTGTTTTTGCAAAAAATTTCAAATCATGTTTTTGAGACCTTCCCCCCTCTCTCTCCTGATTGTCAGTTATAAAACTGTACTATACAGATTACAATATAATAATAACATATTATTACTATAAACACTGCAAATTTTCATGAATGGATATGTAAAAATAAATGCACAAAAAAGTCATATTTTTCTTGGAAGAAAGATAATTATAAAATAGAGTTTTTTTTTTTTTTTTTAGTATATCAACCTTTACAAGTTAAAACTTTACAAGATGCATCTTAAATAAGTTTTTCATACAAACTATGATACATGTTGTTAAGGGTTTGTAACATTTTGATACTATATATTGTTTGAAAATTATAATTTTAAAAAAACTTATGAAAAATATGATTTAAATAATATTATATAATAATATAGGAAATACATGACCCATGAGGTTATGGGACAATTTTTTCCACATATTTTCACTGCTCTTGTGTACAGTACCATCCAGCTTGCTATTGAATTGAAAATCTAAAGCTATAATAGAATGTGCTCCCAAGACACAGATAGTCTAAAAGCTCACATAACGCCGGTCACAAAAGGGGATGGTAACCATTGACCAAATACTATAGATAATATTAACATGGCTCGAAGCTTGCGCATCCGCAAAAAAACCTAGTTATCGATGAAAAGTTGCTTATTAATAATCTATGCCTTGCAGGCTGATAGGGGTGGCAGTACACTTTCAAGAATCTCCGTAGTTCGGGAGACAATGGTCGGATGATGCCTTGTACCAGTGCAGATAGGAATACGAAGATGCTGCCCCCTTGTGTCATACTCACTTACCACCTTTCACCTCAAGGCTTTTTTTCTTTTGCTTCTCTCAGAAACTTCTTCTCCACGTGTATGCGGCGGCGGGTATGGGCGTGAGTGGCCGGACATTCAGGGATTATTGACGTAAGGGCGAAATGCTCGTGCGCGGGCCAGACATCGTTAAAGTACCTTAGCACGGTATTTTGCCAATGCTCAGCCCGTACGAGTACCGGTACCGTACACTCATCGAATTGGATTATTACCGTGGGCTATTGTGTTACCATTCCGACTTCGTACATGTACAGTACCGTAGTGTCATACTCAATTCAGGAATGGAATGCTGTGCGCTGCATGGTAAGGATGTCTGGCCGGTGCACGAGCATTCGTTCCTGATCCTTGGGTGCCCAGTCATCCACGTCCGTGCCCGAGTGTCGGTATTCGTGCCGTAAAAAACTGGAATGGTCAGAAATGGCGCTAGGAAGTCCAAAACTTTCCCCATTTGTACTAGGGGAGAAAAAACAACCCCCAATTGCTCTCACGCGGTGGTGTACCGGTACGAGTACTCAAGTGTAAGGATATTTCATTGCGCCCGAATTTTTGTGGTCACCAAAAATCCTCATGAGTTATCACTCAAAATTCCTAATCTGGTTTAGTTTGCGTATAAAGGTAATGGTGGTGCGCCGGACTTAAGTCAACCCCCCTAGTAAAGTAAAGTACTTGTACTCGAGTACCGGTACTATGGGGATCTAACGAACGCGGCTTAATTTTATGCACTTGCATTAACTTCGTTGTGCCCCCCCCCGCGAGACTCTTTCCTTTAAAGGAAACTTTCTCACAGCGATCAGCAGTTTATTAGCAATTCAATATATTAATTATCTGGTACTAAGGAATCTTACGAGGGGATGCAACGACGTTACAGTACCGTATGCCCCTAGCTCCATATCAAGGTTTCCTTTCCTACCAAATACATTATCCCTCAGTCCA
Organism: Tuber brumale; assembly: GCA_014065205.1. Classification (NCBI taxonomy): domain Eukaryota; kingdom Fungi; phylum Ascomycota; class Pezizomycetes; order Pezizales; family Tuberaceae; genus Tuber; species Tuber brumale. The sequence continues at coordinate 261,368 of JACCEG010000166.1, forward strand.
TCAGAGCGCCCAAGTGATCGGTGGAATAGTTCTTAGTTTGAAACTCTGCTAATTTATTTCCGGTTGGGTAAGGAAATTTTCCAGATCTCGCTATTTTCTTAACTGGATCCCTGGGGCGCAGCACCCGACTGACTGTGGCTGGCTGGGGCTCCGCAGCTTAGTTCTGCCATGCCCACCGGGGCCCTCCGGGGCACACGCTCAGGGTCTGGAGTTCTGGTGCATAGATTCTTGTGGATTGAATGCGATCGGAAATCACCGTATCATACCACAAAGACGTTCAAAATTCCCTCTCTTGGGTAAGGAGTGGTGGTTGTGAGAAGGCTGCGAAAACTAACCTCCTCAGCTCCAGCTTTAGACGAGAGAAGAAAAAAAAAAAAAAAAGAAGAAAAAAAAGATGCAGCGCCTTACCAACAAAGGCAATTCCAATGACCTTGCGCAATGTTCAGTTGTTCGTGTTCTTGCATGGACTCGAGTATGATACCAGTAAGTAGCAGTTGGTACACCCCAAGAAGCATAGCCTGGGAGAATCTCTACGAGTATTTCCTCTTCGCACATTCAACCTTGGGCAAGATGTAACCCTTGTCAAAAAAAAAAAAAAGAAACTACTCTCAAGACTCTTGTTGAATACCGGTAATGGACGACTTGTATTTCTTCAGACAAGCTAGCTACTTTGCACCATTCATTTTGACCATAATAATCAACTTTTTTTTTTCCAGCACCCCTGCGCGGTCCAAGTTCTGTACAGTACAGTACCGTACCAACTTTTTTTATACCTGACCGGTAAGAAGTAAGGTGCGACAATCAGAGACCGGTAAAGTGTCAACTATCTGCAACATAACATAACTTGCGCAACAACAACTCTACGAAAATCAAAAAGTATAAATGTTTTTACGAAGTAAGGCAGAATAAAAAGTACGATTCTTCCCATATCATATATATGATTTGGTGGACCGGTATTGGGTATGTTATAACTATATATAAGTATTGCGCGGTCAGCCAATTTGGTTGACACTTGGATTATCCATTGTCGCAATATATGTACTTACTGTACGAGTACAGTGCAGTGCTTGTATGATATGTTAAATTCCTCACCAAAACTACAAGTCTACCGGTATCGTACAGTACCCTCATCTTGACCGCAGTCATAACACCGGTAGTTTAAGTCGAACTGGTCATACAAGCGCTACGTCATATTGTGCGTGGACAAAATTAAGCGGAGAACGACAACGACAACGGACACACAATTTGCCCAGTGATGGCAACCCTCATACATTCAACCACCTCAACATCAACCAACAAAAATAATAAAAAATAATATAAATACATAGCAGTAATCAGTACTTAGTATACCATCCATCAGCCTTAATAATTGCTTCTACCCTATTCACCATAGATCCTGCTAGAGTATCAAAAACCTTTGAATCAAGAAGTTCCCAACAATGAGTGATTGCCTCTTCAATTGTCTTTTTGACCACATCCTCAGGGCCCTTCATGAGATGGAGATCAGGATAGTGCTTAGAAAGCTTATCCTTAATCAGAGACCAGATATTCTCAATTGGATTGAGATCTGGTGAATAGGGAGGAATTTCCAGTAGTGTAATTCCATGCTGTCTGAGCCACCTCATGAAGGGCAAGTGAGTTTTAGCATTGTCAATGATTAAAAAGACCTCCTCTTTTCCAGACTCTTTCTTAATATCCTCCCATATGCCTACAAAGTCATATTGAGCATAAGTCTCAATAATTGACTTTCCAGTAACCCCACCACCAGCAGAAGAAGGATCAGGAAAAACAGGAAGAAAACAACCATACTTTTGGCCATAAAAAAATCCAGTCATCATTTGGCTAACCTTTCTCTCTCTCCTCCTAGGAGTTTCCTCAACACAGTTCTTATTCCACTTCTCTTTAGGATATCCAAATATCCACTTTCTCCTTCTCCCCCCTCCTCTCTCAATGGTCACCTCATCTCCCCACATTGCCTTTCTTCTCCACATATTCTTTGTCCAATGCCTATGAGCAAAGGCCCATTTCAATCTCCTCTCAGCAAGAGCTTCATCAAGATGTACCCTTTCTTGTACTACCCATTTTTTAAGATTTTTTTCTGACAGTCTGCGCTTTATAGTCTTTTCAGAGACATTTGGTACAATTTTCTTGGCAATGTCTTTATAGCTGAGATGGCGATTTTTGAGGGCTTCCTCAGCCATAGCTTCATCCTGAGCCTTAGAAGTCTTAGGATGTCTTCCTCTGCCCTCTTTCTCCTCTCCCTCTTGATCTCCTCTTACTACTGTGTCACTAACAGTACTAAGAGGGATGTTGAGTTTGTGGGAAATGTCTGTCAAGGGCATGCCTCCTTCATGCAAACCATACACCCTCCCCCTTGTCCATTGACTGAGATGCTTAGAAGGAATAGGTTTTTTGGGATGACTGCGAAGAACAGGAGCCATTATTTCTCAGAATAAAAAAAGAGGGGGTATTATGGGATATAGGTTGGGTGGTAATGATCTTTGTGGTGGGGCTGTTGTGCGAGGTTGTCTGGGAGCGATCGGTTGTCATGCCCCCTGGCACCTCCGCTTAATTTTGTCCACGCACAATACCATCAGAAACAAAATTCAGGCCTACCCCATGTTAAATTTACACCGCCGATTCCAGCGCCAACCAGCGCGACAAGCCTCTCGTGTTACGATAACGGCTAAACAGCTAACAGATTTATGCGTCGGTCATTGCCCGGCCCACGGCACCAGCTACATATGCTAAAGGTAGTCTGAAGATTTCAGGTTTTCTAAATCTTGATATTGATTAATACTGGTAGGCTACTTTGAAATAAAAATAAGTATAATACAAACATAAGTACAGTAGTAGAAGCAAAAATACGAGTTATAGTGGTGGCAATGTCTACTGTAAAGATGAAGGAAATTCTGTCGAATGGGGGTCATACACGCTGAAGGAGATTGGGAAAGAAGTGAATACATGAAAGTGGGGCCGAAGTACTTAGGAGAAGAGAACTCCCCAAGAAACTATTCCCGCAATAACCCATACCCCCAACGTCTCCCCCGCTAGCCTCCCCATTCCCATCCCAGAAGCAGCTCCAACCGCCCCAGCAGCAGTGGTCCCATTCGGCAATGTGCCGTTAATCACTAAGGTCTCGGTGCCATTAACATTCACGATCCTTGACGAATTGCCGTTAGGGCTCGCCTCGTCAATGACCTGCTTGATATACGCCGCTTCAGTGTTTTCCTCGCACCCACACACCGAGTACTCCTGGCACAGGCAGAGCACGGGGATAGTCTCATTCACTTTACTGGTTGCGTTGTAGAAGTCGACTCGGTTCGGCCATGGGTAGGCGAAAACCGCGAATAGCCAGAGACCCGGGAAGAACGACAGGAGGGCGAGGGGAAGGAGGAAAGGGGTGATTCCACGGGGCGTACGGCGGCCGGAGGTGTATGGGACTGCCGCACCGCCGCCGTAGACACGTGTGTTGCCGCCGTAGGATGGAGAGCGGCCGGAACCGTCTTTGGATGCGCCGCCGGCATTGGATCGGGAAGAGGTACTAGAGCGATTGTCAGCATTGTTTATGGGGAATAGGAAAAGAATTGGAAGGTGGGGGTTACCTAGAAGAAGAGGAAGAGGAACTTGAGCCTCGAGATCCAGAGGAAGATGAAGAAGAGGAAGAGGATCCCCCGCCGCGACCACCACCACCACCACCACCACCTCCTCCTCCTCCTCCACCTCCACCTCCTCCACTACCACCACCTCCTCCGCCACCGCTAGCCCCACCACCGCGTCGTTTTTCTAACAAGCCGCGACCCAGAAGCTGGCGGACGGACAAAGCAGGGGAAGACAACTCCTCGCTTCGGGATACTGCCACAGCATTGGCGTTGGTAGCTGTGTAAGAAAAAATGCTCAAAAGGGTAATTAATAGAATAGCTAGCGAATTCTTCATTGTGTGTTTATATGTGTTCGTGTTGAATCAGCAGGTTTTGCCTCCCGAGGAATGGTGATAACGCGGAAATGCTAAAGGCAAAGGCCAAGTGAGATGGGAAACTCTGCACTTTTTGTATTGCACGGACTGGGCCATGAGCTCGCATTCACTGTGGTTGCCTGATGGATCGCGCTGTGCGATACCCCACGCGCATTAGGCATAGCCGGACTCGAGAGGAGGGGCTCGGCTTGTTCCACCCCCCCAGGTTCACGACCCACAGCCCGGGTACAGTACGATATCTGCACTTAAAAGTACTCGAGTACTGTACAACACAGCCGCGGCCCAAAGTTCCCATCCCTTATCTTATTGATTCCTGTGATTCACTACCTCCGTCATATCCTGAGTATGCATGCAAATCAGGACATCGGCCCAAGATAGGTTTAGCTTGACAAGTTAATGGAATTGCGAGAGCCAGATCCAACTCAGGCTTGGGAATCCTGGGGTTAGTAAATCTAGGGAGATAGCCCATCCTAGCAGAGAAAGTGCGGTACCGTGAAAGCTCGTTAAATCAACTACTGTACTCGAGTATCGGGGGCGGTGACTCGATATTTCGCAATCCAAAACAAAACACATGGAAAGGGGATAGTGTTTTCCAGACAGGGTATAGCCTGGGGAGGCTGAAGCTCGCTAGATCTCATTACCGTATCTGGTGTTCGTTATTTCGTTAACCTACTCATCTAAGCCCACTATGGTTTAACTTGGCACGGGACATTGCCCCTTACCTACCAGATAGGGAGTTTTCGCACATCAATATCAACTTGGAGATTGGGGTGGGGGTGGGGGTGGAGATAATTTCACCTTCTCACTACTACAGTACAGTACTCGAGTACTGTACGAGTACTGCTTCCTGAATTCCTTCAGCCCGGGCGACTGCTAAATGCCTGTCCCTCGTACCCAGGTCCCCGGATCTTTGCTTTTTTTTTTTTCTCTCCTCTCTTTTTCGTGGTGGTGCGCTAAGAGCGGCACGACTTCGATCCAGCGGTATGAGAAACAATAGTTTTCAATCCTCATTGAATCTTCTGCCTTGTTGTGCAAAAGCCACCTTTTAATTCAGCTCCTGGTGTTCGAGCACGGCATGACACAGGGATTAGAATTGCCTGTACCGGTAGGAAATGTCGTGATTAAGGCTTTTGTGGGATCAAGGGGAAGTTCGATGGGGTGCCGCTAAGCGTTCAAGGGAGGTTCACCAAGGCTTAGCCCACAGGTCTGCTTTGTTCAGCGGGCAAAATGCCCATACGAGCACTCGAGCGCCGTGGTCACACAACCATTTATGACAGTCAGCTGTCAGCATGTCGACCATGATATACCGCTGAATCAAATGCAGTTTTTATGGCGAGCTGGACTACTTGGTAGGGTGCCTAGAATGATATGGTAGGGTAGCGATAACCACGGCATCGCTCGGATGAGCTTGCCTTTTTTATGCAGGTTACTGTAAGCGCCATTTCCTCCGGGGGAGGAAGGGTGGTTGCACCCACAGGGAGATTCTTTCCTTTCAAGACAGTGTTTTCTCACCTTGAATGTTGGCCTGTTACTGTACTCGAGTACTGTATCGTAGTAAGGAATCTCGCTGTCGGCGCAACTACTTTATTGGTTCTCGCTAACACATCATTCTCGGCACCTTATCAAGTAGTCTGGAAAATTGATTACATCTCGGAAAAACATGATATCAATGCCAAAAGGTTAGCCCCTAGACAGATGCTCATTGGTGGGGGGTTTTGTGCTCGGGTATGGTGATCAGCACAGTTGCCGTTCGCCTAAGTGAACACTACCGAAAAGTTCCTTGTTTAGATTTAGCTGTCCGGGCGGCCTGGGAGCTGTCCATCTGATAATATTTTGTCACCTGACATACATAATATGAAAAAAGGGCTAGAGTTGGAACTTATCCCATGTTATGAGAAAAATGTCATCAGGTGTATTTTTTGGCATCAAGTTTGATAATATTATTGTCATCGCATCAGGTGATAGCATTTGTCAAAAACTGAGAGATCTGATATAAGATGACATTGACCTAGTAGTGCAGTTGTCCTGTCCCCCCCCCAAAAAAAAACTAAAAAAAAAACTGGTTTCATCAGCATGAGCGGCGTCTCGTCCTTAAGGACACAAGTGCGGCTGGTAGATATATTCGTCACGTGAAGCTTGATGAGATGAGAGAAGTTTGGTGAACCTTCTTGTTGCTGCGCGCGCAGATGGGGAACGTGACGGATATACGAGTATCTGTGGGCAGCACGTGTAGGATCTATCGGCAATCTAGTAGGAGTTAGAGAATTGCGCAGTTGTGATGACAGTCAGGGATGAAGAGGCACGTGTTCTCTATAGCAGATTGCCGGCTAACGGCTACAAATATGCGGTATCAATCTCAACTGATTGAACTGTGTGTGCCATGTCGTTGGAGTTGCGTCCTCTAGTGCGTTGGTGTGGCCATAAAGGACGGGAAAAGGGTTAAGCAAGATCTTATGGGTTAATGAGGAGCTGGTAAATATTGGTGGAAAAAGACAAGACCTGGTTGACATGAGCAACCTAGAGTGGATACTGGGTGAATTATCTTACAAACAGGAGGAGGATGCTTGGATAGTGTGGGACAAGAACCATGAAATTGGGTTCAGTACAGACCAGTCCCATGGGGATTGCTTGTGGCCTGGAGGAGCCCTTCACAATCTGCAATTCTTGGCTCTTGAGGAAAGTAAGCAGCAATACAACTAGTCTGGATTTCTGATTTTTGCAATGCTATGTTTCTTTTCATGGTATTTACTGATTGATCAATATTATCCCTGCTTTTCCACCACTAGTCTTCCGCCCTTTATGACATGCCCGAGTACAATCTTCGCAGGGGGGCATGGCGAAGCTGGGCTGATAGCGAAACGGGATCATTTACCATACAGGGAGGTTTTTTGTTACCCTGCTTTGACGATACCCATGAAGTATGATATGATAGGCCTGTTCGCCACCTGCCCGGTTTCGCCATGCCCCCAGTGGAAGCTGGAAGATCTGGTTTTTTTCACGTCTTTCAGAGGGCTGAGGAGCTCTTTGTCTTCCACGTTTTTTCCCTACTTTTCCAAAGTAGGGAATTCTTGACTACTTAGCCACGGTTCAATGGTTCAATTATCAAATCTCGAGATCCTACGGTACTAGAAACCTTCTACAAGTATCATAATATTATAACCCAATAAACCCAGTCATCCCCTAGAGTTCGCCCGCAGACATTTACACTACTTTGCTTCCTATTTAGCCTGGTGTGAGAAACAATGAGAAGATTACTCAATAGAAAGAAGGGAAAGATTAGTCAAAGCCTTTGGCCCCAGTTGCTTTCATGTCAGCTTGAGCTGTGCCAAGCAGTTTTTTTCATGTCAACAATTTGGAGCTTCCCAGATGGTAATGTAAATTTAACTACAGTAATACTCGTGTCGAAGAAGAGAACCATGAATTTATCCCATCTGCACCAATCAGGCGTCTGCTATCAACAACACAAAACATTTCGAAGGTGATAATGGAAATGAGGGTATGCGGGCAACAGTTTTGAGGGGCAGATGATAGCTCTATTGGGGCTTGATGTTCCTTGTGCCGTGCCAGTGTCCACCCCGCTGCTTCCTCACCTTAGACTTGGTGCAAGATCGACGGACGGAACTATAATCCCTGAACAGCCAGATTAGTCAGAACCCCGGGTTTATCCACCTTCCGAACTTTTGCGAGCCTCGGCAACGGGAGATCTGGGGAACTGGGAACACCCACACACCTTTGGGGTCATCGGCAAATAAATATGGCAACATCACCTTTTCTCTCCTTTCTTAAACCCCTTCTAAGCGTCAGGTTCTTGGATTTTAAGGGACTATAGGAACCATGAAAGGCATTCAAGTATCTGCATATGTGAACGTAGGGCTCCCCACATCCAAACAATCGCAGCAGGGACGAGCGCGCCGCTAACTGGTGGATTACTATTACAGGGCCCACAGGATCTTAAAGTGGTGGACCTCCCGGATCCAACCCCCGCACCAGACGAATACCTAATCCAAATCCGCGCCTCGGCGACAAACTTCTTCGACCTCCTACAAATCCGTGGCAAGTACCAACACCAGCCCCCATTCCCATGGATCTCGGGCCTGGAATTCGCCGGCACAGTCCTCGCCGCCGGCCCCTCCGCCAAAAAGTTCAAAGTCGGTGACCGCGTCTTCGGCGCCAAACAGGGCGCATATGCTACAAAGATATGCGCCAAGGAGCTAGTACTGCATCCTGTGCCCGAAGGCTGGGGATTCGACGACGCGGCGGGGCTGTACGTTACTGCGCCTACCAGTTATCAGGGGCTTGTTGGCCGGGCCGGTGTGAAGAAGGGGGATTGGGTTCTTGTGCATGCTGGCGCGGGCGGCGTGGGTTTGGCGGCGATTCAAGTCGCGAAATATTTCGGTGCGAAGGTTATTGCCACTGCGTCTACCGATGTGAAGTTGGAGATTTGTAAGCGGTTTGGGGCAGATTATGCAAGTGATTATTCCAAGGGCACTTGGCCGAAGAGTATCCTGGAGATTACCGGTGGAAAGGGAGTAGACATCGTCTATGATCCTGTGGGCCTTATAGAGCAGAGCCTAAAGTGCATCGCTTGGAATGGGCGGATATTGGTTATTGGGTTTGCGGGCGGGAATATTGAGAAGGTTGCTATGAATAGGGTCTTGCTGAAGAATGTTTCGTTGGTGGGCTTACATTGGGGGCGGTATATCGAGGTCCAGAATGAGAAGGGGACCGTCGAGGATGTATGGAGTGGGATTCTGGGGATGATTAAGGACAGTGGGTTTAAGTCTACTGTCTATCGAGGAGAGGAATTTGTGGGGTTGGAGAGTGTTCCAAGGGCGTTGAAGGCCCTAGGTGCTAGGGAGACGTGGGGGAAGGTTGTCGTTAGTGTGCCCAAGGAGGGTGAAAGTAGACTTTAGATGGTGTCATTGGTATATATCATTCTCACTATTCATTCTCTCCAAATTGTCGCTGCTTGTTGATGTCCCGGATTCACGGAATATCACTCAGTACAAATATGGGTTGAGCGAACACGCCTTGTATTGTGGAAAACACCAAAATAACTACCCCGCATTGCAAAAAAAAAGCGAAGGGGAGCCTACCCCCTGGAGGGACCAGGACAATAAACTATCTACGCTACTTATCACCCTCCACCCACAACTCCTCTCCCGCCGCCGGCGCACCCACCGCCGGGGACTCTCCAGCAGAAGTCTTCTCCTGCACCCGCTCGCTTCCCTCCCCCCCACCCTGTGTCTCCATCCCCCCCCCAATAGCCCCCTTATACCTCTCCAACTCGGCAAACAGAACCCCAATCTTCTTCTCCTCGGCGTCCAGCAATTGACACTCATCCTTACACTCCTGGACCCACCCCACCATCTCCACCACTATCTCCAAAAACCCAGAATCAACCTGCTCCCACTCTTCCTCCCCCTCCCCAATCTCGGCCATAACTGTATCCCTCAACCTCTTTTCATCCCTCACCGCCACTTCCACCAACGCCCGCTTCTCCGCGAATCGCTCGTGGACGCGGGACCACACCTTGCGCACGAAGGGGATCGCCCTCCGGACCGTGACCCATTCCTCGTTTTCGCTCTGCGGGTGGGGATCTTCGCGGGGGCCTTTGGAGGGGCGTCGCGTTTCCGGGGTGGTCGGGGTGAAGAGGCGGATGTTGTGGTGGATTAAGTAGAAGTCTGAGCGGATGTCGCGGAGGGAGGAGAGGAGGATCTGGGCGTGACCAGTGAGGGCGACGATGGCTTCGGTGTCAAGGTTTTTTGGGGGATCATTGCCGGTAGTGGTTGGGAGTTTGGAGTATTTGTGGTGCCGGGACAGTTTGGAGAAGAAGGGCATTCTGATTGATGTAGTGAGATGTCTGTTGTGTCTTGGTATAGTAAGTCTGTGGTTATGGAATTGTGTTGGTTATGGAAATTAGTTTGTGGTGAGGGTGGTGGTGGGAGTTAGTATATATCACCTTCAATGATTCGAAGTTTGAAATCCTGGTGATTCATGAATACATTTGATACTTGAAAAAATGGCTCATATGCGATTCTACGGTAAGATCACAGGAGGGGGCTATCTTGGATTTTTGACACTTGATATAATCTCAAGCCCGTACTGTTATGGGACTTTATATATTGAAAGCGCCTATACCATCCATCTCTCCAACTCGGGGCAATATGGATTCAACTCGGTAAAATTATTTTTTTTGAAGACCAGTTAGTTCTTTTTAGGTATTGATGATAATTGGGTGGTTGTCACTCACTCAAGCCTTCTAATGGGTCAAGCCTGTTCCAAAATGTGTGGACCCGACCCGGGCACAGCCCGGGGAACTGGTACATCTTTATCACCAAAAGAAGATAAATAAACAAACGATTCAATATCGCACCTTAAGACACCGGAGGAAACCGGAAAGGGTATATGATCTGATCTCTACTTATAATACCATCACTTTTTGATATATATAGACATGAAGTACTTACTGAGTATCATCTATAACTATTCCAACTTTCCATTCAGTCTCACTCACCCAGGAGGTCCAAAAACTTGATTCTCCCCCCCCCCCCCACTTGGGCCCGCTACCCTACTGGAGTAGAACTCAAGAAGTTTGGATTTGAGTGGGGAGCGTGAGAAAATAAGCGGAGTCTGGGGAATCCGAATACGATGGTTCTGGAAACGTGATATCGGACTGTGGGCTTGGGGAGAGCGCAAATATAGCGAGGGGCGTCGAGAGGATATATTTCCTAGCTGCATCAGAGGTTAAATATAAAAAGAGCGGACTTATTTATTGTCACTGACTCTCCTCCTGGGTTGTGTTGCATTTCAAGAAAGTCGGATGAGCAAGGGACCGGGAAAAAGATTCCTTTACAGTCAGTTTGAACTAGGAATATGTGGATTAGTGTGAATGAAGGTTATTTGCGCTTATCTAATTATTTTTTTCTTTCTCTACTCGAGTAGTGAGATCAGTTTTCGTAAGGCTTGATAACGAAGAGGGTTGGGTCAGCTGGTGTTTGCCTTCCTGTATCATACAGTACAGTACAGCGCTATATTCCCGCTCTACCGTGCTGCCGGAAACAATGATCCGATTTGTAATACAAATATATATATCAGAAAAGTACCCCACAGTGTGAAGCTTGAGATGGTATCGATACTTTAAATGCAAAGTTTGTTAAATCTGAAGTACAAGACTAGGATCTACTACCCATTGTATAAAACCTAACGGCGTGTCTGGTAACTATACACCAATTTTCCAAAACTCTATGATATTAGCAAAAACATCGGTTTTCGGTGACGGGGCGCAATAATGACATGTTGATAATTTGAGCTATGATGCCAGCTAGTATCAAGCTACGTATGATATCATGTCCATCTGCCAACAATAAAGTGCTAAGAATTATAAAGTTTATATTAAGCACTGTTTGGCGTGCAACTGTATAATATTATAAATAAAAATAAAAATGCCATTTTTAAAAGAAATTTTGGTGTTTGGCAGGTCCTTGTTTTATTATATATTATTTCAGGGTTCAGAATTCTAGCAAAATTCAGGGAAAATTAGGACTAAACATTGTTTTCACTAATCAGGTAACTGCTTTTATTAACCTGTTTACCGATATATTTGCATAATAATATATAGTGAGGTTTGAAATAGTTGATCTCAAAATGTGCAGTATAAGCATGAATTAAAATGGTGTGAATTGAATAGAAATTTCAAAAAAAGAATAGTTACCGTACCTAATCTATCCCAAACCTTAAAAAAATGAAATAAAAAAAATAGTATTTTCTTTTGTGTGTGCCAGGCACTCTCGCATATATATTTATAAATATATGAAGGAAGAAAAAATGCCATTTAAATGGGAAAAATGTCATTTTTCTTGAGGGCCAAACAGGGCCTAATATAATTATCGAAACGAGGTATCATACTGTATATCGATGTAGCAGCAAGGTTGGGCACCTCGGCCGAACGGTCTGGTACAGCATTGTATTACTTTTTTTTAGATCGAATTAGAGACTATTATAAGCCCTTAGAAGGGGTGAGATCTTGTATGGTTGAATGAGTGAGGATTTCAGCTTGTCGGTTTATAGAAGGCGTTCAAAGACCTTGGTTCAATTGTTTTGATACAGTATCTGATTCTGCCTCTCCCACACTGTCCTTTCACTAGTACCAATACTCGAGTACATGCGCCGGTATAACCGCCCATGTATTGTAGAAAAAAAATATAAAGTCAACCAATATTTCAGCAACAGTCATTTCGACCTCATCTTGACAACTCGATTACCTCGCTGTAGTGTCACCCAGACGTAGCCACTTGGAATCAAAATGAATCTTTTACCACAATAATCAAGATCAAAATGACGGTTTGTGACGGCAACCAGACAGGCACTAAGTTATGACATACTCGAGTAAAGGTCCAAAGCACTAACAAAGGGGGGAAACATCCCAACTCAGCCCAATCTGCTCCAATCCTACTCGAGTACAGTTCCCCCCGAGTCTGATATAGGACAATAAAAGACAGCTAGGATTCCGGAGCAATAACCACCACGATCACCGTACTCACAGCTTATCACTCAGTGGAAACAAAATGCCAAGACACTAGGCAACTGCCAAAAGTGGGGTATGAAAATTTTCTCCGCTCGCGCACTCTCTCACTCAAACACACTCTTGGTCAATCTCTTTTTCTCAACAACTTGCTCTATTTTATCGCATTTGCACACCTAACTAAGACTGACGAACAGGAAAAATATAGCAATATAAATAACGATGAAAACAGATCCCCTACTCGCTCCACCACCCTTCCTGGCACTCTACCGGCCACCACACATACCCAGGCAAGCTCCCATTCCTCCACGCATTTCCATGCTAACAAAAGAGAAAAATAGGACAAACATGACAAACATGACGACTCCCATGCCCATAGACCTTCCACTCCATACCCGTGTCCGCCCCCCCTCCATCAATATCATTCCTGTACCCGTATCAACAATAGCGACAAACACCGGACGAGAGAGCGCCGGTCAAAAGGACCACAAACGGCAGGCGATGAACGGCAGACGACGAACAACAAAGCAGCGGACGACGACAAATAACGGCAAGCGGTCGAACAAAGAGAATGACAGCGCGAATATCCGGACGGGCGAGAAGAGCAACAGACAGGTGGTGGAAGGAATGGGAAAGCATGCCGAGCATGCTTGGAGCATATCGTGCGTGTAGCAAACATGCTCGATAGGTTCTAGGCGTGTTGGGTATTGTTTGAGCATGCCGAGCAGTACCCGGGGGTTCCATCCATTTCCGACAGACAAGAAACCTCTATCAAAGAAGGAACAGCCCAGGCATTCTAGCTCCTGGCGAAGAATATCAAGCTGGTAGGACAGGAGGCGAAACTGGAGGCAGGCAGTCCAGTACCGGCCCCTATCGCCAAAGGTTCCAGTTGCTTGGAACAATCCACAGGCTTGTAAACCGCTATCGGCTAATGGAGAGACTATTGCCCTCAAGTGTGTGAAGTGGTAGTGTTTTTATTTTTATCTCACAATAGAGCCCCTTCGGCAAGCCTATGAAGCTCCAAGTTCGGGCTCGTGGAGCAGGATCGTGAGAGTTCGTCTGCCGTTTTACCCCATAACCGCATTCCTAAATAGGGGGGGTGAAAGGCATGGGGTCCGGAAAATAGTGAAGTAGCTTGCGCTTTAGATATGGAGAATTATAACAAACATAAAATATAACTTAATATCACAGGAGCAAAGATAAACAGAGCCCTAAAGTATCCTGCTGCGGTGGTGATAGTATGATATCATACTGAGCCACCCAGGGGACACAGGGGGTTGGAGCCCTCCCCTCGCTCCCTGGCCGGCTATAGTTGACTATGATACTATAATGCCCGAGTGGCATTGGCACTATTGGCTAGGGAGAGGGTTTTTGAAGATGAAGAAAAATAAAACATCATATCGTCGCTTTCGCCAGCAGAATCTAAAGAATGCGTAACTTAAGGTGAAGGGAGGAGAACGGTGGCGTGTAGGTCGTGTGCTCTTCTCGTGGGGGTGGGGGCGGGGGAGGGATGATGGGGGTGCGAAAGAAAATTGTATCTATTTCGTGGAGATTCCGGCACCGGGGATGCTATAAGATGCCATTTATATTGGTGAAGTTTGATCGGTGGGTATATCTGACCCGGCCCGCGGGGGAAATAAGGCATGGAGCCATCTCGTTCATGAAAAATCACTCACCAATTCCAAATAGACAATTTAGAAACAGGCCCTGGAAAAGGATATCCCGTATATGATACATGGGCTTTCAGGCAAGCAAGGGCTAGACGCAAGCCAAAAGCTTGCGACCTAACCCTCCTGGCACCCCGAGAGAACTCAAGCGATCGACTGATGCGCCGGGCAAGTCACCAGAGAGTAATTGAGAATAAATGAACGTTGCATTCCCCATATCGCAAGCTAACTCATTCCTTCTACAGGATAGTTCGTTTCTAGCTTCTCCAAATACAACCTACCAACCAATGGTGAGTGACCAATCTCTCCTTTCCATGCCCCAGGCCCATCGGGGAGAGGGCGGGCCATTGTGAAAATTTGGCTTCCGCATACTCCATCGCACTTGATAGACGGAGCAAGAGCTTTAGGTGCAGAGTCAGCGTGGGTTGGCTTCTCAGGCTCCCTCTGCTTGACAAGTTTAACACTTACTTTCTTAGGTCTATGAGCCTTGACCAGGGAGATCCTCCACCTATCCCGTCTCCTGTCTGCTGCCACGAGCTTTAAGCTCTGCACTTCTGCTGCCTGCTCCGATGGAGGATCTTTCACTGGTCTGATGCTAAAATCAAAGTGGTATAAGGAGGGTGGTGAACCCAAGTGTCCAGGTTCCAACAGATGACTGCAGGTGACGGCCGGGTCCCATAGGTAACGACCGAGCCATATAGGTGACAGCAGGGTCCCGCAGGTAACGGCCGGGCCCTACAGGTAATAGAGGGGAGTTACCGATTGCTAGAGGACTTCAGGGACCTGCCGTCACCCTCTTAGACGAGCCTTTCCTAAGGACGGACGTTGTTGCTCTGCGGCTTGAGACACCATGCCCGGCACCCCTGGCACTGGGATCCTCTGGGCGCCTACAGGGCACCAGGGACGCTTCGGATCACAGCTTCAGTGAGTTCCAATCCTATCAACAGACAAAGTGACATGACCACAAAAATCTTGCCCTAACGTTAGCGCGGTATATGTTGCTACAGATAGGTTCTCTTTACCTTGACAAGGTAATCAAATCCCTTAACTTTCTCTTGGAAGTCCATAAAAGACATCCAAGATCGCAGCTTCTCCCTGACGTCCACCTCCCCAAACAATATGACTTGCCATCAGAAATGTGTAATTAAGAGAAGTAGAAATGCCAAGATGTTTTCTAGGGTAGACGGGCTTCCTGAGTTCCCATAAGAACCGCACTGCACAAAGCAACAAGTTCCAATTTTTTGAACAGACTGTCATTACGGCACCCTTTTCGGGACGAAAGTGTTATGAACCCACATCGCGCAGGGCTCGGAGTCTTAGCAAAGCAAAAGATGCCCCAACCCTACAGTAATGACATATCCATACTGGAGAAGAGAACGCGCTGACAAAAAGGTAAGGCCAGGTGTAGCAGATAGAAAAGACCGGGGGAGCCAGGCGTTTACCTCCTTCCCCAGAACCCCCCTACCCAGCAGGGGAAGAGCCAGGCTCACGGTGCAGGAGCAAAGAGAGAATCTGGCTGAAAGGTGCCATAAATGATGGAAATTGGTTATTTTAGGCTGCTCACCACTTACCTATTTTTCTCATCCTCACCCGACATGACGATACAACGACCGCTATCTGAAACCAATAATTGTTTCTAGGATGTCTCATGATTGTTAGCTTCTTACCATCTCTACCTCAGACTCTGCATATCTAGTGCAACAGGTATCAAACATGGCTGCATCCACCATGAAACACGAACATCGATGATAGCCGAATATCAACCTTACCCTCGGCCATGCACCCTACCCATGGCATGTGGCATGACTCTACTGTTTGGAATCGGACTTATACCTTGGAAGCTTTTCAGAGAAGCAAGCAGAGGGAGGGCTAGGAGGATGGAATATTGGAGGGAGATCCTGGCACGCGCTGGGAGTGTGCTGGGAAGGAAGATTCTCTGTTGAGAAGGATATAAGGAAGCCTGTTTGTCTCTTGTTTGTTATTATTGTTCATCATCGCAAATTCGTCTTCTCTATCTTTGTTTTCCTTATTCGCTCTTTATTGTTTTATACACAAATTGATTACCATCAATCCGCAAAAGATATCTCTGTCAATCCGCATCTGAACTCTGAATCCGCTGTGCCTGAACCTTGTTGCAAAAAATAAACCAGACATAACTATGGAGCACGGGAGGAAAATAATGGGCATTCTACAGCTTTTTCAGGACCCCTCCACCCACCAGCAGAGAAGAAGCCAGATTAGGGGTGTGGGTGCAGACGAAGGTGGAGGTGGGGGGGAAGGGAAGGGAAGAACAGGTGTGGGGTCTCCGCAATATCTATACCCCTCTCCTATCATACCGCACAATCATTCACTGTGGAGAAATTTACGGACTGCAATCGGACTAGCTCGCGGTAGATGCAAATACCAGAACTAAGCGGCCAATCTCGGTACCGGGTCAGCATTCCAGGAGGCTTGGTATGTAAGACAGGTACTAATGAGTGGACGGGCCTGCCACGCACAAGGGTTATGTTTTCAGACCGCATAGGAAGAAAGGTGGGTAAAGCGGTCACTACGTATCATATCGTGGGAGATATTGCCCCATCACGGGAAGGCAAATGGTGTGGGACGGGGGTTCTAATACTATAGTAGGCGCGAAAACCCTAATTCTACCGTAGAGCAACTATATGTCACAGGTAGTTCTAGTGAATTCCGACCGGAGAAACACTACAGAATGAGAACTTAGAAGACTAGAGGTTGGGGGGCGCTCTCAAAAGAAATCGATACCCTTGAGCACCATCCAGGTAGTATGAATGTCCAAGACATGGAGATATCCCTCAGAAAGGCATCCGCGAAAGCAGGGATTGGTCAGCCTGAACCCAAATGCGGAGATCCCCTATGAGCGACCTGTGAAAAGACACTACCCAGAGTTTAGATCAAGAACGCCGGTGTCCCCGCTTTCTTGTGACGGCGTCGGGCCTTATATAGATATCAGGAGAGCCCCGAGTGAAAAGAGATATGAAAGCAAAAGACTAGATGTGACTAGCGGGGACTTCAGGAGTCTAGTAGTGGCCGGAGCACCCAATAGATACCGGAGGCTTTCTTAACCTTCAACACGATTCTTGTTTCCTAAATCGCGCGTGATAACCTATGATCCACTGGAAGAAAAAACATTTACCCAATGTGCGGTGAAGACTGGGTATGGTACTACTCTAGATGCTAGGCGCATCACACACGGTAACAACAAAACCAAGAAGGCATGAATAAAAAAGAACTAATCGCTCAATTAGGTGGTATCGTGCTCGTTTCCTGTTTCTCGTTTCTCATCCTTGTTCCCTACTTCTTCCACCACCACCAACTCTTCTTTCTCTCGCCCTCCCCCGGCCGCTGGGGATATACACTTGGCCCAATTCGAGCAGTCCCATCAAACAACCTCTTCTGATCCTCCACAGCCCACAAACCTGCTCCCGTGGCGCTTGTGAACAGGAATAGGATACTTAATACAGGCACTACTTGCAGACCAACGTGAGGCAGCCCAAATCTTACAAGGTTAGCATTCGGAATATCTTTGTCATATGAAAGGACATACAGCCAGTATCTCCATCTATTAAGGTCAATGAATTTCTTCTTTTCTTTCTTATGCAAATCGTTGAGTTGAATATATCGGTAATGTGATAGTGGGCCGAGATGGTAGCCTGGTGATAATCAGCACGCAACTCACAGTCCGGTGCAGTAAAGCGCAACAAAAGAGTGGACAAATTTACCCTGTAACATCAAAAACAGCGGAGCCCCAACCAACGGAATAAAATTTAACGGAAGCTCGCAAATAAACTCCATCATAAGCCTACACGAAAACCTCAGATAAGGACTCTTCCTATGCTCTCCCAACTTCGCTATGACCCCCTCCCTCTCGGGATGAATATCCCTAGCAGTGTTTACAAGGGCATAAATATGCTCCCGGAACTCCGCATTGTCAGACTTCTCAGCCGCGTGTATAAGCACAGCGTCAAAGGTATCCACGATCTGGCCCTCTGTCATGAAGTTCTCTGCGACAAAGGTTATAAGTGTCGCGGCTTCAGTTAGGACCATGAACGCTGCGTTTATCCATGCTAGGGGTCCGTGGAAAAGAGTGAGTAGTGCAACTTGTGGGAGGTAGACGGTAGCAAAGAGAATGCTTAGGATTACGAGAGAGAGGAGTATGAGTGGTATTATTCGGGAGAGGAGCGGTCTCATCAACTCAGGATGGAATAGGAGGTAGAATATGCCCTGTAAAAGTCAGTATTTTGAGGGCAAACACACTTAGTGGGCAGCAAGGAGGAATACGGCGAATGGGTAGAACCATGACGCCGAAGGGAGCCTGTGGTTGTGGAAGATTGGGGGCGCTGGCCGGAGTAGCGGGGCGGAGGAAGAAGCGGGATGGTTATAGGGCAGCATAGTGAGCTGGTCGCTTTTTTGCTCGAGACGGGGGAGCAGAGGCGGGGGGACGAGAAGAACTGAAGCACCAGCACCGCACTTGGACCATCGGTTTGTGATCAGCGCTTGATGAGTAAGGTAACTTAACTATTTTAATGCCATACGCACGGGAGCAGAGCCGCATGACGCAAAGACACATCCCACGGATCATCACTCGAGAAACAAGCTTTCTGCGGTGGGTCAACTCAATCTAATGCCTAACTGACGCATGAGAACACCTTCAGTAACATTTACATTACAAACTCCATTACCATGCACATCCATATTAACGCCTGTCCATCGAAGTTCCCATTCCTAGCCTATATGCCGTCTGCTATTGAGCCGGCCTGCTTGTCCTCATCTGAACCTGTGCTTGCGCCCCCCTGGCAGCCATAGTGCTCGGTCGGTGGACACGAACATCGGTATCGGTCATCTTATAAAGTACCTGAATCAACCCGCCAACACCTACAACCAACGGGATCAACTGCCCCGTCGAGAACATGTCGTTGACATCCCGAACCTTATTCCAAATAATTACACACTCGATAGCAAAGACCGAAACGATCAAGACGATAATACAAAGCGCAGGAGTCCATTTGGGCATCTTCCCGGAGGTGATCTCCTGAAGGCCTTGCTCAACCCCGCCCATGGGCTCCCCTTTTGTAGGCAATTTCTTGTATCGACCCATTGGCGTTCGCTGCCAGAATTCCGGCCCGAAGTTCCAGACGGTGTATCCGAAGAGGACAGTGAAGATCACCGTAAATACTATGGAGACGTACTTGTTTGCGGTGCGGAACCAGTCCCAGAGGTCGGCCTTGACGAATGCGAAGCCTTTGGTACCACAAGGGGTTGGTGCCATATCGTCGATTCCTATCCACCAGAACCATGTGGCGTAGCCAGCGACGGCGAAGTAGATAAAGAAACGGATGACACCACCCCAAGTGGTTTTGTTCCATTGGGATTTATGAGTCGCGTGGTTGGTGATTGTTGATGCCTTAATTTGGCATTAGTTTGCTTTTGAGACTCGATATGAGGAAAAGGAAGATGACTTACAGAGCCAATGATCTGGATGATGATGATATAAGGATCAATAGCGTGAGTCCCACCCTGATTCGAAATAGACAACAGCGCTGTCAACATGGCCAGCTGGAAACATGTATTGACATCCCTCATCTTGGTAACTTTTTTCTGATGCAGCCAGTTGGAAAGAAAAGTTGATAGCCACTGAGCGTACAACCCTATCCGAATACCCAACCCATAAACATCTTGATTCCCCGGAAACCCACACCCATTATCTGGCTCAGGCGCAGCTGGGTCCTGGCCCACAGCACTCGCAACTGTGGTAGTGGTTTTCGGGCTGCCAGCCGGAATGGCAGAAACTAGCACGGCAGCAGTGAGGAGAAAGACAAAGAGGGGCCGCGACGTGACAGATTTAACACTAGTATTTGTGCCCATTTCGACTCGACGGTGATGGTATTGTAATGACGATGAAAATTTTGTAAACTCCCCATCGGGAAAGCCACTACATGATATATACCATTCCTCGACCCCACCGAGAAAAAGCACCAAACACGATAAGCTCGCCTCGCTGTCGACCCGACAGGCACTCGCGCAGGAAGCCGAAATAAAAGCTGCCGGGTGATTGTGACTGTGTTGCTGATTCTGGAAATGTATGGCTTATGCTATCCCCATGCTCTACAATTACGAACGGACCACGCCCTACAAGCGCCGTACTGTAGATCCTTAGGATTGCCGTAGCATCGCGGAGGTTGTGTGTGTGTCATATCTTGTTTTTGTACAGTACCGCGCCTGGAGCTTGTATCGTAAGATGCTCGAGCACAGTACCGGCACTCCTCTGCATGATATGTGCGGTGAAGTTTGATTAACCTTAAATCACGAGTAGACCCAAAACTTACTGGTGCTTCGGTTGATATTTTGGTAAATTTTATCCAACCTTGAAAAGGCTTCCTTTTCCCGGGTTCGTCCAGCTTTAGGACCCGATTTCAGGGTATTTTATGGCACGACCAGTATTACTAAAGATACCGTACCAGCGGCTGCGGACCACCGTAACGACTATCGCTACAAGTACGATGAGTGAGGGCTGAGAATGGTAAGCATTGTTTCATTAATTCATTAACTCTTTTTGAGTCAGTTATCCCTTCCCCTTCCTTGCACTTGAGGCACTTCTGCTCAGCCCTCGAGGCAATCGTCTCAAAGGGAACAAAAAATGGGGAGAGGAAAAGGGAAAAAAAAGCCTTTCAAAAGTGCCATAAACAAAAGTTCTCTCGGATTGGATAGCTGCCTCGAGTAATATTACTCGTACATACAAGTACTATGCCAAGTCGAGTGGGTCTCACGTCGCAAGGCAGCAACAAGGAGAGAATCCCTCCACCCGGCTAAACCAACCGAGTCCCGCTGCAAGATAACTCTAAGAGCATACAGTGTAACTGCTCTGTGCCACCACATTGCAACTTCCGTCCCGATCTCAATTCCGGAGCTAACTTGGATCGAAGAACGGGGCGGGGGGCGGGCAGGGGCTCGTGTTCAGGGACCCGCACATGTTGGATCACCAACTCACAAGTACCGTTGTATTCAGGGATAAGAAAAGACCCAAGTCGCTTAATGTTATCATATTTACTAGAAATGCCATTACTGTCCAGATCTCGGAGGATAGTAAATACTTCTACTGAAAGGTGCTCGAGTGAATTGCCTACTCCTGGTACCGGTCCCCTGGATGGGAGGTTGACCCTTTACTTGGAGGTATCATACCTCAGGAACCTCTGCCCGCTTAATATAGTACCATCGAAACACATGCAATGCGCGACCAGCAGTACTTGTATTCCACAATTCGTATACGGTACCTAAGAATATCCGGTTCAGGCACCTTTTTTTCTTCCATTCCGCGCCTCCTAAACTAAACTAAAGCACCTGTGCACCCCCTCCCCCCCCATTTCCATCCCTTTCTCACCCTCATCCCTTCTTCCCTTTCTTTCAATTTCTTTCTCGGTTCAGGCACTTTGTTCAAATCGATGATACATTGGTAATAGGGGGCCGGGGAGGCAGGCTTTGGCATCAGAGCACTCCCTTAAAGTTCCTTAAGAGCCAAATTTCCTGATCAAGGGGGAGTTCATGCTGGATTCAAGCCTTCAACAAATTCATCTTGATACCGAAGTATGCTTGAATGATAGCCTAGGTTGGAGAATTTATGAGGCTGTCTTGGATTTATATCCGCGAGTGGGGCAATTCCTCAAGCTTCTGAGGAATGCTTATCAAGCTCGACCAACCAAAAGAGCCATCCGAGTATAACCGGAGTACCGGTATTCTGCTTGAGTACCGGTACTCGAGTACTCTCCTGATAATATGAGCACATGAACACTTAGGCTTT
Organism: Tuber brumale; assembly: GCA_014065205.1. Taxonomy (NCBI): domain Eukaryota; kingdom Fungi; phylum Ascomycota; class Pezizomycetes; order Pezizales; family Tuberaceae; genus Tuber; species Tuber brumale. The sequence goes on from JACCEG010000166.1 coordinate 283,348, forward strand.
TCAGCAAACCCTCCATTTACCAGATGGGGTTAGATGTGCGTGGGACAGGCCAATTGTTTCATAATTATATATTAATCTTTGGTAATGAAGTACAGGTACCGGTGCTCGCGTGCGGCGCGGTGCTCGTGTTTATGAGTACGAGTACTAGTACAAGTACTCTCCCGGAAACCTGGAGCAAGCTCCTCTTCCGCGATTTTCCGGACCCCGCTTTTCACCTTCCTATTTGGTAAGGTGGTGGCGGGGGTCAACACCACGACTCTCCCACTCTCACGATCCTCTCCCCAGTGCTGAACTTTAGGGGCTTTATAGGCCTGGGAACCAAACTTCATTGTGGAGTAAAACGAAATTTTAGCCCTTTCTAGTACTGGACTCTGTTCCATCTGCTAGACTGAGGTCTTCCATCCTCCTCCTTCCTCCATGGTTGGCCCTCTCAGCTAGAGCTGTGTGACGTTATGCCCTTCCCCCACCCCTTTGGGTTTTTTTTGCTCGGTCAGGTTTGCGTCACTACCAATGTTTGGAACACTTGGCAATGCGCGGTTGGTATTGTACTGCCTCTGGTTGCGCTCCCGTCCAACCAGCCATCAGCGATCTCTCTACAGGAGGCCAGCACGCTCGGGCTGGTTACCTTCTTCATACAAAATGAATGCATCTGGGTTCTCCCCTATATTCCTACCTGCTCTTCAAGGCCGGGCCGGGTGAAAACTGGGGACTTTGTTTGTTCAGGAGGGTTTCATTTGTTGGGTTTTCCTTTGTGTTTCCTTTCTTAAGAGAATACAGTTTGGGTTTTCTTGTTGGCTCCTGCCAGTCCTGTTTAGTGTTTCTTTTGTCTTGTCAGAAGGGGTGCTTTATGGGGAAGGATGTGCAGTTGGTTCCATACCAGAGAGACTTGGGCTGGCTTGTTTTTCCCTAGGCCTGTGGAGGAGGGTTTTGACCAACATAGCTCAGGCTCAAAACAGGGGTTTGGTACGGTTATTGCAGAGGTGCCCTTGTATTTAGGATCCATGCTTCTTCTGGACTGCGCCTTTAAAGTAGAGGTTTGCACCTTAAGCAAATAAATTCTAGGATTTAACAAAAAAAAAAAAAACAACCCAGAAACCTGGAGACCTCCGCCAAGCTTTTCCTCCCCTATTTTCCGCACAAGTGCAATTTGCACTTCTTTCAACACCACATAACTATCCACACTTTTCGCGTAACATGATCTGTCAGGTTACATGAATACAAGAACAACAAAGACCCACACTCACCCAAAAAATTGGCTTCCTCTGAGGTTATGGATATGGACACTGAATATCCCGAAGATCAAAGTCATGTCTCTCCCATGCTGAAAGAAAAGAAAGACAAGAGCAAGGATCTCAAAAAAACAGCATAAGAGCTACCAGAATTGAGTCACATTCAGAAGCAGTTAATTGATATGCTTAACAGCTCAGGACCTATGAAGCAATCACCCACCACAGCTGCTTTAACGAATGCGGTGGACAACGACTTTTCAACTGAAAGACTTGCAGCAATGTCATTGATCATCGCCTAAGGATACCAGATAAGAAACCTCACAGTTATGTTGCAAAATCTCTCTACATCGTTCCAAGAACATTTGGCTGGGAATGGAAGAGAGAGGAAGGGCAAGGCAGGACCACAACCCTCAACAAAGAAACCATCCGAAGAAAAGACCAAGTCTTATGTGGAAGCAGCTGCTGGCAGAGATCTGGAGACGTCACCGAAGAAGAACAAAAAGAACAAAGGCAAATACAAGGTGGAAGAAGGCCCCACCCTCCTGAAACCACCGAACGTGAAACAAGCCAAAGGAACCGAGAGCGGTGAAGGCAAAGACAAGGAGGAGTGGGAAAAGGTTGAAAGCCAAAAACGCTAAAGCGTTACGAATATAGTGCAGGGAAAGTTGTTCGCCACAAGAGTCACATCGAAACTGCTTACGAACACAACAGCAGATGAAGCGAAAATATCAGTGGCACTGAGCAAGACTTTGTTGGGCTATGTGTGCAAGGCACCAATAGTCCTACAGGTGTCTTCAAATAGATTAAATGGCACAGTCACAGTTACAGTGGTACAAGGGTCTGACTCTGGACAATACAGCAGGTACTTCAACAAATTGACGGACACACTAAATGAGTTTGTGACCGAAGGGGAACTGGCCTTCCTGCCTTTCAGGAGGGTACCAACAGATGTCAATAATTTGATACATGGCATTCCACTTGATGCTATCCCAACAGACCATGCTAAACTTGACACCAAAATAAAACAACATTTCAAAGATTCATATAAAATCGACCAGACCTCGGCGAAGTTCCTTAAAGAAGATCCAAAGAGTCGGGAAGGTAAACGAGCGACCTCGATCATGATAAGACTACCTGAAGGGGACGCGGCAAAGGTCACCCCCCAGGTGGTATTCATGGGAAAGATTATAGAATCCCGGGGGATGTAGCATACGACCACGTCAACAAAATGCACGAGGTACTGGAAATTCAGCCACCTGAGGATTAGGTGCAGAGAAAAAGTGGATGTTTGGCCAGTCTGTTTGAAGAATCACCTCGAAAAGGATCACAAATGCCACCAGATGGACTGTCATGACCACAGAAGACTCATTCCTAGCTGCTGCAACATGACCCCGGCGAAGTACCCTACCTGTAATGGGGCACATTCAGCCAAGGACAAGGACTGTCCAGTCCGAGTCTGGGTCAAGGAACAGGAATGAGAGAGGTACGACCAACGGATGGCTTCCCTGGCTGATATTGGTATGGCTGGCACCCAACATTAGGCCGGTGGGCCATATGTCAGGTAGTCTTAGAGAAGAAGTAATGACAGGAGTGAAGCTGAATTTTATACAACATAATTGCAGAGGGAGCAATGATGTTTTTCTTACGTTATTTCATATAGTTAAAGGTTTTAATATTTCTTTTGTATGTGTTCAAGACCCACCTTTGTACTCTGGGCACTCCCCGAGAGCCCCAGGATATGAATGTGTTTTTCAAGATAGCCCTAAAGTAAGGGTAGCAATGTATATTTCCTTACGTGTTTTAGTGGGTATTTCCTTCATGGTAGTACCTACTATGAATGATGTTTTGTACTTGAGAATTTTTGGTAAAGGGGCATGACTTGTTGGAAGGAGGGTTTCTTTTGGCTTGATAAATGTTTATAATAGGCAGGTGGAGGAGTCAAATACTTGCGACCCCTCCATGGTATTTGGAGAGACGAGGGAACCTACGCTGGTAGTAGGGGATTTGAATGTACATACCACCTTCATCGACTCACTCTGCTACCTAGGATATTGGGAGTGACGATAAGTAGAATGGTACATGCGTACAGCTGCATTGCACGGATATAACATACTGAATATACAGGGGATATATACGCGGTTCCTGGACAATCCGATAATATACTGACCATCTGCGATAGACTACACTCTGGCCAATGCTGCTATGTTGTCCAAGGTATCAAGATGGTAGGATGTAATGCAAAGGACAGGCTCAGACCACATTTTAATACTCACCGAAATGGATAGCGAAGCGGTGGAAACTGCAAGGCCAGCCCGCGATTGGGAGAAGATTAGTTGACGAGTAGATAAGGGTGAACCGAATCCCTTTATTGAGGCAGCCCTTAAGGATTACATAGATGGTCTGAATGGGTATGAACCAATAACAGAGGCTGTAGACACAGTGGACAACTTTCAAACAAGTCTGAATTGTCTGATTCACTTAGTCTGTAGTTGGGCACCAACGAAAAAACCAACAAGGTGGTCGAAGGCACGGTGGATGCCAAAAATCACCCAGTTAAGAAGGATATACACCTCTGCTGCCCGGTGCATGAGGCGGGACGGGACAGCGGTGGGAGAGAGAGATGTGGCAAAAATGGTATACAGGAAAGTACATAACAAGGTGAAACGGGTACACTGGGACAACTTCTTAGCCAACGCGAAAAAGAACGATATATAGATGGCACACCAATTTATGAAACAATGCGTTCCTAGTAGGGTGCCCGGGGGAGCTGGCACAATGCCCGAAGAGAACGAAACAACGATCATGCAATATTTCTTTCCCGACACTGATCACCCTATTCCCCCCCCCAGTCACGGAACGGCAGAGGCTTGGAGAGAATGGAAGAGTGAAGGAGGAAGAAGTAAGTGAAGTGCTACTGAAGTGTAGCAACAGATCCACTCCTGGACCTGACTGTTAGGCAGACACCAAACTCAAGTATATAACTGAGGGATGTAGGCGTGAAATCTTTGATCGGAGAATCTGTCGAGGAAGGCTCGTCTTCGATAAAATAGGTAAGGTAAAGATTTAAAGTGTAAAACAATATTATATTGATAAGATCTCTTCTTCGTTGCTTGATGATGTCTGTAAAGCTCAGGAGGCACTTCAATATTTATATCCCGCGTCTGAGTGTTCGCGGACTACTTCTAACTACTATGCCTCTAAAGTACCACTCTGTTGTTAATACGCAAGCGTCCAGAATCTTATAAGTGCGAACACCATTTGACCCTGAAACTTATCACACCCTTTCGCAGACACAGAATAGTATTCCTCCGGTGAGAGGACTGCGCTATTTGTTATACCAAACAACGGCCCGCAACTTAGATGTCCGTATAGACTATTATATTACTTTAGTCTTGTTGACTATCGTTCCAGGAGTCTCCTCGGTCATGAAGTGATCAGGTTCATGCCAGATCACCTAGTGCCAATCGCAAGCCCGAGCCCAACGTGTCAACGTCTTAAGGGGCTCCGACTTATCTAGGTCTTCTATTCTGAGCATGCTTCCCCTTGGTCCACCGGCCTCTATAGAGGGGTCCTATTACTAGGACCAACCAACCTACGGCTGATCTCAGACGGGTATGGGTGGATTCAGTATACCCCTAATAGCTTCCACTACTGGAATATCCTCTTGGAGTCTTTCGCCGAAAATGTCCCGTCACCTTCGGCCCATAGCTTAGGATGCCTAACCTCGAAGCCTACTATCATAATGCGCTTCCAATGGACTTCTTCCGTTCCACTTCCCAGATGTCGCCAAAGGTTCCCTCTCATATATCCTACGAACAGCATGCGGTCGGACGGACGGCGGCGACGTATATGGTATTATGAAGTGGGCTTCATTGATGTGACAGTTTAGTTATGGGACACAACTCTTGAAATCTCGGTAATGATGTGCAAGCCCCATAAGGGGGCCAGAGGGGGGTGTTGGCTCCGGTAAATCGAGAGTCTGTGCGCAGTTACCCTACCGTGGGTCTGTGCACATGTCTCGGATTTCCATATACCTAACACTGACCAGGTACCATATGGGGTGTGGAAAGGAATACACAGTGTCAATCAGAAGATCATCCCATACCTTGTGGAGGACATGCTAGAGTGGGAGATCCACTCCACCTATGCTTAAATGATCGACTGGTGTCATACTGCCAAAATCAAATAAACATGACTATACAGACTGTGCTAGCTTCAGGATTATAGCTTTGATGCAGACGTTTTCAAAGATCACAGAATGGATAGTCCACACAAGACTAATGACCACCGTATATGAATAGGACTTGTACCGTATTAACCAAATGGGCAGCCTCCCACAACGCTCAATGGTTGACGCAGTAACATTGCTGTAACACTGGATTTGAGAAGTACAGTTCGCGAAGAAAAAGGTCTCGACCTTGTTTCTGGACATGTAAGGAGGCTTCGACAATGTGGACCACAACAAGCTGATCGATAGATTGGAAAGAAATAGTACTGTTCTGAGATACATTGTCAACTGGATATAGAGTTTTATCTCTACATGGAATATCTCCTTAGCATACCCAGGAAGCCCGAGAAGGGAACACACAATAAACCGCGGTATACCACAAGCCTGACCGCTATCGCCGCTGCTTTTTGTAATCTATGTCCGAACACTGCATCCGGGCGTGGACCTTAAGACAGCATTTACATCATCATATGTGGACGACTACCAGATAACAGTAGCATCACAGTCATGCTATAACAACTCCAGGGTATTGGAGTCAAAAGCGAGGTCAATGATAGCAACCGCCAATGGTATTGGGCTGTCGTTCAGCATCACCAAGACAGAGCTGATGCACTGGAGAAAGAAGAAAGAAAAAGGGTCGAGGCCAGACCACTCAGTGAATATACAATCGCATATGGTCAAGCCAGCAAAAATCCTAGTAAGGTGATTGGGGTATTGGCTGGCTGACAATGGAGAAAGAGGATTGCACTTCACGAAGAGGTTGTCCCTAGCACAGGCGGCCTTCTGGAGAATACAAAGACTGTCGATGTCCAGCAAAGGCCTGTCTCCATATGGAGCCCGCAGGTTGGTGAAAGGGATACTGCTACCCACACTACTGTATGGGGCGGAGGTTATTACACCTTCCGAGACAATATTGGGAAAAATGCAAAAATTCTGGAATAGGGTGGCCTGGTGGGTCACAAACACATTCTTCACGACAAATACCACAGTGCTGTTGGCGGAGGCTTATCGGACGCCAATATCGCTATATGTGGAGTAGATTAAGAAAATGACTACGATCAGATTGGTCATAGCAATCCCGAGAAATAACAAAGTGACTGCCATGCTTCTGATGTCATTCCCTACAAAGGATGACTTTAGAGTGGATGCAAATAAGAGGTTGGCTTTTGATGTAAATAAGGGTGGCATGAGACTGAAGGTATGGTCCTCAAAGGCTACGACGACACAACAAGTATGGTTACCGATGGACGAGGTGGCAGCGGATGCTGCCACCCTCTTCCCAGAAACTAAAATACTAATGAAACCATCGAGACTTGCCTAAGTCACAGCACAGAATGCTGAGCTATGTGCACAGACCAAGGACAAGGTTCAAAAAGAGATAGGGAATAAATGGGTCGATAGAGACTTCCCGACGTACTACCGATACAGACCCCTGTCCTCGACTGCAGGAGTTTCATGACACTCTCTAAGTTTCAGGTTGGTAGGATACACCAGATGAGGACACACAAAAGTTATTTGAATGTGCAGACAGATTGGTCAAGCTGTTAGGTGGATGCCAATCTCTAGTACAACTGAGGAATGTAGGCCAAATGTTTGTTTGATGAATCCGTTGAGAAAGGCGCGTCTCAATAAGGTAAAGGTATGGTAAAGATTTATGAGATAAACAATTTAATATTGATAAGATCTCTTCTCCGTTGCTTGATGATGTCTGTAAAGCTCGGGAGATACTTCGATATTTATATCCCACATCTGAGTGTTCGCGGACTACTTCTAACTACTATGCCCCCGAAGTACCACTCTGGTTTTAATATGCAAACGTCCAGAATCCTATAAGTGCGAACACCATTTGACCCGGAAACTTATCACACCCCTGTGCAGACCCAGAATAGTATTCCTCCATTGAGATGACTGCGCTATTTGTTATGCCAAACAGCGGCCTCTGTAACCGGTACTGGTTACTGGTTTAGGATTTTCAGGTATCAGTTGATACTGTTTGAGTTTTGAATTTGTTTCAGGAAATGAGGTGTGCCTCTAGCCTGATAATATAGGGTTTGATACTCTATATATTTTATGTTTAGTTTCGAGTATCAATTTGATACTTTATATGTTTTATGTTTGGTTTCAAGTATCGGTTTGATACTCTATATGTTTTATGTTTGGTTTCGAGTATTAGTTTGATACTCTATATGTTTTATGTTTGGTTTCAAGGCTACCATTTTGGAAGTCTTATATGTTATGAGGACAAGGCTTTCAAGTAGCCTAAGAAGTGTATTTAAGAACTGCTGTTCTCGACGTTAGAGGAAGCAGACTTCGGCAGACAGAGTTTTCAATATACTTGGTTGAACAGTTACTCTCTTCAGTTCGCTTTAAGAATCTTTAGTTTGAGACCTACCAAACATCTCAGAGACTTCAGTAGTTGCGATACAGTAAGAAGTCTATTCAACAACCTTGGCTAAAGCCTCTGGACTTTGATTCACTAGTTACCACCTCAGTACAGAACAAAGCCCGTTAACCCTACGATTACCGCATCTCCCGTGAGGCAGTTACAGCCTCCAACTTAGATATCCACATAGACTATTATATTACTCTAGTCTGGTTGACTATTATTTCAGTATCCTCTTCAGTCATGAAGTGATCAAGTTTATGCTGGGCCACCTAGTGCCAATCGCAAGTCCGAGCCCGATGTGTTAATGTCTCAAGGGACTCTGACTTATCTAGGTCTTCCTTTCTGAGCATGCGTCCCTTTGGTCCGCCGGCCTCCATAGAGGGGTCCTATTACTAGGACCAACCAATCTACAGCTGATCTTAGAAGGGTATGGGTAGATTCGGTATACCCCTAATAGCCTCTGCTATTGGGATATCCTCTTGGAGTATTTCGCCGAAAACGTCCCGTTACCTTCGGCCCATAGTTTAGGAAGCCTAACCTTGAAGCCTACTATCTCAATGCGCCTCTGACGGATATCTTCCGTTCTACTTCCCAGATGTTGCCAAAGGTCCCCTCACATATACCCTGTGAACAGCATGCGGTCAGACGGACGGCGGCGACGTATATGGTGTTATGAAGTGGGCTTCATTGATGTGATATTTTAGTTATGGGACGCAACTCTTCACATCTCGCGAATGACGTGCGGGCCCCATAAGAGAGCCGGAGGGGGATGTTGGCACTCCGGTAAATCGAGGGTCTGTGCGCAGTTACCCTACCATTGGTCTGTGCACATGTCTCGGATTTCCATATGCCTAACATGAGCTCCCTCCTACCAGGCTTCGCCTCAAATGCCTTTATAACCTTTTATAATTTTCTTCTAAGTACATTTTAAGACTCAGTGTGATCAGGGTGAAAAACCTCCCGTGTTTACTTGACCATGGTAGGAAAACCTTTTCGCACTATCGTACTTCTGCCCTTCCAGGCATGTCCGGATTTTCATTATGAAAATTCTCCACCACTTCCTCCGCGTTTTCCATACCGGTAGCAGGCTCCTATGTGTTCTCATCTTCTGAACACCCTTGCCATTTGACAAAGTACCACAGTTCCTGCTTCTCTTGGTAGCGGCCGTGTACTCGTTTCCTATAAGAATGAATTTCGCTTCTTACTATTTTTTCAACCTCCTATTGTAGATCGCCGTCGATGTCCTCTGGCTCTCTAGGGGGTTGCTAACGGTTGTCATGAACTGACTCGCGGTAGGATTCCAATAGCGCGACAGGGAATATGGGATGAATGTTCCATCGATCGGATATGTTGAGCTTGAAGGCTTGGGATCTGCGTTTCTCCATGATTTGAAAAGGACTGTATAGCTTTAGACTTAGCTTCTTTGATTTCAGTTGGGTTCGAATGTTTTTTGCGTTTAATATTACTTTGTCCCCGATCCTGAAGTCCAGCTGTTGCCGAGCTTTCTGGTCATAATATTTTGACAGTCCTTCCCGTGTCTTTTCTAGTGACCCCCTGGCTTATTCATGTATTGTCTTAATTTAGTTTGCATAGAGTGTTGCTCCTGGATTTTGAGCTTCGTGCTCCTTCATCCACTCTGTCTGTGAATGGAAACCGTAGTTCGCATAGAATGGTGACCTCCCATGAGCGTTAGTTGCGAAGTTGTTAGGGGCATATTCAGCTAGCGGTAGTAGCTGATACCAGTCATCCTGATCGTAGTTGATAAAACTTCGAAGGTATCCTTCCAGCACTTGGTAAGTGCGTTTGGTTCGTCTGTCAGTCTGAGGGTGATATGCTGTCGACATTCTTTGCTTAATTTCTAGCGCTTTGCAAAGGGATTCCCAAAATTCTCCTGCAAACTTTGAGTCCATGTCTAAGACAATTTCGGTTGGTAGACCGTGCAGCCTCCATGCTTCTTTCAGGAATGCGTTTGTGACACCTTTCGCGGTCGCTGTTGTCTGTAGTCCGATGAAATGTACCCTCTTCGTGAATCGATCGACTACTGCCATTATCTGAGTGCATCTTTGCAACTCTGGTAGTTGCGTGATGAAGTCCACTGAGATGGCCGCCCATGCTGCGTAGGGTATCTGCAGATGTTGCAATAATCCGTACTTAGCGTGTCTAGGTGATTTATTATGTTGGCATTTATTGCAGGATCGTACGTAGTCATTGACCTATGCCGCAAGTCCTTTCCAGTATAAGTCTCTCATGATTATTTCCAAAGTCTTTTCTTGTCCGAAATGTCCTGCAACCTTTGTATCGTGACATCTGTCTGCGATCTTTGTGTATAGCACCTGACTATCTGGTATGAATAGTCTTTGCTTATAATAGAGTAGATCATCGGTTAAGGTCCAATCTTTGAGAAAATCCTTTCCTTCGTCTCGTAACTTAATGAGTTCTTCCCTCCGGTACTTCCAAGCTGTGTCTGATTTGATAGCTGCCTGTATCTTATCTAGGAATTCAGGATTGAACTGTTGCATACCCTTTTGCAGGATGATAGCGTTTGACATTAAAACCTTTTCAGGTACTTCTGAAATATCATACCAATGTTCGTTGTCTTTAGCCAATGCCTGTAGGTAGCTGATGCTAGGTTCCTGTTACTTAACGATCAAGGATCTTGTCGCTATATTGGTGCTTCTGAATCCTGTGGTTCCTCGTTCCGTATCTTCCAAGTCGTCTACTTCCATCATGTTTGAGGTGTTGATTTTGTCTACTACTAGTTGAGCTATGCGATCGCCCATTCTTATTTGGCAGTCCACATCCTTATGGTTGAAAAATACGACTTTGAGTTTGCCGGTGTAATCAGCATCGATTACTCCTGCGCCGGTGGAGGTACCACTTCGGACCGCTGGTCCACTTCTTGGGGCAACTCTTCCGTAAGTTCCTTCACGTAGCCCTACAGCTATACCCGTCTTTATCAATACTTGTCCATATTTTGGGATAATGTCATCATCTATGGCATACAGGTCATGTCCTGCCGCTATTCTTGAGCCCTTTGTCGGCAAGTATGCCATTTTGCTCAATCTCTTAACCCTAATAACGGGTTCCTTTCCACCTCTTTGGGGTTCCAAATCCAAATCCTTATCTCCATCCCAGTCTTCTCCTTCATCGCCTACCCTCACTATCAATGATAACAAGAAACTTTCTTCTTTCAAAATCTTTTGTTCGTGATGTGTAGCTCCCTCCTTAGGACGGTACTCCAGCCGTCTGCTTAATGCGTCAGGCTTTCCGCCCTTGGTGCCTGGTCTGTATACAATACCAAAATTATATTCCACTAGCTTTTAAGTCCACCGAATTTGGCGGCCACTCCAGACTTTTGAGGTATGGAAGTATTGTAGGTTCTGATGGTCGGTAAAGACTGTAATCGGTTTTTCCATTCCGATCAAATAGTGTTTCCATTCCTTAAATGCTTTGAGGATTGCGAGAAGTTCTTTATCATGAATCTCATAATTGCACTCCGCCTAATTTAATTTTCTGGAATGGAAAGCTACTGGGTGTAACCTTTTCTCAAAGTATTGAGAAAGGACACAACCGAGTGCAAAGTCGCTAGCATCAGTTTCTACTACTATTTCTCTCTCTGGGAAAAGGTGGTGGAGTATGGGGGCTGTGGTGAATTGGTGCTTCAGTTCTTTGAAGGCTGTATCCTGTTCCAGTCCCCACTTAAAATTCTTTGGATTTCCTTGTAATGTCTTGGTTATGGGTTTGCAAATAGCTGAGAAATTTTTAATAAAGCGTCGGTAGAAGTTAGCGAATCCCATAAATACTTGTACTTCTCTAACCAACTTATGTGCTTTCCAAACCATTATGCATTCCACCTTTCGGGTGCTCATAGACACCCCATCGACTGCCACCATATAGCCGAGGAACTCTACCTCTATTTTGTGGAACATCGATTTCTTGAGTGATACTGCCAATTGAAAGTCCGATAGACTTTGTAAAACTGTCATGACAGCTTCGCTGTGTTCTTTTTTATTCTTTGAGTAGATGAGAATATCGTCGAGATAACACACGACTCCGACATCTAAGTATTCTTGGAGTACTGGGTTCATCATATCTTGGAAAGTTGCTGGAGCATTGACCAATCCAAAAGGCATGACCTTATATTCGTAATATCCGTATCTTGTATGGAACGCAGTTTTCCATTCATCTCCTTCCTTTATCCTAATCAAGTGGTAACCGTCTTTGAGATCTAGCTTGGCGAAGATCTTTGCCATTGCTACTCTATCCCTGAGTTCGGACATTAGTGGAAGAGGATGTTTGTTTAGGATAGTAATCTTGTTTAGATTTCGGTAATCCACAACTAGGTGTAGTCTGCCATCTGGCTTAGGTACGAATAATATAGGTGCTCCTGCTGGTGAGTGACTCTGAGTGATTTTTCCTTGTTTGATCATAGTCTCCAAGTATTCCCGTAAAGCCTTAAGCTGTTTTTCGGATAGTGGATATATTGGTCCCCAGGGGGGAGATGATCCGGGAATCAACTTGATTTCGTGATCGAATATCCATCTTGGGGCTAGTTTTTCTGCCGTCTGGGCTTCAAATAAATGTTTGTAATGCCAGTATTCTTTCGGTAAAAATTCATGTTCTACCCTATTTTTGATGGCTCTGATTCTTCTGATGCAGCATGCATTAGGATCCCAAGCGACGGATTCGTCATATTCGAACGTATCTGTTATCCCTTCATCTGCCTACACACAGCTTTTGCAACATTTAGCAGACAAGGTCCAATTTTCTGCATCTTCTATGTGAGACACTGGGTGTTCACGATGCCACCAACTAAACGGAATTATCATTCCATAGTGACCTGCATTAGCCACTTCACACGACACATCAGAGATGTGTCGATTTTTTCCTATTTCCAATGTAATAAGGAAAGTGTAACACTTCCCTCCTGAGGCGGCTAACAATCCGTCAAAGCCTAAGATATCAACTGCATTATTGCGTTCTACTGTAGGAACGCGAAGGTCTTCCACTAGGTCCTTATTAATAAGGAATAGATTGGATCCCGAGTCTAACAAGAGTTTAACTTGGTATCGCTTATCATGTATGTGGAGGTAAGCAATCCCCTCTGAACAGTTGTATCATTTTGGTTTTGGAGCGTCTAACTCCACACGCTTAACGCGGATAAGATTTTATTGCTTTTTTCGATTGGTCATTGTTGGTGTTGGGTGTAGGTAGCAAGATGTTTGTTACTACGCCTGCATAGTTTCGACCATTGAGGTCTCCTCAGACAAACTAGTAACTCTTTAGCTCTAACAATCTGGGTCTACATACTTAAGCGGCGTTTCACCGACACGCAATTGTGCACGCCCAGTTCTCAGGCTGGATGCCTTCTCCTGACATGCCAATCCTGGGCTCATAGCAGATTTTCGGGTGGTTATTAGCCATTTTACTCCGCTGGTGTGGGGTTCCCACTTTCACCGGACCCTTTGCCTTAGGGTTTCGGTTATCCGTCCAGCTCCCTCAGAGGTCCCTTGCGCACCAAAGCGGTACATCCCTATCCCTGTCTCTTATACACATCTAGATGTGTATAAGAGACAGGTACATACGTATAATACAACTCAGACTTGTGTGGTCAGTGGAACAGCCTGCGTCAGTTGTCCTACTATCAGTATTGTTATCAGATAGATCTTGCATTGCTATATTCCAACCTCTTCGGTATAGTAACTTGCTTGCACATGGGTAGCAGGCGACCACCAGGTGACTTGAGGAACTTCGTACTGTTAGCTCCTGGGCCATGTGGGCATGTTAACTATCCTCTCTTTCGGTCGAGATTCTCCATATATAGATTCTTGTGTTTGAGCTCTCAAGTCCTCTGTGGGGTCCCTTCAGTTGGAGCCTACTTGAATTGATCCCGAAAGGAGAGACTCGCTTCGCGCCACTTTGATCATTTTGAGTTTCGACTCCCGTAGTTGCACACGGAATACCCGAGCCCCGTCGTGGTCGGTTCCCAATACGCCCCAGCCAAAGGAGGTTCCCATTTCGATTCCAGCTCCATCTGGACACTGGATACCCAAACGCCATCACCGTTGGTGCCCTTAGACTGACCTAGGTCAGTTCCTTGTCGTCCGCCAGTTCCCAGATCTTATTTACTCGTGCTGGGTTCTGGACGGTCGCAACTTTGTGAGCTAATTTAGGCTTTACAATAGCCGATCTTGCTTGTTGAATTCCCAGTTTTATAGGTCTTGAGCTGACCGTTGCCACCAATATATGGGCATCTCCCGACACGTCTGGTAGGTGTAGTTTTTCTTTCCACAACGTGTACAATCTCCATCTTGCCTCCGAGTGTCTATTACACTCTGTGAGATACTGGTGTGAACCTGGTCAAAGTTTGTATGCGTGGTCTTTGTCGCACCTCACAACCTTTTCCTGGGCTTCTCTGGCTTGTCAACCCTTTTCCGCTTTCGTGGTGGGGCTCCACCTCCCTTGACATAAGGTTTAGTCTCCCTTTGTCGCTTCGGTTTAGAGTCCTGTCGGTCTTCTCTTTTGACCTCCTGGACTACTTTGGGCTTGCGCGGTTTGTCTCGCACAATTTTCTCTCTGGCCAGAAGTCCATCTTCTGACCGACAGCACAGCCTTAGCGCCTCTTCCCATTCTTGATCTGTCGTATACTGCAGAGCCGACAATCTGCGGACAATTTGTTTTGGGAGTTTATCTTCGACTTCCTGCCTCCAAAACTCTTCAATCATGTGTGCACGAATGTTATGGTTATGGATGATCGTTAGATAACGCTCTATTCTACTGTCATACTCAACTAGCTTCATTGCTTGCAGCGCTTGTTGTTCGGCTTCCACAAGGGCAAATCGTTTGTTCATATTGTATTCGAAATGAGTCTATGTAGCCAGTTCCGGCTGCTGGGTGTCCCCTTGAAGTCCGTCCATAGCCTTCCGATACCAAATGGTATAAGGGAGTACTATGTCTCTTCCCGTACGACTGAGTGCATATATAACTCGTTCCTGAGCATCGTCCCAGATTCGCGGATTTCTCTCGATGTAGTCGGTGCATTGTAGGATCCACACATATATATCTTGTATGGGTTTATCCTCAAAGAATGGAGGTGGCTCTGACTGTCACTTAATGTTTAGCGCCATCACATTGGCAAGCGTTTCTGCCATTCCAGACTGTTCTGGTGTCTGTCCTTGCCTTCTCCGGCTAGGACTTCCCCTCTTTCTTCCTCTCTCATCATCATTATTATCATCATCGCTGGGATCTCCAGGGTCACCTCCTTGGGTACCTGAGAAGGATGTATTAGCGGCTTCCTTGCCTTTTCCCTTATCCCTCCGTGTAGGCAGAGCATAGTATTCTTCGTCATCAGTTTCCTGGATGGTGGGTAAGGGTGCGGGCCCTGCAGCTTCCGGACTTGGTGCAGTGGCCAACATCCTATTTATGGACACCGTTAATACTTTTAGGGTATTATTCCTCTCATTATTCTGCTACTGTTGCTGGTCTTGCAACCTGCAAATCTCTGCTTGGCGAGTAGTCTGATCCATGCACATTTGTCCTAGAGTACAGTTGACTTCTCTTTTCCGCGTGGTGCATTGATTTCGGAATTCTGGGAATTCCGCCCTTAGGTTGATTACCATTTGCTCCAATGTCTGATCTCGGGCTAATGCCACCTAGCTCTCTTCCCCGAGTATTCCATGTAACCTTGTGGTTACCTCTTCATATTCCTGTTGACGCCTATCTTGAGCGTCTATTTTCCTCGCCACTTCTCGTAGCATCTCCTCTTGTATTCCCTTCATTTCACTTTCCATGCCTGCTAGCTGCATCAGCAAGATTGCAATATCGTTATCATGGACATCTGGTCCCTCGGCGATTTGCTATTGAACCTTAATTAATTTTAAGGTATTATCTTGGGTAGCTCCCTTCAGATGTTTGAAGGCGATATTGGCTTGGTCGAGCGAGGTATCTATATCCTGCCTTATTCGACCCAGTGTCAATCCCAAACGAGTGGCTAGCTTGGCTAGGTTCGCAGCGTGGTCTCCACCTGGTTTTGGCGTGGATGATTGTGATATCCGATGTGTGCTTGCAACACTAGAGGATCAGTGAGAGGGTAAATTTCCTCTCCAGAATGCAGGTTCATGAGGTGTTGATGGGGAGGGGCTCCATATTGCCAAATCATCAGTTTTATCCGTCGTATCTGGACGGGTGTCCATGGGTTCTCCTGCTGTTATCTTCTTCCTCGGGTCTTGAGGTATCTCGGCCATTGTGATACTTTCCAGGTAGGCTAGTTGCTCTAATAGTCCTGGATGCGTGATTTGTGGTACTTCGTACCAGAGTTCTTGATATCCTTTAAAGGGTTTAAGGAATCATATGTAAGGTATCCAACATTTGAGATACTCTAAAGGTGTAGATATAAAAGAGTTCGGTTGATCTGATTCCAGACTCAGAATCTGAATTTCCTTTTTCTCGAGGTTTAAAATGAACTTGTAGTACATATAAGGATTTGTTAGGCCTAGGCCGAAGGGATGTCTGGTCCTCGTATGACTGCGCTGGATTTTATTTTTTCTTGGGAGTACTGGGTGCTCCGGTCGACAAGGTCTTCTGCCTCTTAGAACTCCACTCAAAGTTCGAACCGTGCCAGGTACGATATATGCGATTGAATTGATCCCTCGTTGGGATCCTGAAAGGTATGGTGAACTATGAGGGTTCTTGTGTATAGTCCTCTTCGATTTCGAATAGCTCAGTGTTGAAGATTTCTTTGAATATATGAATGTAGATAGGACAGTAAGGTGCTTCGAAGATATAATTGAAGTCTGAGCTGAGGGTGGAGTTTGAAGTGAACTCGTAGTTCATATAGTGAGCCTTGATAACAGGAGAACTATCAATATACTGTTAGGCGGACGCCAATCTCTAGTACAACTGAGGAATGTAGGCCAAATCTTTGTTCGGAGAATCTGTCGAGCAAGGCTCATCTTGATGAGGTAAAGGTATGGTAAAGATTTATGAGGTAAACAATTTAATATTGATAAGTTCTCTTCTCCATTGCTTGATGATGTCTGTAAAGCTCAGGAGGCACTTCAATATTTATATCCCGCATCTGAGTGTTCGCGGACTACTTCCAACTACGATGTCCCCAAAGTACTACTCTGGTTTTAATATGCAAATGTCCAGAATCTTATAAGTGCGAACACCGTTTGACCCAGAAACTTATCACACCCTTTCGCGGACCCGGAATAGTATACCTCTGTTGAGATGACTGCGCTATTTGTTATGCCAAACAGCGGACTCCAACTTAGATATCCGCATAGACTATTATAGTACTCTAGTCTGGTTGACCATTGTTCTAGTAGTCTCTTCAGTCATGAAGTGATCAAGTTCATGCCGGGCCACCTAGTGCCAATCGCAAGTCCAAGCCCAACATGTCAATGTCTCAAGGGACTCTGACTTATCTAGGTCTTCCTTTCTGCGCATACTTCCCCTTGGTCCACCGGCCTCCATAGAGGGGTCCTATTACTAGGATCAACCAACCTACAGCTGATCTCAGAAGGGTATGGGTGGATTCAGTATACCCCTAATAGCCTCTGCTATTGGGATATCCTCTTGGAGTATTTCGCTGAAAACGTCCCGTCACATTTGGCCCATAGTTTAGGAAGCCTAACTTTGCAGCCTACTATCTCAATGTGCCTACGACGGATATCTTCTGTTCTACTTCCCAGATGTTGCTAAAGGTCCCTTCTCATATATCCTGTGAACAGCATGCGGTTGGACGGACGGCGGTGATGTATACTGTGTTATGAAGTGGGCTTCATTGATGTGACATTTTAGTTATGGGATGCAACTCTCGACATCTCGCTAATGACGTGAGGGGGGTGTTGGCACTCTGGTAAATTGAGGGTCTGTGCGCAGTGACCCTACCATGGGTCTGTGCACATGTCTCGGATTTCCATATGCCTAACACAAGCTAGGACTGGAACCACACCTGCGGCAGATCCCATGAAAACCCCAAGACACTGGAATATATAATTAGATGCCCTGCTATGGCTGATACCAGGGAGGGAGAGCCACTGGAGATGTTCGATGTGGCCCCGGAGTTGGGGCTATAGAAGAGAGGGAAGGAGGCACAGAAACTGGTGAAGGGTTTTGTTTCTTATGTCTTGGAAAATAGGGTTAATTTTCTATTGAGCATGGGAGTTTTTCCTTTTACAAGAGATGCCGGACTGGCTTCATGATGAATTAAGTTGTTTTGCAATGAAGGAAAGGAGTGCAGTGATGTTGGTATCAATAAATTGTTTTAAGGAAGGGGGTGAAGTTTCTTTTGTTGTGTGGATTTTCAGATCATACCTCAGGGTCAATACCATGGATTTTCCTGTATTAGTTTACAAATAAACCACAGATTTAACAAAAAAATCAAAAAAGCTGGAGACCCCAGCAAGCTCCTCTTCCACGATTTTCCTGATCCTGCTTTTCACCTTCCCATTTGGGAAGGTGGTGGCGGGGGTCAACACCATAACTCTCCCACTCTCACGATCTGTTAAGTATCTGGAAATCTGAGACAAAGTGCACAGACCTCACGGTAGGGTAACTGTGCACAGACCCTCAATTTACCGGAGTACCAATACCCCCCTCTGGCCCTCTTATGGGGCCCGCACATCATTAGCGAGATTTCGAGAGTTGTATCCCATAACCAAAATGTCATATCAATAAAGTCCACTTCAGAACACCATATACGTTTCTGCCATCTGTCCAACCGCATGCTGTTCACAGGATATATGAGAGGGAACCTTTGGCGACATCTGGGAAGTAGAATGGAAGAAATCCGTTAGAGGCGCATTGAGATAGTTGGCTTCATAGTGAGACTTCCTAAACTATGGGCTGAAAGTGACAGGACATTTCCGATAAAATACTCCAAAAAAATGTCCCAATGGCAGGAGCTATTAGGGGCATACTGAATCCACCCATGCCCCTCTGGGGTCAGCTGTAGGTTGGTTGGTTTTAGTAATAGGACCCCTCTACAAAGGCGGGCGGACTAAGGGGAAGCTCGCTCAGAATGGAAGACCTAGATAAGCCGGAGTCCCTTAAGACGTTGACATGTCAGGCCCAGACTTGGGATTGGCACTTGGTAGCCCAGCATGAACCTGATTACTTCTTGACTAAAGAGACTACTGGAATGATAGTCATCTAGACTAGAGTAATATAATAGTCTATGCGGACAACTAAGTTAGAGGCCGCTGTTTGGTATAACAAATAGCTCAGTCATCTCAATGGAAAAATACTATTCCGTAACCATGAAAGAGTGTAAAAAGTTTCAGGGTCAAACGGTGTTCACACTTATAAGATTATGGACGTTTGCGTATTAAAACTATGGTGGCACTTCAGAGGGGTAGTAGTTAGAAGTAGTCTGCGAACACTCAGATGCGGGATATAAATATCAAAGTACCTCCCGTGCTTTACAGACAACATCAAGCAATGGAGAAGAGATCTTATCAATAAAAAGAAAATTGTTTACCTCATAAATCTTTACTTTACTTTACCTTACTTATTATCAAGACGAGCCTTCCTCGACAGATTCTCCGGACAAAGATTTTGGCCCACGTCCCTCAGTTATACTAGAGATTGGCGTCCGCCTAACACGATCTTCTCTCTAGTGCTGAACTTTAGGGGCTTCATAGGCCTGGGAATCAAACTTCATTGTGGAGCAAAACGAAATTTTAGCCCTTTCTAGTACTGGACTCTGTTCCCTCTGCTAGACTGTGGTCTTCCATCCTCCTCCTCCCTCCATGGTTGGCCCCCTCGGCTAGAGCTGTATGAGGTTATGCCCTCGCCCCGCCCCTTTGAGTTTTCTTGCTAGGTTGAGTTTGCATCACTACTAATGTCTGGAATACTTGGCAATGTGTGGTTGGTATTGCACCACCTCCGGTTGTGCCCCTGTCCAACCAGCCATCAGCGATCTCTCTACAGGAGGCCGGCATGCTCGGGCTAGTTACCTTCTTTATATGAAATGAATGCATCTGGATTCTCCCCTATATTCCTACCTGCTTGTCAAGGCCGAGCTGGGTGAAAACTGGGGACTTTGTTTATTCAGGAGGGTTTCATTTGTTGGGTTTTTTTTGTGTTTCCTTTCTCAAGAGAATACAGTATGGGTTTTCTTGTTGGCTCCTGCCGGTCCTGTTTAGTGTTTTTTTTGTCTTGGTAGAAGGGATATTTTATGGGAAAGGATGTGCGGTTGGTTCCATACTAGAGGGACTTGGGCTGGCTTGTTTTTCCCTAGGCTTGTGGAGGAGGTTTTTGACCAACATAGCTTAGGCTCAAAATGGGGGTTGAGTACAGTTGTTGCAGAGGTGCCCTTGTATTCAGGATCCATGCTTCTTCTGGACTATGCCTTTAAAGTGGAGGTTTGCACCTTAAGCAAATAAATTCTAGGATTTAACAAAAAAAAAAAAAAAAAAACTTGGAGACCCCCGCTTATTGTATTGGATGAGTTTGCTACGGTACGTTTTTACGCAACTGACTTCGGGATTTGGGCATCTCAATGCTGAAAAGTCCGATGCAATGATATTGCGCCTAAACAACCACCATACGGTAGCTATCGTACTCCCAGGTCCACATACCAGTGTGTGAAGATTTTCTAGGAGTAAAAAAATTAACCTGGGCTAGCACATGTAAATGTGCTTTTCCCCCCCAGGAGGCTCCGTTCGTTTGGTGTGAGTTTCAACTTGCAACATTCTGCTCTGCAGAATTGCCCGATGTGGCAGCGCGGTTTCCGCTTTGTCCGATGGAGTGAGGTGTTGTGGTGGGGGAAGTTGAGGCTTGGGGGTGGCACGAGTACCAGCTTGGTGACAAAATTCATGGCCCCCATTTTACGCCGGAACTGGGTATTTTCGCATCACAAAACCTCCGCCAGTAGCTCCAAAAAATGCGAGAATTTGCTAGAGCCTTTAGAACCATCTAGATATTATCACCCATGGGTGACAAGGTCTGTTAGTAAATGTCCATGCTGCGGTAATAGAAATAATAATGGTGGGTAAATGGTACTTCCAATTGTATACGAGTTTCCCATGCAACAGTATCGAATCTGGATCCTAAGCTTTCAACCATCACGGAGAAGGAAAATTCTCATAATTTCTGCTCAGAGAATAGGTGATTGCCCACATTATGACATTAATTTTGTTGGTGATATATTAGTTTCGGGTGAGCTGTGGGTGTATAAAATTAGCCATGTCTTTGGTGGAGGATGGGGGGTGCCACGAATTTTGTCACCAAGATCGTACATGGCAGTGGATGGTAGTGGTTCCTTACAGTAGATTTTGATACTTGGGAAATAGTTCCTGGTAGGCACTTTTCGCGTCAAAGTCAAACATGAGTTGAAGGGCGAGGTGGTGGACCGGTGCTCGAGTGCTGTATTGATCCTTGGGATCTCAAGGAATAAAAGATTATTTTCTAGATCTGTTATCACGCCTTTATGGCCCACTGTCCAAGAGTAAACTTTCATATTTAGCATCACTATGATGCAGTAGCATGTCCGCCATTTGAGGACTGGGGTGATTTGTGTGAGTGTTCTCTGGAGGCATGGGGATATTTTGGGGGGATATTTTTGGGGGACTGGGGGTTTAAGATGATTACCCGGCCCTGGAAATGTTTTCTCCACCGCTGGATTAGTAGCGGCGGATGCTGTCTCATGTCTGCAAGTGCTCCGCTCTCTCTACTGCTTAATTGAGGTACTGTAAAACATCGCAATCAAGGACTTCACGGCGCAGTGGGAGACCACCGGACCAATACACTGGGTTCCGCAGAGAGGTCACAAACAGCTCACTGGCCGCGCCGACGAGCCAAAACCTAGATGCAACCCCCTCTACCCCACCAACCTTGAATTCTACCTACGATACCTGCATTTCGCCCTGCAATACAAACAAACAGACAAGAACCAAACCACAAAAGAGCAAAAACACGAATGGATTCCATATCATTCCGCGCAGCCTACTCCTCCGGCGTCGGTACCTACTATGCCCAAAACGCTAGTACCTACCGAAACCCACACGAATCCGGTGTCACAAAGTCCCTCCGCGCAATTCTCGAAGTCCTGATCCCCCCAAATCATCCTCCTCCGGTCCGGATCTTCGATCTATCCTCAGGGTCTGGCGAAGCCACCCTAGCAACTACCCGTTTTCTACAGACTCACCGCCCAGCGCTTGCGTCCTCTGCCGTAATAAATGCCTCCGATCCCTACACACACGAGCTATATACTACTCGCACGGGACTGCCGTGCGGGAAGGAGAGCTTTAAGGATATATTACTGGAGGGCGGGCTGAAGGGAGGTAAGTATGATGTTGTGATATGCTCGTTTGCCCTGCATCTGTGCTCCAAGGGGGAGATATGGGGGTTGCTGTATGCTTTGAGTTTGTCTTCGAGGTGGTTTGTTGTGCTCGCGCCGGGGAAGGGGCCGGAGGTGGGAGCTGATACTGGGTGGGAGAGGAAGGGGAAAGAGATTATGATTGAGAGAGTTAGGGGGAGGGTTTATCGGAGCCTGAATTTCGTGGATGATCAGCGGGAGAGGGGGGAGTGTGAAGAGAAGTTGGGTACCGGTATTGTGGATGGAGAGGCGGGTGCAGAGAAGGGAGTAGAAGGCACCATAGTGTCTGGTAAGGGCGAGGAATTGGCAAAAGACGGCTATTGATATCCTTACATTCTATCAGTTCTTTGGTAATACCGTAAGAACTTGAACAAGCGGAACGTATGCTACATATGTGGTATAGAATTTCCTCCTCTGGAAAAGGGACGAAAAACACACCAGAGAATCTGCGTTCCGAGACAAATAAAAAAGAAAAGAAAAACTCCAGACCATTTTAAGAGCCAATCCAACGTCCTAGCACAAGGTTCGTTTATTTGAGCTCTTGCGGGTATTAATAGTGTGGAATGACTTGTCTTACAAGTCAATTGCAGACTAAACATCAAATGGCAACAGTGCATGCAATAAAGCCACGGCTTCTGTGGAGACGCCCTCAAATCCCCCCATCACTCGAATCCTTAATAATGATCCCTTTAAAATCCTTAGCCGTCTTCTCTAGCACAGCCTCGACCGGCGGCCTCTCTATAGAACTAGCTCTAAAGAACCCATGCACACCTGCAGTCTTATCAAGCACATAATCCGCATCATCCACCTTCGCAATCGGGCCTCTATGACACAGTACCAATACATCATCCTCACCGCCACCGCAGCATTCCGGATTGCGTGAACCCTAATCGTGCACTCATCCAGATTCAGCGCGGTACCGGCACCAATACTCCCCTTTGTCGTGAGCCCCATATGCGCTACGGGCACGTGAGCATATCCATTCCGTGCGCCGCGCGGATCCTCTCTACCTCTAGGCCGAAGCCCATTCCTGTCTCTTCCAGGTTCTGCCGAAAAACACCGTCGATGAGGCCTACCGTGGGAAGGTTCTGCACGCCGATGGAGCCGAGGCCTCGCAGCTCTGTGAGGAAGCGGGGCGTGCTGCGGAATGGATCTGTGCCGCAGGCGCCTGTGAGAACGGAGGTGTGTTGTACCATTGGGATGACTTCTTTCGCCTGTGGTCGCCTTGGTATTCAGTTTGGAAACGAGGGTAGGGTATCATGAGAATATTATGTAAAAAAATAATAACCATATCGTAGACAATAGTGTTAGCATCGCCGTAGGGTAATAATCCCGCTAGCGACCCTCTCCCAGCCATTCTGTACTGGCCGGAATTGTAGGTTATTCTCAAGTCGGCTCCCCCGGCTTCCATGAATTTAGCGGTAAGGCCGATACCTATCACCCCCTTCAATCGGCCAGGATCGTCGTTCAATGGAAGAGTTTAAGATGTGCCGGCTCCGGCACCGGTGATTGTTCCGCCAGAGGCGGGCGTATCGCGGAGACGATGGAGGGCTTCGGCACGGGTTGCGGGTGGTCGTTTCATTCTTGCTGTCATTGTTTGACCTGGTTTTTTGAGGTTTGAGGTTGTGCTCCATGGGGTGACATTTGCAGTCTTTTTCCTTTTGCTGGGGTTGCTTGCTCGGTGGCGCGCGACGAGGTCGTGATTTGCGGGTGCCATGGTTAGTGCGACGAATCTGGGGAAGTTATGTGTTTAAGGGATCTGTATATCCCATCTCGAAGGCCAAGCAAGTCGCTTTTACCACCTGTCCCCGTGCGCCTTTATTCAACAATTCGGACATTACCGGTGTCTGTGAGAGATTGTGATTTGGATCATGGGGTATCATCCAGTGGAGGTGTTAGGATTGGCATCACGGGTGGGGAGGTGGGAGCTGCACTAGGGTATGGGAAATTTCTGGGCTTTGCTATGCTAGGTATTAGTTCTCAATGAGCTACCTGTTAACCTTAAAGTGCGAGTACGAGTGCCGCCGATTAGTATATTGGTCATGTGAAATCCTCCCTTAAAGCAGCATGATGGCAACGACAAATCGCCATCATCATCACTCTAGTTAAAACTCTGATCAACAACCAGACATCCCCCCGGTCCTGCCTCATACCACTTCTTGATCACTCCAAATATATCCAGAATGGGACGTACAAGTGGAGCAGCAGAGATTCCACTTGAGTTACGTTGTGCCATCCTCACCCTTCATTTATTTACCAATAAAACATGGACGGAAATCTCAAAATGCCTCCTCGTTCATCCTGAGTCTGCACGCCGTATTTGTCAGAAAGCTAAGGTATGAGATAGAGGAAGAAAGAAGTAGATAGCTACTAAGAGTAAAATAATATAGGAGCGTGCAAGTGATCCGAATGACTTCCACGACTTATACGCCGTTCTTCAAAGCTTAGATCGCTCAGGACAGCCAGAAGTGATACCGGAAGGC
This sequence comes from Tuber brumale, assembly GCA_014065205.1. Classification (NCBI taxonomy): domain Eukaryota; kingdom Fungi; phylum Ascomycota; class Pezizomycetes; order Pezizales; family Tuberaceae; genus Tuber; species Tuber brumale. Next base: position 308,000 of record JACCEG010000166.1, read on the forward strand.
TCCGAAAAGTCACTGGCACTAAAGAGTGCCTCGCAAGATAACGGGATCGCAGGATATCAGAAAACCTTTCCGGAGATAGCAAGAGAGTTGGGGATTAAGGCAGCCCGTTCAACTCTTGAACGGGTGATGCATAATCACCACAACATTTATCGATTTCCTCCCACACAGCCTAAGCCCGCATTAAATATGTATCACAAAGAAGCCAGAATGGACTTTGCATTCTGGGCTATTCGGATGGATCCACGGTAAATGAAGCCCCTCCTCCCATATATATCCAAATTATCATCACCAGCCTAGAAACAAAGTATCAAAACAGTCAATTTAGGTTAGCCTATAAAATAAAACTTATCCTATACAAAGACTTTATTCCTAGCACTTGTATTAATATTATTATATTTTATTTAGATGTTTTGCATACTCTGATGAGACCTGGATTGAGATAGGCTCTCCCCGCCGCCCTCCAAATATCTCCCGCCCCCGTGGTTCGAACCCTTTAGACTACCATGTACATCAGTTTCAACCTACTGGAGTACGGCTTATGTTCTGGGGCTGTATGAGCTATGGGTATCGGGGCCCCTGTTTTATTTGGGAAAAAGAGACAAAGCAAGAGAAGGAATATTATGGTAAAATGGTTGAAGAAGAAAACAAGGTGAAGAGATTGAAACAGGATCACCGAAGGGCACAAGCACTTATTGAAGGAACAGAAGAGTTTGAGATTTTGAAGGAGTTAAATGCTAATATACAAATATTAGATCAAGTAAATCCTCTCCCTTCAGGATATCCACAGCAAAAGCGACGGCCTGCTTGGGAGTTTAAAGAATTGGTTAAAGAAAGAGGAGACAGAAGTAAGGGAGGAATCGATTGGATTTTATACAGAGAGAATATTTTACGTCCTCTGTATTATCCTTTTATGCAGAAAGTGGAAAGGGAAACTGGAAGGGAGATGTGGATGGTAGAAGATAATGCTTCTGCACACAATACGGCAAGAGAGGTGGGAGAGGAGGAGCGGAACAACCTTGGATTACGCTCTGTTGACTGGCCTGCTCAATCTCCGGATCTTAACAAAATAGAACCTCTTTGGAACTATTTAAAAGATTCACTTGAGGAGTACGAGTTTACAGGTCAGAGTCAGACTACAAAGGATGAGGTCAAAAGAGCATTGCTACAAGAGTGGGAAAAAATACCGATTGATTTGATCAATCGGCACTGCTTGGATCTTCATAATAAGCTTGAACTTGTTATTAAAAACAAGGGTGATAACAACTTCCGTGGATGAAGTTTTATTTTTTTTCCTTTTTCTATTCTTTTTCTATTTCCTTTCCTATTTCTTATGTTATTATGCTTATTTTATTTCTTATTTCATGTTTATTTTCATTGCATTTCGTTAAAACAATCACGGGAATGTGGTTACGGACCGTTGTAGTGTTGAGGAAAATCTGGTTGCAACATGCTGGTTTAATCCGCGTTAATCCACATGACCAATATATTACTCGGCGGCACTCGTAGAAAGGCGAGAGTTAGAAGTAATTTAATAAGTGTGTGCGTTGCTCGTCGGATTGTGATTCGAGAAGTTAATACGATATTGAAGACATGACACAATTTCGCAGGGCGGTAGTCATGATTACGGCGCATAACAGTCATATGTTAATTAAGTTAGTCACTCCCGTCTGCAAGTGTGCCCCCAATACACTAATCCCGGAGTCAAACAATCTCAAGGTCATAAAGGTATTGCCTCCGGGGTAACAATTTCATCCACAAGATGTGCTCTTCTAGAGGTCGCGAGAGAAAAAATGAAAAGGAAGGAAAAGGAAGTGCTGCGCTGCTGCCTTGTTCCCCAACCTGATGTCAGGCACAGGGGGAAAAGAGACGGGGCGGAATCTAGGCCCAAACCCCCCGGTTGTGAGTTGTGAGTAGGGAAAGATGGGTGAGCGACCTTTGATGAAGAAGTGAAACTGGGGAAGGTATCATGGTATTATAGGTCTAGCTAGCTACGCAATTGGTACATATGACATTCACAATGTTCCTAAACGTGGGCTTTTCGATCAACTTAGGTTGAGAATGGGTTGAGAAAGGCTCTTCCCCCCCTCCTCTTCACAGGTCCATGTGATCGCAATCTTTTCAAAGAAAGAGGGCTAGAGTTTTTCCACTCTCTGTTCTACCATGGGAACTGATGTGCTTGGATAGGGGTGCGGTTTCTCAGGCAGGTGTTTGAGATGCAGGAAGAGAGTAGAGGCTCCTGTTGAGAAATGGTCTTTGAGTTAAGGAACGAGGGTGGAGGGAGTGAGCTTCCTACTTAGGGGGTGTTTGGCATGCCAATTTTGATTTCAAATTGTAATTTGAGATCATGCCTTGGCAGATTTAACTTAGATTATTGCACAAGTGCCACCGGAAAAGTGAGTGCACACAAGCCTTGGAGCTCCCCCAAAAAGACTGTTACTATTATGAAATGAAAACTTCATGCAAAAACCAATAGACTACTCCAGCCCAAACTAAGAAATATGAAATAACGTTCCCGACCTAGAAGCGGGTTACGACGTAGCAATGGGCCACCCACGCATCACCCTCCTGCCCAATTTACCAATGAACATATTCAATACTACCACACAAGATGCCAAAAGTAAAGACTCGATCAGATTCAGAATACAAAACTTGCCTGAATAAGGCACTCGAAGCACTCAACCAGCCAAACCCAGTCAGTATTAGGAGTACGGCTCAGATGTATAGGGTTTCCAAGGCTACTCTGGGGAATCGGGTTTTCCAGAGAGCGAAGCCATGGAACAAAGCTCATGTAACACACCAGCTACTGATCATGGAGGAAGAGATTGAACTGGTCAAATGGATTCAGCGATTGGATAAGATTAGTATTCCACCAAGACTTACCCATTTACATGAAATGGTCACGGCTTTGCTACGAAAGCAGTCTACCACCACCATCCCTGGTCAACACTGAATTACCAGATTTCTGGATTAGCATCCAGCCATCGCTTCCTGCTTTGCTAGTCGCATTGACCATGAGAAAGAGGTGGCAGGAAAGCCAGAAGGTATTTAGAGCTTTTTTAATCAGCTGGGGGAGGTGAGGAGTAGATATCAGATTACTGTGAAGGATATCTGGAATGGGGATGAAAAGGGTTTTTTCATTAGGGGTAGCAAAGAAAGGAAAGGTTGTCAGCAGTGCTAGGTGGAGCAATCCAAGAATTTGGCATCCAGGAAACTGTGAGTGGGTTACGTTAATGGAAAGACTATTTCAGCAGCTGAAAAGTCTCTTTCACCTTTGTATATTTACAAAGGTGAGGCGCATATTATGGGCAATTATGACTATGAGAACAGAGATCCAGCAGTATTTGCACTCTCCAAAACTGGATAGACTAATGATAGAATTAGGCTACTCTGGTTGACAGACCATTTTAAGCCTAATACTTGGACTGCCACTGGTCATCCCTGGCTTTTAATCATTGATGGACACTCTTCACACTTCACATTAGAATTCATTGAGTTCTGCTTTGCACATGAGATCTATCTTTTGTGCTTTTCAAGCCACTCAATCTACCTTCTCTAGCCTTTAGATGTTGGAATGATTGGCCCATTAGGGTAATACTATTGCAATGAGGTTTATGAGTGGGCTAGAGTGCATCCATATTGAACTATTGTTAGGCATATGGAAATCCGAGACATGTGCACAGACCCACGGTAGGGTAACTGCGCACAGACCCTCAATTTACCGAAGTGCCAACACCCCCCTCCGGCCCCCTTATGGGGCCCGCAGGTCATTAGCGAGTTTTCGAGAGTTGCGTCCCATGACTAAAATGTGACATCAATGAAGCCCACTTCATAATACCATATACATCGCCGCCGTCCGTCCGTCCGCATGCTGTTCGCAGGATATATGAGAGGGGACCTTTGGCGACATCTGGGAAGTGGAACGGAGGAAATCCGTGGGAGGCGCATTGAGATAGTAGGCTTCGAAGTTAGGCTTCCTAACTATGGGCCGAAAGTGACGGGACGTTTTCGGTGAAATACTCCAAGAGGTTATCCCAGTAGCGGAAGCTATTAGGAGGTATACCGAATCCACCCATACCCTTCTGAGATCAGCTGTAGGTTGGTTGGTCCTAGTAATAGGACCCCTCTACGGAGGCCGGCGGACCAAGGGGAAGCACGCTCAGAAAGGAAGACCTAGATAAGTCGGAGACCCTTAAGACGCTGACACGTCGGGCTCGGACTTGCGATTGGCACTAGGTGATCCGGCATGAACCTGATCACTTCATGACCGAAGAGACGACTGGACGATAGTCAACAAGACTAAAGTCATATAAAAGTCTATGCGGACATCTAAGTTGGAGGCGGCTGTTTGGCATAACAAATAGCGCAGTCATCTCAACGGAGGAATACTATTCCGAGTCCGCGAAAGGGTGTGATAAGTTTCAGGGTCAAACGGTGTTCGCACTTATAAGATTCTGGACGTTTGCGTATTAAAACCAGAGTGGTACTTCGGAGGCATAGTAGTTAGAAGTAGTCCGCGAACACTCAGACGCGGGATATAAATATCGAAGTGCCTCCCGAGCTTTACAGACATCATCAAGCAACGGAGAAGAGATCTTATCAATATAATATTGTTTTACGCTTTAAATCTTTACCTTACTTATTTTATCGAGACGAGCCTTCCTCGACAGATTCTCCAATCAAAGATTTCGGGCCTACGTCCCTCAGTTATATACTTGAGTTTGGCGTCCGCCTAACAGTATATTGATAGTTCTCCTGTTACCAAGGCTCACTATATGAACTACGAGTTCACCTCAAACTCCACCCTCACCTCAGACTTCGATTATATTTTCGAAGCACCTCATTGTCCAATCTATATTCATTCCTTCGAAGAAATATTCGAGACTGAGCTGTTCGAAGTCGAAGAAGAATATACGCAAGAACCCTCGTAGTTCACAGTACCTTTCGGGATCCCAACGAGGGATCAATTTAATCACATATATCGTACCTGGCACGGTTCGGATTTTGAGTGGGATTCGACCGCATCGGAAAACTTCGTCGACTGGAGCACCCTGTGCTCTCTAAAGACGGAAGAAAAGAAGAAGGAAAACCCAGGCACAGTCATCCGGGGGCCAGTCATCCCCTCGGCCTGGGCCTAACACACTTTTATATGTACTATAAGTACATCCTAAACCTCGAGAAAAAGGAAATTCAGGTTTTGAGTCCAGAGTCGGACCAACCGAACCCTTTTATACCTACACCTCTAGAGTATCTCAAACACTGGATACCTTACATACGATTCCTTAAACCTTTTCAAGGATATCGAGAACTCTGGTACGAAGTACCAGTAATCACTCATCCAGGGCTACTACAACAGCTAGCCTATCTGGAAAGTATCACGATGGTGGAGATACCTCAGGACCCAAGGAAAAGAATAAGGGCGGGTGAACCTATGGATACCCGCCCCGACACCACGGATAAGACAGATGATTCCGCAATTCATAGTCCCTTCCCGACGACACCTTAAGACCCTACATTCCGGAGAGCACAATTACCCTCTCACCGATCCTCTAGTGTCGCAAGTGCTCATAGGATATCAAGGGCCTCCACACCAAGACGAGGAGAACATGCTGCAAACTTGGCCAGATTGGCTGCGCGTCTTGGGATAACGCTGGGTCAGATAAGACAGGACATAGATACCTCGCTCAACCAAGCCAATATCGCCTTCAAACATTTGAAGGGGGCCACCCAAGACAATACCTTAAAATTAATTAAGTTTCAACAGCAAATCGCTGATGGACAAGATGTCCACGACAACGATATTGCACTCTTGTTGATGCAGCTGGCAAGTGTGGAAAGCGAAGTCAAGGGGATACAAGAAGAGATGTTGCGAGAAGTCGCAAAGAAGATTGATGCTCAGGAACAGCGTCAACGGGAACATGAAGAGGTAACCACGAGGTTACATGGAACCCTCGGGGAAGAAAGCCAAGCGGCATTGGCTCGAGACCAGACCTTGGAACAAATGGTTCTCAGCCTCAGATCGGAATTCGTCGAATTCCAAGCCCAAAGTGTCACTCGCGAAAGAGAAGTCAATCGCACTCTAGGGCAAATGTGCACGGATCAGAATGCGCGCCAAGTGGAGGTTCGCCGGTCTTTCGACCAGCAACAACTGCAGAATAACGAGACAAACCAAACCCTTAAAGGGTTAACAGCGGCGATAAATAAAATACTAGCCGCAGTACCAAGTCCCGAAGCTGCAGGACGCGCACCTTTACCCGCAGTCCAAGAAACGGACGACGAGGAGTACTATGCTCCACCTACACACAGGGAAAAGGGAAAGGGCAGAGAAACCGCTGATGCATTCCCCTCAGGTGCCCAAGGAGGCAACCCAGGAAACCCTAGTGATGATGACGATGATGATGATGATGAGAGAGGAAGAAGGAGAGGAGGTCCTAGCCAACGCGGGCAAGGACAAATACCAGCACAGCCTGGCATGGCAGAAACACTGGCCAACGCGATGGCGCTAAACATTAAGCGACCGTCAGAACCACCCCATTCTTTGAGGATAGACCCGCACAAGATATATACGTGTGGATTTTGCAATGCACGGACTATTTCGAAAGAAACCCACGCATTTGGGATGATGCCCGAGAACGTGTCATATATGCGCTCAGTCGTACGAAAGGAGACATAGTCCTTCACTATACCATATGGTACAGGAAGGCTATGGACGGACTTCAAGGGGAAACCCAGCAGCCAGAGTTGGCGACATGGACCCGCTTTGAACACGATATGATCAAGCAATTCGCCCCGGTAGAAGCCGAAAGACTAGCTCTTCGAGCAATGAAACTAGTCACGTACGATGGCAGTATTGAACGCTATCTGACCCTCATGCACAACCATAACATCTGTCCACGCATAACCGGGGAATCCTGGAGAGAAGTAGTCGAAGACAAACTTCCGGAACAGATTGTCCGCAGGTTATCGGCCCTGCAATATACGATGGACCAAGAATGGGAGGAGGCACTAAGGCTATGCGGACGGTCTGAAGAAGCACTGCTAGCCAGAAAACGGATTGGGCGAGACCAACCGTCTAAGCCTAAAATAGTCCAAGAGGTCAAAAGAGAAGACCGACGGGACTCTAAACCAAAGCGACAAAGGGATACTAAACCTTATGTCAAAGGAGGTGGAGCCCCACCACGAAAGCGAAAAAGGGACGATGAACCGGAGAAACCCAGGAAAAGGTTGGGAGGTGTGACAAAGACCACCCACACAAACTTCGCCCAGGCCCATACCGGTATCCCGCAGAGTGTGATAGACACTCGGAGGAAAGAAGGAGATTGCACACGTTGTGGAAAGGAAAACCACACCTATCAGACGTGTTGGGGAGATGCCCATATATCGGCAGCAACAGTCAACTCAAGACCGATAAAAATGGGAATACGATGAGCAAGATCGGCTATTGTGAAGCCTAAATTAGCTCGCAGAGTCGCTACTGCCCAGAACCCAGCCCGGGTAAATAAGATCTGGGAACTGGCGGACGATGAGGAACTGACCTAGGTCAGTTCATTGGCACCAACGGCGACGGTGATTGGGTATTCAGTATCCTGATGGAGCTGGAATCGAAATGGGAACCCCCTTTGGCTGGGGTGTATTGGGTACCGACCACGACGGGGATCGGGTAGTGCGTGTGCAACTACGGGAGTCGAAACTCAAAATGATCAAAGCGGCGCAAAGCAAGTCTCTCCTTTCAGGATCAATGCAAGTAGGCTCTAAGTGAAGGGACCCCACGAGGGACTTACGAGCTCGAACACAAGAGTCAATATATGTAGAGTCTTGATCGAAAAAGAGGATAGTTAACTTGCCCACATGGCCCGCGAGCCAACAGTACGAAGTTCCTCGAGTCACCTGGTGGTTGCCTGCTACCCGTGTGCAAGCAAGTTACTATACCGAAGAAGTTGGGACATAGCAATGCAAGATCTACTTGATAACAATACACGACAGGAGGACAACCGACACGGGCCGTTCCACCTACCACACGAGTCTGAGTCGTATTATACGTATGTACTATTCTGCATTCTGGCCAGAGTGTGGGATAAGGATATACCGCTTTGGTGCGCAAGGCCCCTCTGAGGGAGCTGGACGGATAACCGAAACCCTAAGGGCAAGGATTCAGTGAAAACAAGAACCCCACACCAGGGGAGTAAAATGGCTAATAACCGCCCGAAAATCTGCTATGAGCCTAGGTCTGGAGTGTCGAGAGAAGGCATCCAGCCTGAAAACTGGTCGTGCGCAATAGCGTATCAGTGAAACGCCGCTTAAGTATGTAGACCCAGATTGTTAGAGCTAAAGAATTACTAGTTTGTCTGAGGAGACCTAAATAGTCGAAACTACGCGGGCGTAGTAACAAACATCTTGTTACCCACACCCAACACCAACGATGCCTAAACGAAAAAAACAAGAAAGTCTTATCCGCGCCAAGCGCATGGAGTTGGAAGCTCCAAAACCTAAGCGATACAACTGTCCGGAGGGGACCGCTTACCTCCATATACACGATAAGCGATATAAAGTCAAAGTCTTGTTAGACTCGGGATCCAACGTGTTCCTTATCAACAAGGACCTAGTTGAAGACCTTCGCGTTCCCTCTATAGAACGCGACCATGCAGTTGATATCTTGGGCTTTGACGGATCGTCAGCCGCCTCAGGAGGGAAGTGTTACACTCTCCCAATAAAATTAGAAATAGGAAAGAACCGACACATCTCCGAAGTGTCATGTGAAGTGGCTAAAGCAGCTCACTACGGAATGATAATTCCTTTTGGTTGGTGGCATCGTGAACACCCAGTGTCTCACATAGAAGATGCAGAAAATTGGACCTTCTCCGCAAAATGTTGTGAAAACTGTGTGGAAGAAGATGAAGGAATAGCGGATATGTTTGAATATGACGAATCCGTTGTATGGGACCCTAATGCCTGCCGCATCGGAAGAATCGGAGCCATCGAAAATACGGTGGAACTCGAATCATTACCGAAAGAATACTGGAGTTACAAACATTTGTTTGAAGCCCAGACGGCAGAAAAATTAGCTCCAAGATGGACATTCGATCAGGAAATCAAACTGGTTCCAGGATCGACCCCCCCTTGGGGACCGATATACCCGTTGTCCGAAAAACAGCTTCCGGCTTTACGAGAGTACTTGGAAACGATAATCAGACAGGGAAAAATCACACGCAGCCAATCGCCAGCAGGCGCACCTATATTATTCGTACCAAAACCAGATGGTAGACTACGTCTTGTTGTGGATTATCGCAATCTAAATAAGATTACTATCCTCAACAAACATCCCCTTCCACTAATGTCCGAGCTCAGAGATAGAGTAGCCGGCGCCAAGATCTTCACCAAGTTAGACCTTAAAGACGGCTACAACCTGATTAGGATAAAAGAAGGAGATGAATGGAAGACAGCGTTCCATACGAGATACGGACACTACGAATATAAGGTTATGCCTTTTGGATTGGTCAATGCTCCGGCAACCTTCCAAGATATGATGAACCAAGTTCTACAGGAATACTTGGACGTCAGAGTCGTGTGTTACCTTTATGATATTCTCATCTACTCAAAGGATGAAAAGGAACACATCGAAGCCGTTAAGAAAGTTTTACAAAGTCTATCGGACTTTCAATTAGCGGTGTCGCTAAAGAAATCGACTTTCCATGCCACAGAGGTGGAATTCCTCGGCTATATGGTGGCGGTCAATGGGGTGTCTATGAGCACCCGAAAGGTGGAATCCATAATGGTCTAGAAAGTACCTAAGTCGGTTAGAGAAGTACAAGTCTTTATGGGATTTGCTAACATCTACCGACGATTTATCAAAAACTTCTCGGCTATTTGCAAACCAATAACCGAGACATTATAAGGAAATCCTAAGAATTTTAAATGGGGAATTGAACAGGACACGGCTTTCGAAGAACTAAAGCACCGGTTCACCACAGCCCCCATACTTCACCACTTTTTCCCGGAAAGAGAAACAGTGGTAGAGACAGACACAGGCGATTTTGCGCTCGGCTGCGTCCTTTCTCAATACTTTGAGAAAAGATTACACACAGTAGCTTTCCATTCCAGAAAGATAAACTCGGCGGAACGCAATTATGAGATTCATGATAAAGAACTCCTCGCGATCCTAGAAGCTTTTAAAGAATGGAGGCACTACTTGATCGGAACGGAGAAACCGATCACCGTCTTTGCCGACCATCAAAACCTCCAATACTTCCTCACCTCGAAAGTCTGGAGTGGTCGTCAAATTCGATGGGCCCAGAAGTTGGTAGAATACAATTTTCGCATTGTATACCAACCAGGGACAAAAGGCGGAAAGCCTGATGCATTAAGCAGGCGGCCGGAGTACCGTCCTGAGGAGGGAGCTACGCATCGCGAACAGGAAATTTTAAAAGAAGAAAATTTCTTTGTGTCGCTAGTAGCGAGGGTAGGCGATGAAGGAGAAGACTGGGATGGAGATAAGGATTTGGATTTGGAACCTCGAAGAGGTGGAAAGGAACCCGTCATCAGGGTCAAGAGATTGAGCAAAAAGGCATACTTGCCAACAAAGGGCTCACGAATGGCGGCAGGACATGACCGGTATGCCATAGAAGATCACATTGTCCTGAAATATGGACAAGCATTGATAAGGACGGGTATCGCTATAGGGCTACGCAAAGGAACTTATGGAAGAGTTGCCCCAAGAAGCGGATTAGCGGTTCGAAGCGGAATCTCCACGGGTGCAGGAGTAATAGATGCAGATTACACCGGCGAACTCAAAGTCATACTGTTCAACCATAAGGATGTGGACTGCCAAATAAGAATGGGCGATCGCATAGCTCAACTGGTGGTAGAAAAGGTCGACACCTCGGACATGATGGAAGTCGACTACTTGGAAGAAACGGAGTGAGGAACCGCGGGATTCGGAAGCACCGATATAGTGACAAGATCCTTGATCGTCAAGGAACAGGAACCAAGTATCAGCTACCTACAGGCATCGGCTAAAGACAATGAATATTGGTACGATATTTCAGAAGTACCCGAAAAAATTCTAATGTCAAATGCTATTATCCTGCAAAAAGGTATGAAGCAGTTCAATCCTGAATTTCTAAACGAGATACAGGCAGCTATTGGGACAGATGCAGCTTGGAGGCAACGGAGGGAAGAACTCATTAAGTTTCGAGACGAAGGAAAGGATTTTCCCAAAGACTGGACCTTAACCGACGATCTGCTATATTATAAGCAAAGACTATTTGTACCAAACAGTAAGGCGCTATATACTAAGATTGCAGAAGGATGTCATGATGCAAGGGTTGCAGGACATTTCGGACAAGAAAAAAGTTTGGAAATAATCATGAGAGACTTCTACTGGAAGGGACTTGCGGCATGGGTCAACGACTACGTACGATCCTGCGATGAATGTCAACATAATAAATCACCCAGACATGCTAAATACGGACTATTGCAACCATTGCAAATACCCTACGCAGCATGGGCGTCCATCTCAGTGGACTTTATTACACAACTACCAGAGTCGCAAGGATGCACTCAGATAATAGTAGTGGTTGATCGATTCATGAAGATGGCACATTTCATGGGACTTCAGACATCGGCTACGGCCAAATATGTCGCAAACGCATTCCTGAAAGAAGTATGGAGGCTGCACGGCCTACCTACCGAAATCGTCTCGGACATGGACTCAAAGTTTACAGGAGAATTTTGGGAATCCCTTTGCAAGGCGCTGGAAATTAAGCGAAGAATGTCAACGGCATATCACCCTCAGACGGACGGACAAACTGAACGGACCAACCAAGTGCTGGAAGGTTACCTGCGAAGTTTTGTCAATTACGATCAGGATGATTGGTATCAGCTGCTACCTTTAGCTGAACATGCCTATAACAACTCCGCAACCAACGCTCAAGGGATGTCACCATTCTATGCGAACTACAGATTACATCCACAGAAAGAGTAGATGAAAGAGCAAGAAGCTCAAAATCAAGGAACAACACTTTAAGCAAACTGGATTAAGACAATACATGAACAAGCGAGAGGGTCGCTAGAAAAGACACGAGAAGGGATGTCAAAATATTATGACCGAAAAGCTGGACAGGAGCCGGACTTCAAGGTCGGGGACAAAGTAATGTTGAACGCAAAAAACATCCGCACCTGACGAAAATCCAAGAAGCTAAGCCCAAAGCTATACTGCCCCTTCCAAATTATGGAAAAACGTGGATCCCGAGCTTTCAAGCTCAACATATCCGATCGATGGAACATTCATCCCGTATTCCACGTCTCACTATTGGAACCCTATCGCGAGTCAGTTCATGCCAATCGTCAGCAACCCCCTAGAGAGCCGGAGGATATTGACGGCGATCTACAATGGGAGGTTGAAAAAATTGTAAGAAGCGAGATTCTCTCTTACAGGAAACGAGTACGCGGCCGCTATCAGGAGAAGCAGGAACTGTGGTACTTCGTTAAATGGCAAGGGTGTTCGGAAGATGAGAACACATGGGAACCTGCCACCGGTATGAAAAATGCGCAGGAAGTTGTGGAGAATTTTCATAATGAAAATCCGGACATGCCAGGAAGGGTAGAAGTAAGATAGTGAGGAAAAGGTTTTCCTACCGTGGCCAAGTAAACGCGCGAGGCTTTTTACCCTGACAACACTGAGTCTTAAAATGTATTTAGAAGAAATTATAAAAAGGATTATAAAGGCATTCGAGGCGAAGCCTGGAAGGAGGGAGCTCATGTTAGGCATATGGAAATCCGAGACATGTGCACAGACCCACGGTAGGGTAACTGCGCACAGACCCACGGTAGGGTAACTGCGCACAGACCCACGGTAGGGTAACTGCGCACAGACCCTCAATTTACCGGAGTGCCAACACCGCCCTCCGGCCCCCTTATGGGGCCCGCACATCATTAGCGAGTTTTCGAGAGTTGCGTCCCATGACTAAAATGTCACATCAATGAAGCCCACTTCATAACACCATATACGTCGCCTGCGTCTGTCCGACCGCATGCTGTTCGCAGGATATATGAGAGGGGACCTTTGGCGACATCTGGGAAGTGGAACGGAGGAGATCCGTCGGAGGCGCATTGAGATAGTAGGCTTCAAAGTTAAGGATCTTAACTACAGGCTGAAAGTGACGGGACGTTTTCGGCGAAATACTCTAAGAGGATATCCCAGTAGTGGAAGCTATTAGGGGTATACCGAATCCACCCATACCCTTCTGAGATCAGCTGTAGGTTGGTTGGTCCTAGTAATAGGACCCCTCTACGGAGGCCGGCGGACCAAGGGGAAGCACGCTCAGAATGGAAGACCTAGATAAGTCGGAGACCCTTAAGACGCTGACACGTCGGGCTCGGACTTGCGATTGGCACTAGGTGGCCCGGCATGAACCTGATCACTTCATGACCGAAGAGACGACTGGACGATAGTCAACAAGACTAAAGTCATATAAAAGTCTATGCGGACATCTAAGTTGGAGGCGGCTGTTTGGTATAACAAATAGCGCAGTCATCTCAACGGAGGAATACTATTCCGAGTCCGCGAAAGGGTGTGATAAGTTTCAGGGTCAAACGGTGTTCGCACTTATAAGATTCTGGACGTTTGCGTATTAAAACCAGAGTGGTACCTCGGAGGCATAGTAGTTAGAAGTAGTCCGCGAACACTCAGACACGGGATATAAATATCGAAGTGCCTCCCGAGCTTTACAGACATCATCAAGCAACGGAGAAGAGATCTTATCAATATAATATTGTTTACGCTTTAAAAATCTTTACCTTACCTTACTATGATCGAGACGAGCCTTCCTCGACAGATTCTCCAATCAAAGATTTCGGGCCTACGTCCCTCAGTTATATACTTGAGTTTGGCGTCCGCCTAACAACTATTAGCAAGGGAGACTTTTTCCCCCTTTGTTAAAATACACGATAAAAGGTCCTGACAATGGTTAATATTAAATCATCATTTGCTGCTACTGGGATTTACTTATTTTGCCATGCCCAAGTGCTTGAAATTATTGATAAATCTTCTCCTACATATTCAAGAACTCAATTATTACTGAACACTACAATTCCCCCCCCCAGCGTCTCTGCTACCTTCTTTCCTTCCTCATCTACTTGCACTCAAGCTGGATCTACCTACTCCTCACCTAAGACTACAAAGCAGGTTTCACAGTTTAAACACCTGTTAGTAGTCTCTGATGACATTAATATAGTCAAGAAGGTCAGAGTTGCACTTGCGACAACTGTAGGAACAGCTTTAGCTGCAGCAACTATTGTAGAGGAAACAGTTTACAAGATTTCCTCTGCTCCTAAAAAGAGCAAATCCGACTGGTGAGATATCAGTAAGGCCCTATGTAATGGAGTTCGATATAGTTTTGGGTAGCTCAAGGCACACTACTGTCTAAGCGATGGGTCAAGGGGTATACCAGAGGTTTAGGTATATAAGTGCGACAGTACTTGTCTGACTTTAGAGAATCAGGATCAGGGTTTACAGGTTTGAGCCTTGTGTAGAGGAAGGATGTGTATTTCTCAGGTACAGGTAAGGAGAGAAAAAATAACAGGTTGTGTAAAGCACATAAACTAAGGAGGGTTTTTTTATTTTTTTTTATTTTTATCTTCATATATTTCATTGTTATTTAGGGTACAAGAATCTGCATGCATCACTAGCTATAGCATAAAACAATCCCTATTCCTCCTTCTGTCTGGCTCGACTGTATCTGTAACCGGTACTGGTTACTAGTTTATGATTTTCAGGTATCAGTTGATACTGTTTGAGTTTTGAATTTGTTTCAGGAAACGAGGTGTGCCTCTAGCCTGATAGTATAGGGTTTGGTACTCTATATGTTTTATGTTTGGTTTCGAGTATCAGTTTGATACTCTATATGTTTTATGTTTGGTTTCGAGCATCGGTTTGATACTCTATATGTTTTATGTTTGGTTTCGAGTATCGGTTTGATACTTTATATGTTTTATGNAAGGCTCTTAAGTAGCCTAAGAAGTGTATTTAAGAACTGCTATTCTCGACGTTAGAGGAAGCAGACTTCGGCAGACAGAGTTTTCAATATACTTGGTTGAACAGTTACTCTCTTCAGTTCGCTTCAAGAATCTTTAGTTTGAGACGTACCAAACATCACGGAGACTTCAGTAGTTGCGATATAGTAAGAAGTCTTTTCAACAACTTCCGTTAAGGCCTCCGGACTTTGCTTCGCTAGTTACCATCTTCGGTAAAGAACAAAGCTTGTTAACCCTATGTTTACTGCATCTCGCGAGAGGCAGTTACATTTTTTTAACTTCAGCAAGTTATCAAGATAGAAGGCATTTCAGGACCAAGTAAGGGCAAGGCCCCTGAGAAAGGTTCTCAATAGCGCAGCAGGGATTCCAAAGGACGGTTCAAAAAGACTCCAGCTTTGGAGCAGGCAGCAAGCGAAGCAGCTGCAGGGCAGTTAGCTAGAGACGCTGCTGAACAATCAACAGGAGAATCATCACAACAACTACTGGAACCACCAACCACTACCCCTGGAGGATACCCAGAATCTCCAAGAAAGCCTACAGGTACACACGTACCTCCAGCATCATTAAGTAATGATCCAGATAGCTCCGATAGCCACAAAGAATCAGACGATATAGCTTCAGAAGCAGGACTTTCAGGGTCCGGAGCCCCGGCACCAAAGGTCCCCAGACCACCGACACCTAGGCCTAACCCAGCTGTTACAGCTAAACTCAGTATCAAAGTACCTTCACCCAGCAAGTTTACTGGTGTAGGAGATGATCTCAAACCAGAAGCGTTCGATGGATGGTATAATTCAGTACTGTTATACCTATGAATTAATGGACTATGGACTAGCGAGGCCGGAGGAGGAAACTATTGGATCCTCTATACTGAAGGACGAGCTCAAGAAGCAGCTTTCCAAGCAGCAGAGTATTTCAGTGAAGACATGACCAGAGAACACCTTGTCGGAAATACGCGAAAGATTCCAATCTTTGAAACAGAAAGATAATACCTATCGCAAGTTCCATGAAATCACGCAAGTGTATAATGGCAAGATACAGAGAATATCAACTATAGCAACTGATATGCTAATATTTCGATCACGCCTGCCTGCAAATGCCATAAGCGACTATGCCTTCATTCAACAGTTCTTCAAAAGCATGCACCCTAGATTACGGCAAGAAGCGGAATTACAGCATGCTGAAACAGATACTGTTATGGAAGTTATACGAAATGCAGAAAGCATAGATGCTACCCTAAAAAGCACTGGTGCTTATGGGAAGAAAAGGTTCGAAAAACCAGCGAAAGAATTCATTTCCAAACAAGAAGGACAGAAGGAAAATCGGAAAAAGCTAGTAACAAGCCCCACTCCAAACTTAAGGAATGAAAAGAAAAGGGTCTTTGCTATACCTGCAGAGGTAAAGGACATCTAGCAAGAGACTGTCCTAGCAAAGATGACAAGGGTAAAGGCAAGGGCAAGACTAAGGTGAAGAAGGAAGTCACCTCCAATAGAATGGAACAAGAACAACTAGCGGAAGAGGTGTTTATCAATGGTATAGAAATAGAGAAAGAAGAGGAAGACATCATCACAATGGCCGCTAGACCAACAAACATCAAACCCTATGATGTTCTCGAGGGAACAATGCACATCAATGGCAAAGAAGCCAGAGTCCTGTTTGATACTGGGTCAATAGGAGCAAACCTGATTAGTACCACATTTGTGACCACGCACGGGATTCCTTGTCAAGAATTAAAAACACCGATCAGAATACACCTAGCTATGAAAGGATCATGATCCGAAGGTCATAAGGAATGTTCAGTCAACATATCAGCAGGAAGGCTGAGCGCACCAGGGACTAGGATGTTGGTCGGAAACCTGGCGAAATACGATGCACTAATAGGAATGCCTTTCCTAGAACAACATCAAGCTCAAATCGAATGTGGCAAATTAGCTATCCTGTTTCCCAAACAGAATGTTCGAATTATTTGCACAACTAGTAGTGGCATGATCTGAGCAGCAGTGATCAGTACCAAAGATGTTATGAGCCAACACCCAGAAGTATTTACCGATGTAATACCGGAAGATTTACCACCTCTAAGGAAGATAAATCATAAGATAGATCTGCAACCAGAAAAAGAGCAGTGCTCATTACCCACTTACTCGATACCGGAACGATGGGCAACCGACATGAGCATATGGCTAAGAGAAAAAGAGAAAGCTGGAATTATCAAGTGACAAGCAGTTTCATCGGCAGCACCCATCTTCGCGCAAGAGAAAAATGACAAGAAACGAATGAGGCCATTAGTGGACCTCACAGCAAGAAATGAGATCACAATCAAAGATGTTGAGACCATTTCAAACCAAACGATGATCCTGAATACCCTAGCTAGGGCAAGATACGGCAATAAAATCGATCGTCGCGATGCCTACTTTCAAACAAGAGTAGAACCAGAAGATGTAAGCAAGAATGCTTTCAAAACACCATTTGGATGTTTCGTCAGCAAAGTTATGCTACAAGGAGATATGAATGCTCCAGGAACTTTTATGCGCATAATGTCTGATTTATTCGCTGACTACCTGGGACAATTCATGTGAGTATATATTGATGATGTACTCATTTTTTCCAATACAGAGTCTGAACATTTGAAACACATATCTCTGATTTACGACAAGCTCAAGGAGGCTCGATTCTATGCAAGCAGGATAAAATCAGAATTTTTCACCACAAGCATAGGAGTGTTGGGTCATGTCATCAATGATGAAGGACTCTCACCAGCACCAGAAAAGATAGCAAAGATCGAAGAATGGACTGCGCCACAGACTAAGAAACAGTTATAGGAATTTCTAGGAACGGTCAACTACATCAGCCAGTTTTGCCACACATTGCAACCATTACATCACCCCTAATGGAACTCACCGGAGTTGCAGAATTTGTATGGACCGCTACCCAAGACCAAGCCATGGATAATGTTAAGTGACTTGTTTCAAAATACGAGGTTATGAAACCACTACAATATGATTCGTCACTTCCAATATGGTTGATAACCGACGCATCTAATACAGGCATGGGTGCATGGGTAGAACAAGGAGAACCTCCCGAGAATGCCAGACCAGTGTCACTTCATAGCAGGAAATTCTCTAATGCCCAAATGAATTATGGGACAACTGACAAGGAAGCCCTAGCGATAGTCGATGCACTGACGGCATTTCATCACATACTTGCAAGAAGCAAGTTTACTATCATCACAGATCATCTACCTCTGACATACCTCAAGACGAGCAGAACACCCACCAAGAAACAACTGTGATGGAGAGGGTTCATTGGGAAATACGATACCGAAATAGTGTACAGACCAGGAAAATGGAACTGTTTAGCAGATGCTTTATCCTGCCTTTATGATGAGAACGATGATTACCCACATACTGCAAACGATCCTACATCAGAAGACGATTTACATAGTTTCTCACCTACTTCATCCCTTCTTTCTTGCGAAGAATCTACTATTGAACACGAAATGTCTCGATTCGAAGCCCTCACATTTAAGCACATCAGTGCTCATTCAGAATGCGGAAGCAACTGCAGCTGGGAGCAAGCACAGCTAGATGCAAATGATTATAGAAATAGTGAACCCCTAAATGATTGGGGAGACCATCGAAGTTATACCAGTGGTAGGAGTGAGGAGAAACTTGAACATGCATCAATGTATTGGGCATTCTGCAACATACCCTTCTGCCCTGACCATGAGGAATTGAAACCTAAGACTAAGACCTACGTTGGCTCCCCCTGCAGTAGCCTGCCAGTTATCGAAACTCCACCTAACACCAATGATGATCACAATGATAGAGATACCCAATCACCATGCCCCTGCCTCGATATCCGAGCCATCAAAGAGCGTGTCAAGAAAGCTTTAAGCTGTGGCACATCCTCTACCGAATGTCATAACTCCGAGTACCCTGAACGCCACCATAACGAACCCCTCTATAGAGGGCCCCTCGCATACCTGAATGAAGTTCCAGTAGTGGAACCACCCTTCCTACCTCATGAGAAACGTGAGCTCTACAAAGTGTACGAAACACCTGAAGAGGAGGAGGAGGTAACGGTATTAGAAAGAGTGGTGGACGAAAGGGATATCATCCAAGGAGTGGATGATATGAAAAACATTTGGAGAAAACAGATGGTTAAAGGATATAGAAACGACCCTATCTATCAGTTAGCAAAGGATTCCAGCCTCACTTCACAAAATGGAATGATGCAACATTACCGAATACGCAACGGTCTACTCTACGCTACTACAAGAGGAGGAGAAGATTGCCTTTACATTCCGAAGGGTCATGGAGTGAATGGAGAAACACTAAGAGAACTGATGATAGGGGAGATACATAATAAAGGACACCATAGCACTAATCGAAACCTCCAGTACGCAACAGAATACATCTACTGGCCGGAGATGAGGAAGGATTTCAAAGACTATGTCCAGCAGTGTGACATATGTTAACTGAATCGGGAAAGGACTACATTACCTACCAGCAATACCCTCTCACTTCCTTTTCCCTCTGAGACATTTTCGAGCTATGCTATCGACCTCATGGGTCCTTTTACTAAGCTGAAAGGATATGATTCAGTATTGGTAGTAGTAGATAAAGCAGTTGGGTTCAGCTGGCTGATACCAACATCAGTAAATGCTACTGCGATTTCGACTATGGAGTTACTCCGTCACCATATTTTCACTCCTCATGGAATACCTACGTTGATTGTTAGCGATGCTAATCCTCGGTTCACCTCCCGGTTTTGGAAACAAACATTGAAGGCGATAGGAGTCGAACACATTATGGTTATGCCTGGTCATCACTAGACCAATGGACAAGCGGAAAGAAAGATTCGAGAATTGAAAACAGCATTAAGGAATGTTGTTAATACATGCCAGTCCAACTGGCTTATATCCCTCCCTGAAGTAACAGCTTACTCCAATGCAGGTTGCTCCGATACTATTAGAATGTCTCCATATAAGGCTGTGTATGGAAGAGAATACCAACTACTCGATACCTACAAAGTCAATGCTACTACAGTACCCGCATCCGATGATTACTACAATCGACACCAGGAGATTAGAAATGCGGCATACCAAGCGTTACGATTGGCTAGAGCAAGATCAAACAGTGTGGTAATTAAGAGGAGGAACTCACACAAACCTGTCGAGATTGGGGAAAGGATTATGGTTTTTGGGGACTAGTTTGCGATGGAATCTGGCAGATCTCGGAAATTGCAGCCACGCTGGTGAGGCCCTTTTACAGTACTCGAATTTGACGAACACACCCAGAACTATACAGTTAGCATAGATGCTAGAATGTACCGAAGGAAGAAAGGAGTTTTCCACTGCTCAGTAGTCAAACCTTACCACCCTAACGCCAATTTCCAATTTCCAGGACGAGCATTTGCAAAGCCGGCACCTATTCTCATCAACAAAGAACAAGAATGGGAAGTTCAATCAGTCATCAATTACAGGGAATGATATGGAAAGGGACAGTTCTTGGTTAGTTGGAAAGGATACCCAGCAAGCGAGAATAGTTGGGAACCAGTGGAAGGACTAGAACATGCGATGGATTTGGTTCAGGCATGGTGGACAGATAACATGCCAGGAGATGAATTTCCTATGGTATTTTCTGGGTTTATTCCTATGTGTTATTCTCCTACTAAGGATGGCTTTGAGAGCTGTCAAAATGTACCCCCGATTGATAGAGGCTTTTGGGATCCTTATTTGAATTCTGATTATGATAGCGAGGATCAGGAATTTTCTTGTTATGTTTGGAAATAAGGGTTTTATTTTGTTTTCGGGGTGTAACCAGTACTGGTTACAGGTTTAGGATTTTCAGGTATCAGTTGATACTGTTTGAGTTTTGAATTTATTTCAGGAAACGAGGTATGCCTCTAGCCTGATAGTATAGGGTTTGATACTCGATATGTTTTATGTTTGGTTTCGAGTATCGGTTTGTTACTCTATATATTTTATGTTTGGTTTCGAGTATCGGTTTGATACTCTATATGTTTTATGTTTGGTTTCGAGTATCAGTTTGATACTCTATATGTTTTATGTTTGGTTTCGAGTATCGGTTTGATACTTTATATGTTTTATATTTGGTTTCAAGGCTACCATTTTGGAGTCT